>JANAVB010000194.1:2845442-3160442 GCA_029216955.1 Iris pallida
TTCATCACCTAAATACAAACACGGCAGTTTTGCATGCTTAAGGATTTCTTATCATTGTGTAACTAAGCACCAATATATATAATTGTTCTATAAATATGACAAAGTTACGATAATCTGATATTAGTATCCTTTAGGAGTATGTTTCCTATCATATCATTTTTACTCTCATCCTTTTCTGCATGTTATGACATCTGATTTTAATCGAACCATAAAGTTAAGGATCTGACATGATTCTGATCATTCTATGTTATTGTTTGGATGACAAATGCTATATCTAGCCTATCTACCGTGGCAAACTAATGAGATATTCATGACCTTACTTTAAGGTTCACAGTATCGGAATCGGTATCGGTATCGGACTATTCCTATGAGTATTGGTATCGGCGATATCGGTAGTATCGGCGGTTTCGGATCGGAGTATCGGATATTTTGGTATCAGAAAACAAATAATTGTTAATAAATTATTTACATTTAAAAACATATATTTTATACTTTTAGGTATAATTTTAAGTATTTTCAGTGTTATTTCTTAGTAGTTTTGAAATTAAATGAAATAGTAGTCACCCTTACCGATTGGTTTACAGATTGATTTTCTTTTTTTACATGCTTTTGCTATCTTATTATGCTTTAAACTCTTGCTGATTTGTCTTTTTCGTTTAAATTTCTTTGCCGAATTGACCGGAAAAGAGACCCCCAATGTTGGTATCGTCGGTATCGGATCGGGACATGCCAAACCGTATTGGATCGGTTCGGTATCGGCCGATACTTTAAACCATTATATATCCTGAATTGTTCTTTTCGTGCCATCTAGAAAATTTTCTAGCACTGAATTTCTGTGAATGTGGAAAGTACTTTCCACATTTCTTAGGTTTCTTATTCTATTGTGTTTAGCCTAGTATAACTCATGATACACAAGCTAATTCTTCCAAATGTCATATATGTATTATTCTGCAAATATAGTCCTTCCAAATGTCAGTAGCTTGCTGTAGTTTTCTCCCTAGAGAGCAAGTACCCAAGATGGATTTTTGTTTTTCTCCAATCCTACAGATAGCTAAAGCAATTGAGAGTGCCATTCCACAAACAGTACCCCAACAGGACGATGGTCGCAAGGAGGAGCTGAGAGAGATGGAGGAGAAGAAGGCGGCGATAGACAGACGTGCAGAGGCCGGGGTCAGGAGGGAGCTGTGGTGCGGGCTGGGGCTGATCGTGGCGCAGACGGTGGGGTTCATGAGGCTGACCTTCTGGGACCTCTCGTGGGACGTGATGGAGCCGATCTGCTTCTACGTGACCTCCATCTACTTCATGGCGGGCTACGGCTTCTTCCTGAGGACGTCCAGGGAGCCCTCCTTCGAGGGCTTCTTCCAGAGCCGCTTCGCCGCGAAGCAGAAGCGTCTCATGAAGGCCTGCAATTTTGATCTCGGTAGGTTCAACCAGCTCAGAAGTGCTGCGTTACCTATTATGAAAGAGACTTCTTCTTCTTGTTCTTCTTGTTCTTCTTGAATCTTGATCTTGTAATTGTGGCGGGAGAGACATACTGGAGTTGGGTATTGCCCACTAAGTAACAATTTTGTGAGGGAGTTACTTGGGAAGGGAAAATTCATTGTGAAACATTAGTCCATTATATAAAATTTTAAAAAAATTTGAAAGAAATATGAGATGGTTCAGTGTTCTTCCAGTTTGAGTATTATGTATAGTTTGCAGTATCGGCCGATATCAATCCGTTATAGTCCATCGTCAAATATCGATCTAGTTTGATATGTCTCCGATACCTCTTTCCCATTCGATTTCGCAAGAAGAAGAATGAAAAGACTAGTTTACAAGGATGTAAAAAAAACATACAATGATTAATATTGATACAACATCGAGGATCTCTTCCCTACTCAATTTTGCAAAAAAAAAAAAAATGATTGTAAAAGACTAATTAATAAGAATGTATGCTGTAAAAGCATATAAATAAAGATAATTTATTTGTTGCAAAGCATAGTATCGTTGTAAAAATATATAAATAAGGATAATTTATTTATTACAAGTAAATTAATCAGCAAGAATCAACAAGGGTAACTATTATTTTATTCAATTTTAAAATTACTATAAACACACAAAAATACTTGAAATTATGTCTAAATATTTTTTTTAAAAATATTCTCTTGTTGCTTCCTAATCTTTTCTTGAATTCATTTGATCTTCTCATAAGCTTACTCGTCTTATTTTATTTTTCTCTCCTAGCCTAAATCCTAACATTTTGATTACCGTCAACGAATTTTCAGTCATGTCTTCTCCAAAGAATTTCGATCAAACTTCTAAGCTTGTGGTCCTTCTCCAATAGAAATGACTCCCAACATTGAAGAAGAGGTGATAAAGAACCCAGGGCCCCCTAGTCCAGGGCCCACAGATAATGAGGGTCCCAAAAAAATAGTTTTAAAACAATATGTTAATAATTTTGTATCTCAAAATAGAACTAATATGTACCATGGGCCCACTTAGACACAAAGTTATTATGGTGTTGTGGTTAGTACTTTAGATCCTTAAACTAAAAGTTCTAAGTTCAATCCTTGATTGTAGCCATATTTTAAAAAGTATTTTTTCATATTTTTACATTATGTATGGGAGCTTTATTTTAAAAGTTCGTCCTGGGCCCCCATGAGCTCAGGGCCGGCCCTGACAGAACCAATTCGATGAAGTAATCGGCTCTTCGAATACAATGCATTGCATTTGCAAAGCTCTCCAAGAACTTTCAATTTTACAAACAATGTGTAACATCCACTCCCAAAAAATCGAGATCCGCCACCAACAATCTATCCCTCTCCTCATCCCCTATATTTTCGGCCAATTCTTGAGTCCCCACGACATCCGTATACACAGATACAGCCTTCTTGTCCAGCAAAACAGGACACAACAATGCAGTTTGTGTCAACGAGCTTTATGAGCAATCCAGGAGTCGATCACTGGACAATGCCTATGCGCCAGTGTGACAAATGGGTTATGGAATGCCAAATATTATGCCAAGTGTCAAGAAATTAGTTGTCACGCCCCAGTACCGAAATACGGGGATGACGTCGGCCAGCTACACCGTATAAGGTACGAATACGTTATACGGTGATGACGACTGTCAATCTTGCTAGGTATCCTAGCATGCAATCTTTTTATGGCCTAAATCCGATCTCATATCCACAGCCAATCACAAAGAAATAATAAGCAAGAGAGAGAATCATATGGAAGATAGGAAATACTCATATGATAATCAGAAAATCTACAGTACAGGATAATAGTGTAGATGAGTATACCTTACCGCAGTTCCTAGCATGGTCAGGAACTGAAGCACCTCCTCCAAGTCGAGTCTGGAAGATCCATAGGGTCGGTTACGGGCAATCTGGGAACAATCCAGGGTTGGTCAGGCCAACCGTAGCAAGTACCAGAAAGGAAGGCTCAAGGACGGGCGAAGAAAAGCCAGCAGGATAAAATATGAAGCAGGAGAGCATATATGAACAATAAAATGGGGGTAAGGATCGTGCGGTACCAACGCACGATAACAATCCACAACTAAAGTAGCTAAATAACCAACAATCATCACAATCTCCCTAACATCCAATAATACCTGCATCGCCAACCAGAACTCGTAGTTTGTCATCGGAACAGTAATCCACCCCTATATCAAACAAGAACAAGGGAATGAATTACCGCGCCGGGGCAGCATTACGTGCCAGCCAGCTTAGCAAGCAGCAATCCATACAATTTATATGAATAAGCGGCCACTCAAATGTCTACAGCTGTATAGGTGGAGGTTGGGTTACCCCAACAATGCAAAAGGAATTCTCAGATCGTGCCGTCCCAGCAGGGCTAGCGGGGCCAAGCATATCAAGACTAGATGAGCACCGGTCCCTCGTAAGACCACCGGGCTCTACATGTCACCACCGGTCCCTCGTAAGGCCACCGTGCCGAGCATGCCATGTATATAATGTATAGTACATAAAGTAGCCGAATATTGCCATCCACTAGTGCGAATGGTAACAATATCCGTGGCGGCCAGCCTGCAGGTCATGCCTAATGTCTGGGATAAGGCTAGTATTGCACGATCTCGGAATTCCATTCCCTCCCAATGCTTCTACCAGTTTAAGTTGCCTAGATTATCCATACGTTTATCCGAAATCACATGCCGTGGTCATATGATCATCCTCCTAGATGTCGTACCTCAGTACAAAAATGCTAAGTAAGAATCAACCTCGGCACCTATAGTCACAGTTGTGATTCATCCTTAGTGTTATGCAACAAGCAAGCAAGCAATCCTGACCACGCTAAGACTATAGGCCAACTACTATATACCGTACATGTAATCATATAATATAGCTAGAATATCAAGATGGCATCTCAATGCCATATAATCATGGAAGTAGCACCTCAAGTGCCAGTAGACAAGGAGCACCGTAGTGCAAAATCAGGGCCAGTACCTCAAAGGGTAAGCTGGACTTATAGCACGGATACAAGTAGTCATGTCGGGGACAAGGTCAAATATGTCAATTACATGAAATCATCTGCCCACATCGTTGTCACGACCCGCACCCGCTCACCGGATACGAGGCGTGTCCAAGCCCAGCCTACGCCGCAGTGTCGGCGGTAGAACACTGTCTAATACATATATAAGTCACAGAGTCTATAGAACTAATAAGATAGTCTAGATCTCATCCACAAAATATGACACAATCAACTAACTCAAATAAAACTGAATAATGAATGATAATATAAAATGGAGTATCAAGTTTATCAAGAATTTCCAGTTACGTCCGGTGGACACAAATCCACTACCAATAGACGAAAATAAAATAGAAACATGGAAACGAAGTGACTGAGTCCAAACTGCTAAATATCAAAGGTACCCTCAGCTGCAGTGGTACTGTGGTCCAATGTTGGCTCGAACCTGCTCGTGTGTACCTGGCTCAATACTCGGCTAAACCTGAAGAGATCATCAGGTCCTCAGAGGACAAAGAAGATACATAAAACATGCCTACTAATACAGTAAATATCATGTATGGAGGATAAGAACGGTGCAAGAAATATATCTAAAATACGACAAACAATATAGAAATGTAATACTAGACTTGACTATCAATCAAACGATTAACCCCTATAGCTTGTAGTACAATGCAAGATACTCTCAATCTATAATAAGTTTCGACTGTAATACAATGCAAGATACTCCAAGTCAAGATTAGCCAATTCTAGTATCGATTTTCTCTCCTAAAGTAGACACCTATAAACTGTAGTACAATACAAGATACTCCCAATTTATAGTATGTCTCAAATTAAGTCAATCAATCAATATCAAGGTCGAAGAATCTGCTATAGGTCGTAGCACAATGTAAGATACTCCCAATCTATAGTATGTCTCAATGTAGTACAATGCAAGATACTCCAGCTAAGAATAGTCAAGTCAAGAACAAGGTGTAGAACTGGCAACTCTATCACAAGACACGATAACATGAAAAAGACTAATAGAAAAGTAATATCGAATATCCTATACATGCACGTAATCTAGAACAGGTAAGACAAACAAGGACACCAATCATAATATGGAAATCATGTGATAATATGAAAAGGAATACAATAGAAAGAGAAACAATGTAAATACTGTATATGTTCGGTAAGGTATACTTGCCTGGGGGCCTGATCTGCTGGTACGGGCCAAGAGTTGAGTCAAAAGTCCAATGAACATGTTTTAACTCACAATGTTAACGGTGATTCAACAAGGGAATACTTATCAATTTGTACTTAGACTTCTAAGTTTATTTGTATTTAAATGCTAGGTGGGTATGCTACCTAGTGTTCCTCAAAACCTGTTTACATATGTGAGTTTTCCTCAATTTCTCCACTTGTCAAGGTTAACTTCCATATTCTTAACTAAGTTACCCATGGGTATGGCACTAACCCATCTCATTCCATAGTCCATGACTTATGAGCTTTCCATATAAACATCTATTATGTATACTGGCTCCTACTCTGTTACCACCAAAGGTAGAGGTAACCATCATGGTTTTGGGTATTATCCCTGCAGTATACTACAGGTTTGAAAGGTTGAGGAAAAACCTCTCATTTTCAAATGTAAAAGCAATATTTCCCTTGTCTGCATATGTTAGCACCATATAACTACTCTATGCATTATAGGTACATGGCCTACCTATCATTTGGTATTGGGGTTACATCCAGAGGCACCTACCCTAGCCAGTGGCTATACTCTGGACAAAAGGATATTCACAATTTCTAGTACAGTAATGAGATTTCTACTGGTACTACTGCATTTGCTCTCTTTTACCTAATGCTGGTATACTCTGTCCATTCAATCCACGGTTGCATTGGCTACTCACACATAGGAGTTGATACATTATCTTGGTTTTCCTATACCAATAGATTGGTAAGAGTTCATAATTAGTGGTTTGCTTGTTGTTAAGGTCTACTACATTTATGACCATGTGTGTACCCCCTTGGCATGCCTATAGATCTCTACGTTCCTCCTTTAATCAGAACCAGGCTTGTACCTATCATGTAGCAGACATGCCATATGTTTGTAGATGGCTACAACTACGGTCATGGGTGTACCCTTCCCTTAACCCGACCGAACTAGATTCCTGGTACGACTACTACATCATGTGCGCAGCTGCAGGATACGCAAACTGGTGTATCAGTGAGTGCTGATACATCATGTGCAACCTAACATAGGATAGGCAACTAATATATCAGTGCTAGTTGATACAAGATAGGTAAACTAATACATCAACCTAACTGTCTCTCAATAATATCATTTATCTTGGGTAGCTACTGTTTCAATTTACCATAGCTTACCCACGGTGCCTGGTTGGGAATAGTTCTAATCCCAACTGGGAATGCGTAATATCCCTACTCATTTAATTAATAACTACTGATGCATCTTACTTGCTGGTACCATATACCCAGGTAGGCATCTGTGTCAAGTAACCAGCGTGCAGATCTGCATAGGCAAAATACTCTCTGATCATTACTCGCTTACCTATTACTATGTTCACCGATTTCAGAACCAATTTCCCTTATAATCTACCATATGCTACCAGCAACCCGATACTCATGTGGCACCCAAATGAGACTTGCACTCATCTTCCTATTGGCTTCCCTAGTACTAGCCTACAGTTCACATTCTAGAATTGCCTCTATCTAACCACATCACCTACCCAGGATGCTACTGTAGTTGGTAAAGCTGCCTGAGTCTATGGGTGACTTGCCATCTGCTAGTATCCTACTCTAATGTCCTTAGCCTGTGCACAAGAATTATGGGCTATTACCTACTGCCTTTAGACTATAATTCCTAATTGTCTACAACCTGGTGTTATAAATATAGGGTGTTGCCTACAGGTTAGTAGCATCCCATATTTTCCCACACAGATCAACTTGGTTCCCTGATACGCCTATGCGCTCCACACAGGTGACCCACGTAGTCCTCTCCCTAGGCATAATCCTCATCTGCATATAATACATATACAACCTATATATGTATATCCTATGCATAACACAACAGTTCCCACTATCCACCCATAGGAGTTTGTATACGAGGCTAGAACACACCCAATTGTACATCATGTATCTATGATTTCCGGTATCCCTGTGGACACGTACAAGGGCATAACTTGGAGACTTACCCACATGCTACATCTGATGTGCCTAAGATGACACCCTGGCTATTAAAAGGACTAAGGATCAAGAGGTTCTGATTTGGGTTCTTTCCCAATAATCCTCATCCAGGAATTGCATCAAATACCTAACAATCTTAATCTATGGTTCTGCTAATGTCAGGAATTACAAGTGCTTAAGATAAAAATGGTTTACCTCTTGGTGTCGATGGTGTCGATGGCAGGGTTGGACTATATCCTTCGATCCAACTGGGACTTCCTCTCCTGGGTTTCTCGAGCGGGGAAGAGATAGGTTGCTAGGGTTTTTGGAGAATAGATGTAAAATGGATCGAGCCTCTCCTGCATATATATATATATAATATATATATATATTATATATATATATAATATATATATAATATATATATATATATATATATATCCGATCGAGGCTTAAGGTGATTGGTTTAAACCGATTTGGTTTTATCCCTTTGATCAACTAGAAGATAGGAGGGAAATCTTTTAACAGAGTTTTGAATTGATTCACAGGCTTAGCCCTATAAAGGGATCGGCCAAACATGTTTTACAAATAGTAAAATTGCACTAAGGCCCTTCTATGATAATATTTTACATGAACCCTATCTTTTTCCTATTTGTTGGTCATTGGCTTTGAACCACTTGATATATTCATATATATATACACGCAAACAAAAATTGACAGTAATAATAAAATATTATTAAAAAATTCCAGCACCATATTTGGTCCAAGGGCTCACAATCGTGTATCGGAGCTTTAGAGATCGGTCGGGTATCGGGAAATGTGTCAATGGTCAACTCTATCTCTCGATCAGGTGGCATGCCGGACAGCTCGTCCGAAAATACATCTGAAAATTCTGCCACAACGTCGGTCTGACTTGCGTTTGTACTATCCTATCTCATGTCTCGAACAGACGCTACATAGCCTTCACACCTGGAATGCAGCATTCTTCGATCCGATATTGCCGAGATCACCATACAGGTCGGTGACTTCTCACCACACGAATAGCAGAATTCAGGCACTCCAGGTATACGGAAGGTGACGTCTTTTCGGCATAGTCGATGGTTGCATTGCACGGACCGAGCCAATCTATTTCCAGAATGATATTGTAGTCCTTAATGTCTAGGACTATCGTATCAAGGCCTACCTTTTGACCACCTATACAGATGATTCCATCTCCGCAGGCTAAGTTTGCAAGTAGTGACGTGTCCGACGGTATGTTAACGCTAAGATTAAGGCCTAACGATGTCACATAAAATTTGTGTTCGGCGACAAAATCTGCCGATATAAAGCTATACGTAGCACCTGAATCAAACAGTACACGAGCAGGTTTGTTATTGAAATACAGTATACTGTCACGACTGTGTCAGATGCGAATGCTTCATCCCATGCTATGGCATAGATGTGGCCCTGTGCATTGGGGCGACGGTCTTGGCCATTTTATGGCATGGTCTGTGGAGCCCGAGGTGCTTGGCCTTAGTTTTGTTGGTGTTGTGGGGGGGGGGGGGGTTGGTTCGACCCACCTTCAGGGCAGTTGCGTGCGACGTGTCCTACTCAACCGCACCCGAAGCATGCTCCACTTTTCATTAGGCATTCGTTAGCCACGTGCCCCACCTTATGGCAATGATTGCAAACCACTCGATTCCTCCCCTGATTGCCATCTCCAATGTCGTGGTTTGGACGCGTATACGCATTGTTACCTCCTGGGTTGCCATGGCGCTTGTTATTGTAAGTATGAATAGTGCATGCGACGATCGGAGGGTATTGAGGCTCGAGACGAAGGGCGTGGTTGAGTGACTCGCTCATTGTTTGATACTCGAGCACTGTCACATGAGCATAAATAGAAGGCCTCTGGCCCACTTCGAATCACCGTGCTCGACTCGCCGTCGTTGGCAGGTAGACACCCGCAAATCGAGCCAACTTATTGAATTCTACAGCATACTCAAGTACCGTCATGTTTCCTTGTTTCAGCTGCGTGAACTCGTTCTCCTTCGCCTGGTGGATCGCCACAGGTAAGTACTTGACTTCAAAGGCCTTGCGAAACTAGCCCAGGAGATCGGTACGGTAGAATCATCGCGACAAATAGCTTATTTTTGTACCGCTCACCAGTCGTCCGTGTTCATCTGAAGTTGAAATTGCGCGCAAGTGACTTTCTTTGCCTCATCGATACCGAGGAGCTCGAAGTTGTCTTCGATCTCATCTAACCAGTCGATCACAAGGGAAAGGTCTTCGGTGTCGAAGAAAGAAGTACGAAACGCCTTCTTGAAGTTGGTATAGTCGAAGGTGTTATTCTCTGGCGGCGCAAGCTGAGACGAAGGCTCCCCGGGTGCGACTTCAACGGGCCAGTTCACGGGTTCGACAATATGGGTTGCAGATTTCCCATTGGTCACGACTGTTTGCACCAACTGTCGTAGCGTTTCAAGTTGCCCTTGTGCATCTTAGACTGCACTTCGAACCGAGCTTCAAATTGGGCATGTCGCCTTTCGGACTGCAGGCGCAGCTTATCGCTTTCTTGTTGGAATGCTGCGGCCTGCCTCTGCTGCATTTCGAGCATATGCAGCATTCGCTCCATAGGATTACAGGAAGGTCCGACTTAGGTAGGTATCCTCCCCATTGGGTTGACGGAAGGCTCAGCTTCGAAACTACTCGAGCCGCTGGAAGCGCTCGCCTCGCCCTCTGCCCGAGGTCCCGCAACTCCTGGAGAAAAGACATCTCTCGTTAGTTTCAGAAAATGTCATAGGTTTAGCATATAGAACAACTCATCTCATCGACACGAGGTCAACGATTTGAGACTAGAGACTCGAAATCGGAGGCCAAGGGCGTAAAGTCGTGCTCTGATACCATTATGTCACGCTCCGATTCCGAAGAATCGTGTAACCCTACTTTCCATATTCTTGAAATATAATAATTTTTCAAAGTTATCCTTTTTATTTTAATCTTAATTTTTTTTTGCAAATAGTAATTCTCATTATTATTTTTTCTTTCCTTTTTCTCTAATTGAGTTGGTAAGCTCAACTCATTTGGCCCAACCCATAGGCATTAGACCCGGCCCAATCTTTGGCCAGCTGATTATGAAGTGCACTGCTCACTTCATAACCGTTTAAGAAATTTTGAAATTTTCCTTTCATTCCATGAACCATCGAGAACAACCAATTTTCCCGCCGAGGACCTCCTCAGAAATTTCCAACTGCCTTTATAATCAGTACTTTCTTTCCAACTCATTCATCATCCTTCTTTCATTTTCCTTCAAAACTCTTCCTCTCCAAATTGTGACCTAACCCTAGTTTGAAGAATTCATGGCGATGCCAACAATTGAGTCCTGGAGTGGCGAATGGGTGAGACTCGGTGCCAATTGAAGGTCCACTTTCTTCTTCTTCTTCAGCAACGTTTTCCCTTGCTCCGGCGAACCACCCTGACTCCTCGCATCAATCAGTGTGGATTGGGTGTTTCCAAGCAGAGCACACGCGATCGACATCAGTAGTTCAGGTCAGATCATCAGTGAGTTCTTTTGACCAGTTGTTTACCTCTCTAAAAGCCCAATCGGGATCAATCTAAATTTCTGTTCCATTGTTAATTTAAGCTTGATGTTGATCAATCGAAGGACTGCGAGCAACGATGGGTCCAGTTCTGTTGATTTCTGAACTTCAGATCGTAGGTGAAATTCCTTCCATTTTGAATTATCAATTTGTCGAGAACGACTCTTATTGATAAACTTTTGATCCTTAATTGTTGTAGAACCTATTTCGAGAAATTGGAATTGATTTGAGTTCTGTAGATCTGCTAAAACAGTGATCTGAGTTTGACTGGTAAGTTGATTCTCGAATTTCCTCCCCGATCTCTTGAGAATAAAATTTCTAGATCTAGAATGCTATAGGTAATGTTTTGTTTGGAATTATGTGTTTGACAGTTGAGTTTGAATCTGAAGCTTGTGTCCAGTTCCTGGTTGTGTCGACTGATCTGACAACTCACAGGTAAATTCCAAATCTGTTCATATTTTGAGTTTTGGGTGCATGTGTATAATAGAAAAATGATTTGATAGATTGTATGATAGAGAATATGTGAGATAGAGTAAATTTATCCTATTTAGAGATGATCAATGAGCTAGTACATTTCAAATCTGAGAATGCAGTGAGGATCTTGTACTTAGAAATCCTCATGTTGCAATCATTAAACGTATTGGTATGTTGGTTAAGTTCCTAATTACTGTAGGAAGAGATTTTAGTCCTGGCATTCATGAATTAGGTTGAATTGGCAAGGGTGAGTAGTAATCTAGCCCTACGAGTTCAACCTGAGCTCACTGCCATCATTGGGGTAATGATGTTAATGTAGTACCCCGACCCGCAAGATGCATTGTGATGGATGGTTGGTTCGATGAAGCCTTGTTGGACTTGGGAATATGCGAAGGATCGCTTGGAAGGCTATGCGATCGTGGCGGGAATCGTCCTATGAATGTGAGTAGTGTTGAACCCTTCAAAGATCCTTTAGCTTTACGCTTAAAATAAGGATCGTATGCTATGTTTCTTATTGAGTTGTTCAATAACACCTTGCATAGAATTTGGAAAGATAATGAAAGATAATAATCACCTGAACGTAAACTATTGTGGCTAGATGAATTGTATGCTTGTACATTATCGCAATGAATTATATGACAGGTGAAGGCAAAGTCCCAAATACTTAGACGGTGAGTATATCGAGCTTTGGCTCAATGAATAGATGGATGTCAAAACAGATGTTAAGACCCAAGAGCTGGGCAGTGAGTATGCTTGAATTGCATTCGAATGAATGAATGCTAAAACAGATGCTAAGTCCCAGGAATTGGGCGGTGAGTACCTTGAGTTGGTTGGAAAAATATATGGTATCAAAGATGTGGCAAGGCATTGGGTAACAACATTCTATTATCCTGTCGCCGATGTAGAATGTCGTTTACGCCAAGACCCTGGATTGGGCAGATGATAATGTGAGCATTGGCTCAAGGCAAAATGACAATATGAATGAGAATGATGGCTGAATTACTTAGTTTTCCTTATCATGCATTATATATTTTCTTCTTAGATAAGTTGCATATAGTTGCATGGTCATGGACAACTTGTCGACAAGGTGGTTTCTCGAACGGTATTCCTGGGCCATGGAACCCGGTTCGTCCTGGGGGAAACCAATACTGAAGTAGTAGCACGGTATACAGGACTTGCAGTGGGGCTAGCTACCTGCACTGGCAAGGGCGCTGTATACCTGTAAGTCGGTCCAAGATGGCGTGTCGCCAGTGACCTTCATATAGATAGGTCTGGTGCTAATGATGTCTTATGCTGGCAGAGTAAGTTATTACTCAAATACAGGAAGGATGTCGGCTATTGGTAAGAATCACCTGAACGGTGATATTTATATTGAATCATGATATTGTTTCTAACAATGTCTTGTGCAGGCAGAGTAAGTATTATAAATGTACATGGATGGCTATACGATCATGGGTAAGTATCACCAAAGGGTGATAACTGCATGCTTTAAATTATGTTGGCTATGAGATTTGCATGCTTTACTTCTTGTCGGCTATAACATAAAATTGACCCTAAGGCAAACGAGAAAGACCACTGTTAATAATGTTCTGTAACATGATTACTTAGTGTTGTCTTCTTAGGTGAGTTGGGCCAGCACCGCTCGCCAGTACATTGATGATGTACTGACCCATGTTGTGGGCAATATTACAGGTGTTTGCTTGGGGGGAAATCCTGTGAATCAGTGCTTGGCATCATGAATCGGATGGATGTGCAGAAGATCTTCTTACAAGACGATGTCTTCTGCTATACGGGACATAATGTATGGAATAGTGGAACTCAGTTGTACCAGTGAGATTGTAGCCAAATTGGCAAGTTCATTGTAAAGAAGTCGGTATATTCAGTTGTAGCCTAAAGGGCAAGTGTATACATTCAGTTGGCTATTCAAGAGTCTTGTAATCAATTGTAAACTCTGTATTCTGCTGCAAGTCTTCTAATCCATTATGATTATCAATAAAGAGATACATTTCTTCATATCTTGTGTGACTTTAATTTATCTATTTGGTTCTGCTGCGTTGTCGATGATATACGAGAATTACCAGGAACTGTAATGGTTTTGCCTTGTACAAGTGCAATCTAGACTTGTACGGCATCACGCCCAGTGGCTAGTTTTCGATCCTCCAGGATCGGGACGTGACATAATGGTATCAGAGCACGGCTTTACGTCCTTGGATTATTATTCGATTATTTCAAATCAATGTTGCTACTAGGATGATTCTAAGCTGCTTCCGCGATAATTCAAAGATTGCTTCTGCGATTATTCAAAAGTTGCTTCCGTGGTGAATCAAAGATGCTTCTGCGATGAAATCAAAGTTGCCTCTATGATGATTCATAGTGCTTCTATGATTATTCTGTTGCTTCCAAACTATTCTATGTTGTTCCCTTGACTGAAAGTCCGTTGATCATTCTAACCTCTCACTGGGTGTTCCATACAATAAGTCTAAATATGTGGGCTGTGATATGTGTTTTTGTTGAATTTCTAAAAGATACCAAAAAAGAATAACAATGATGCGATGCGATAATAAGTTGTGATATATGCTGGATGTCTTATGTGTGGGATTCTTGAAGTAGATTGTTATGCAGCAATCGACCGTGAGTGATGGCTTGGTATGTTGGAACAGAATGTGCATAGATTTCAGTAAATGGGAACCGACAGAATCTTGAGTCGGTATTTGTGGTCAGCATAACCACTGCAGGATGAATTGTCCATATTGGATGTTGGTTTGATGCGAGGGAATATTGTGCCGGAATGGCTTGAGCTCTGAGTGGTATATTACATATACCCTCGTCGTGATAAGATATCCCTTGACCCTTGATGTGTTTATGATTTTGTGATTGCTTTACCTTATAGGTATTGGGTGGTATCGAATCGTAGCTGAGCTTATGATTGATACATGACGGCTAGGTGTGTCCCCTGATTGTTAAGTCAGACGACCCGTTGTGAGATTTTTGATGTGTTCGGATGAACCATCGCTAGACCTTGATGGTTAGCATTATGTTGGGTAATAAGAGAATTGAGAATAGGAAATGAATGCCTTAGTTGGGAATGAAATAAATTTTAGAATCAGGCGAAGACTTGAATCAGTTGGGTAAGGAGGATTGTAAGCTTGGTAACGAGGGTGTGGTGTTGCTACTGAAAGATTTGGAAGAATAAGTTGGACCAGATATAAAATATGTTGGAATTGAGTAAAAGAAATTACATGCTGGATATCGACAGAATTGATGGTAATGTTAGGCGCTTATCGGGAAGTGCGAATGATTTAGAAGATGCAGAGAGTTGCATCAACGACCGAAAAGATTAAGAATGGGGTTGAGGAATAGATGATCTTAGCACGTGGTACAGTGTGCTTGAGAGAAATTGATGTCCCGAATTAACAAGTTACGACCCTTAACTATTTTGAGGCATAGAGAATGAGTACTTGTCCCTTGATGCACGAAAGAGTAAATGTCCCTTAAGAGAGTCGAATGGCTGGGATACAAATAAGTATCGAGGTGCAGCGATATGTAATAGACCCTGTCGGTAGATGTTGTCGCATGAATAACAAGTTTGGTGGAATATTGAATAAACAAGTGGGATTATACGGGATGTTCGAAGAGAATTACTGATGTTCGGAAAAGAAAGGTACACCGTAGCTCGTTCGCTTTCTCTATCACTGAACTTGGCTGAAGTGCATATATTTCGGGGACGCCTAAAATATGTGTATGATTCCAATTAAGTGGTATGCTGAATTCAAACGAAGCCACGGGAAGGATTATCATGTGCTAAGGATTTGCACGAGTGTCGGAGGAAAGATCAAAGATGGTAAACTATTTTGAATCAATTGGGATGCTGTATCGAGATGGTGCATTACTTGAAATCAATCGAGAGATTGTGGAGAAATATTAAATAGTGCAAGTCGATCGTTGAGAAGTTTCATGAAAACTCAGTTGAAGTTTTAGGGATAAGTTTTGTTTTAAGTTTCGAGGACGAAACTTTTTCTGAGTGGTATATATTGTAGTGCCCCGACCCGCAAGATGCCTTGTGATGGATGGTTGGTACGATGAAGCCTTGTTGGACTTGGGAATATGCGAAGGATCGCTTGGAAGGCTATGCGATCGTGGCGGGAATCGTTTCTCATTTCTCGTACTGTATATATTTTCTGTTTCTTGTTCATACCATGATGTTCATGATCATTTCCTTGGATATACTTAGCTCCGCTCCTGACTAGGATATGTTGCAGGTGAGCTGGAGGCTATCTGTGATACTTACTACGGGCAGGAGCCTGGAGGCACCTATGAGCCAGTTGATTTGCTCAGGACCTAGAGGCTGAGGAAGCCTAGTCTTTTCTACTTTAGCTTTATCTGGACTTGTACTAGAGACATCATTTGCTAGAATGTAATAACATTTAGATTTGTATCTGAGATTCTGGAATTGATATATTAGATGCTGTGATTACTTTCATTCTTATCTTGATTCATAGTTTCTCCCTAGATATTGGTACCGCTTACTTCATTATGTCTAACAATGAAGACTGGGCGCGTCCGACTCATGTCCGATTATTCGGGAGCGGGTCGTGACAAATCGATAGTCGTCCCCCGGGTGTGATGCCGTGCGAACCTAGGTTGCGATCGCACAAGGCATAGTCATAACGCAATTCGAAATACAACATCTAAGAGAGAGATGCAACATCTAAGAGAGATCGCAGACAAATTGAACAACATATTGAGACAGAAAACTTTGTATTTTATTGATTATAGACATCATTGACAGACTCTATTACAATCGTACCGCTCGGACTGTACAACATGACTCGATTACAAAAGGGATGCTAGTGAGATAGCCGTTCCATACATATATCCCTCATTTACTACAAAAGTATTCCAGCCACCTAGATGCGAGGGATGCTGAGACATATTTCTTGGACTGTTGCAGAGAGTCTTCAAAAGTTGAGCAACGGGGTCTTTGATGCACGGTCGAATATTCAAAGCACGAACGTTGCCTTGGTTAGTTGGCGCATTCTTCTTGATTCCTAGCACCTGCGAAGAGCGAGGGTCAGTACGATCACATGTACTGACGAGTGGCTAATTAAACCCAAGCTCTGCATTTGGTCCAAGCAGTTTTATAAAACATGTTAGCTATTTGGTGATCTTTCTAACCATCCTGATTGATTTGCATGTTAACATGTTTTGAGGCAAGCAATAAAATTGTATACATTGAGCAGTTATCATAATCATCCTAAGTCACGTGCGTTAGTTTTAGCAGTGAAACGGGTCTGAAGGTCACTGGCAATGTCAAGCCATCACGGACTATAGCTGGGTTAGACGGCGACCCTTTCGCGGCGGATAGAGAGCCCTATACGAAAGTTTTCGAATCACCCGCGCCGATTCATTGATGACGCTTGCTATACTCATTTCTCCCGGGCCGAATCGGTTTCTTGGCCTAGGCAGCCGTTCGAGAAAACTATACCTTGTCGACAAGTTGTCCAATGATCGTTTTTGCAGATCTTGAAATAATTCTCTCTTTTCTAGAACCTTATCTTTTCTTTTTTGGTGTGAAACTTACATTTACTGAGTAGATTACTTAATTTGATGCAGTCATTTCGAGTTTCCTTTAGCAAGTGTTTCGTGAAGAATCGTGCCTCAATTCATTGATTCTACACTATGGCGACAAGCATTGATTTTGTTTTCATGATTGATTTGAAACAAAGGGTCGAGACGAAGGAGGTCAGCCACTCACCTTAGTCTTTGCTTCAGACGATGGACTGGTTGGCTGCACTTAGACGTCGCCTACGCGATCACCTGCAATCACATAAGCAACTGATTAGAACACTGTGTTATTCAAGAAGGTCGATACGAATGCAAAGTTCGAAAATGCAAGCCATGAAAACCATCAAAAATTCACGAAAACGCATTCACGAAAACCAAAGCCAAAGCAATTTGCGGCATGAAAAACAAAAGCAACGGGAGGTCTCTCCCGACTCAGCCGCAGAGCCAATCCTCGAGGCACAATCCACTGAATATGTGACTTGATTTCGAAGAAGTCTTTCCATAATGAGAAAAGAATCTTAATTCAATCGTTTCCATTCGACCGATTCAACCGATTCCGACTTATCGGTCCCGATTGAATCGGTAGCGACAGTGTTCCTTTCTCGCGCACCTCGTGGACGGAAACAGGACACGATATAGGGACGAGACACTATATTCCTTACGTGGCAGTTGACGTGACATGTTGATGTGGTAGCTGACACGACATATTTTAAAATTAAGATTAACATTAACATTAAAATTAAAATTAATGTTAACATTAATATTAATATTAATATTAACATGAAAAAATGGATAATTAATTTTTTGGAATAAAATTTGTCATATCACCTGCCATATTAGATAATATTTAATATTATTTAATATACTATGTCAGCTATCATATAATAAAAAATAATTTGAAGAGACAATTTGGAGGTACTAACAGCATTATTCCAGAAAACTTCGCATTACTATTTATACAAAATGAGATCTAACATTATGAATCTAGAATCTAGAAAATTAGGACGAGCATTACTACTTACTGTTGATGCTCCGAATCTAGAATTTAGAAATCGGAATGGGATTGATCTCGCAATCCTGCGCAATAACTCTGTAGTGTCGTCACATCATTATTCTATCTAGCAATCAATGGGTCGACACCACCCCCATAGATCCAATCATTGCCAAATTCTTCATATATTTTCTTCAATTTCTCCAAACTTCTTTTTTTTAGTCTATGATGGGAGTGAGAAAAATCCTCCTCTTGGTCGTCGTCGTCCTCGCTCTCCAAGAAGCGGGAGCGCGGCGGTCCGACCGCCACCGGCCGGCTCGTCCGTGCCGGCCGCCGCGCCACGACTCGTACCCCTTCTGCAACGCCTCCCTCCCCGCCCCCGCCCGCGCCGCCGCCCTCCTCTCCCTCCTCTCCCTCCCGGAGAAGATCCTCCAGCTCTCCAACAACGCCTCCGCCGTCCCCCGCCTCGGCCTCCCGGCCTACCAGTGGTGGTCCGAGTCCCTCCACGGCGTCGCCTCCAACGGCCCCGGCGTCTCCTTCCGCGGCCCCGTCCCCGCCGCCACCGCCTTCCCCCAGGTCCTCCTCGCCGCCGCCTCCTTCAACCGCTCCCTCTGGCGGTCCCTCGCCGCCGCCGTCGCCGCCGAGGCCCGGGCCATGTACAACGTCGGCCAGGCCGGCCTCACCTTCTGGGCCCCCAACATAAACGTCTTCCGGGACCCCAGGTGGGGCAGGGGCCAGGAGACCCCCGGGGAGGACCCGGCCGTCGCCGCCGCCTACGCCGCGGAGTACGTCAAGGGCTTCCAGGGGGAGGGCGGGAGGATGCTCTCCGCCTGCTGCAAGCATTTCTCCGCCTACGACCTGGAGAAGTGGGAGAATTTCTCCAGATACACTTTCAATGCCCAGGTGTCTCTTCGTGTAGTCCGAAAATTTTAATTTTTTATTCCCATTTTCATGTTTATTCAGTTTTCCGTAAATATGCTTTCACTAATTTCATGATGCTACTATTAATTTATTCAGTTTTTTCATGTTTATTCAGTATTATCATGGTAGTTTTTTCGGACCGAATCAGTGTTGATGCACTGTTTTTTTTTCTTTCAAAAAATTGGTTTTAAATAATATCAGTGTCCATAAAGAAGTGAAGGTGGGCCACTTATGTTAATCCAAAACCAATTGGTTGAACCGATTTGATCTGGCCCAATGCATTGTCTAGGTCGATTTCTAGTCCGGTTTTTAAAATAGTGCTATTACCTAAATTTAGTTGGGGTCATTGAGAGTCTTATTGTCCAATTTTTTTTTATAATTAATGCATCCAACAAACATTTCCAGGAAAACAAAAATTCAATTTCAATGCTCAGGTGGCATAGTCCAAAAAATTCAATTACAAATCAATTTTTTTTTCGTTTTTCATAAATATTTTTTTATTAATTTCATGATGCTACTGTTACCTAGTGTTTTACAAACCGGACCGGACACCAGACATACTAGTTCAACCGGTTGAACTGTGAACCAATAGCTTTTCTTGGCTGGATCAGTATGGATTCACTTCTTCTTCTTTTTTCCAAAGATTGATTGTAAATAAATATGTTTGTAAAAATCAGAAGGAATTGAATTTGGGCCACACTTGGGTTAATCCAGTTGGTTCAACCAACTGGTTGAACTGTTTTCATCTGACCCAGTGCATTATCTGGGTCGATTTTCAGTACGGTTTTTAAAACAATGCTATTACCTAAATTTAGTGGGTGTCATTAAAAGTATTATTGTCCACAAAAGTTATAATTAATGCATCCAACCAACATTTCGAGGAAAACAAAAATATTTCCATCGACGTTGGATTTTACTTTTCCACAGTTTTGGAAGGTGAAGTACCTATATTCTCTCGCAATTCTCAATCCCAGACTTAACAAACATGGGTAAAGAACCCAAAACACATTCCTAAGCCTCTAAAACTTGAACCAAACATCATTTAGACCGAGTACTCGTGTGTCCTAGTATAGTATATTTTGGAGTGTTTTGTGTCGTATCCGATACATGTACGACGATATGTACGCCGGGAGAGACGTATTTTTGGGTGCCTCGTCCTTCCTAGCCTGCAACTGCAACTAAGCAGTCGGTCCTTCTAACCGGATTCCTGAATTCCCTGCAGGTGACTGAGCAAGACATGGCTGACACGTTTCAGCCCCCGTTCCGGAGTTGCATCGAGGAAGGGCAGGCTACCTGTCTGATGTGCTCCTATAACCAGATCAACGGGGTGCCTGCCTGCGCCAGGCGCGACCTCCTCCAGAAAGCTCGAGATGAGTGGGGATTCAAGGGGTAAGCAAGTATCCGATACCGAATTGAGTTTCAGAAGAAAACCCCGAAATTTATGATGTTATGGCAAAGCCCAATTGTAGATATATCACCTCTGACTGCGATGCGGTCGCGATAATTCATGAAGACCAAAAGTATGCACCCTCCGATGGAGATGCAATCGCGGATGTACTCAAAGCAGGTAGAACACGGCTACTTTTCCATATTTTTCGGGTATTTGATTAGTTTCTGAGATTGTTGTTGATGAGGAAGGAATGGATATCAACTGCGGGACATATTTGCTTCGGCACACTGCATCGGCAGTCAAGGAAGGGAAGGTCCTAGAGGAAGACATCGACCGTGCACTACTCAATCTCTTCTCGGTTCAGCTTCGCCTAGGCCTCTTTGATGGACCCCTGTCGGAGCAGGAGTTTGGTCATTATGGACCGGGCGATGTCTGCACTCCCGAGCACAGGGAGCTAGCTCTTGAAGCAGCTAGGCAGGGCATTGTCCTTCTGAAGAACGATGAAGGATTTCTGCCGCTAAGAAAAAGTAAGGTCGCTTCCTTGGCCATCATCGGTCCTGCTGCAAACGACACGAGCATACTGGGTGGCGATTATACTGGTTCGTTTTGACCACTTCGATACTTTGCCTCTTTTTCGGATACTAAATCTGTGTATCACCGTGTCGGACACATATTAGACGTGACAAACACTCTAATACACACACTGACACATCAAAACAATGCCATGTCTCCGTATTATAGCTTTTTATTCTTTTCATGTCTGTACTGCAATATAGCTTACACTATTCGTTATACCACTTCAATATTTTGCCTCCTATTTGGAAACTCTACTGTATGCTAGGAAGGCACTGACACTCCAAAACCAATGTATCGTGTAGTATCGGACACAACACAAAAATTCCATAATGCACTGGGACACATCAAACTCAATGCCTTATCTGTGTCAGTATTCATGTCATATTTGTATATATCAGTATTCATTTAGGCGTTCCTTGGATACTCTCTTACATGCTAGGAAGCACTGACACTCTGAAATCAGTGTATCACCGTGTCAGGCACATATCAGACATGACAAGCACTCCAATACACACACTGACACATCAAAACAATGCTATGTCTCCATTTCCGTATAGCTTTGTATTAATTTCGTTTTTGTACTTTAATATAGCTTATACTATTTGTTTTACCCTTTCAATATTTTGCCTCCTATTTGGAAACTCTATTGTATGCTAGGAAGGCACTGACACTCCGAAATTCAATGTACCACGTAGTATCGGACACAACACAAAAATTCCATAATGCACTAGAACACACCAAACTCAATGCCTTATCTGTATCAGTATTCATCATATTTGTATATCCAATATTAGCTTGTATGATTATGCTGATGACTGATTTAGGCGTTCCTTGGATAGTCTCTTACATGCTAGGAAGCACTGGCACTCTGAAATCAGTGTATCACCGTGTCGGACACATATCAGACATAACAAACACTCTAATACACACACTGACACATCAAAACAATGCCATGTCTCCGTATCTGTAATCTGTATAGCATTGTATTCTTTTTCCTGTTTGTGCACTATAGCTTATACTATTCGTTTTACCACTTAATATTTTACCTCCTATTTGGAAACTCTATTGTATACTAGGAAGTCACTGACTCTGAAAATCAATGTATTGTGTAGTATCGGACACAACACAAAAATTCCATAATGCACTAGGACACAACAAACTCACAATGCCTTGTCTGTATCACATTCATGTCATATTTGTATATATGCAATATAGCGTGTATGATTATGATTCTGCTGATGACTGCTTTAGGCGTTCCTTGCAATCCAAAGAGCTTCTTTGAGGGTCTTAAGCCTTATGCACCGTCAACTTCATTTGTTGCTGGATGCCTCGACGTCCCTTGTCAGACCGAAGATGGATTTGAAGAAGCTATTATTGGATACTCTCTTACATGCTAGGAAGCACTGACACTCTGAAACAGTGTATCACCGTGTCGGACACATATCAGACATAACAAACACTCCAATACACACACGGACACATCAAACAATGCCATGTCTCCGTATCTATAATCTGTATAGCATTGTATTCTTTTTCCTGTTTGTGCAATATAGCTTATACTATTCGTTTTACCACTTCAATATTTTACCTCTTATTTGGAAACTCTATTGTATACTAGGAAGTCACTGACACTCTGAAAATCAATGTATCGTGTAGTATCGGACACAACACAAAAATTCCATAATGCACTAGGACACACCAAACTCTCAGTGCGTTGTCTGTATCACGTTCATGTTATATTTGTTTATATGCAATATAGCTTGTATGATTCTGCTGATGACCGATTTAGGCGTTCCTTGCAATCCAAAGAGCTTCTTTGAGGGTCTTAAGCCTTATGCACCGTCAACTTCATTTGCTGCTGGATGCCTCGACGTCCCTTGTCAGACCGAAGATGGATTTGAAGAAGCTATTAGTGTTGCTAGGGAGGCCGAATTCGTAATCGTTGTCGCTGGCCTGAACCTAACTGAAGAAACCGAAGACCTTGATCGGGTTAGCCTACTGCTTCCTGGCAAACAGATGGATCTTGTAAATGCCATTGCAGCTGAAAGTAAGAAACCACTGATACTCGTTCTCATGGGCCGGCCCTCTCGACGTTTCCATCGCTATAGAGGATCCGAGGATTGCAACTATCTTATGGATAGGGTACCCGGGTGAAGTTGGGGGGCAAGTACTCGCAGAAGCAATCTTTGGTGAATTTAACCCAGGTCAGTAGCTACTTTGGTCTACGTTGCACAGTTACAGACACACGGATACAGATACACAAATATTTTCGTACAGATACACAAATATTTGCACATTGTTACAATGTAGTCACCTATGTTGTACATGTACCTGTAAGGAGACCATTTTTCCTTGTCCGTGCAACATAGTACTTGATGCACTGTTCTTGAGGGCTATGAACTGTGACATGGACACAGGAAAATGGTATCTGTATCCATATCGTGTCTGTACCCGTGTCCGTGTCAGTAATCATGCAACATAGGTAATACATGTATCCTGTATCTTTGACATGGACACATGTACAGGTAAGGACACCGTTTTTCCTTGTCCGTGCAACATACTACTTACGAACTGTTCTTGAGGGCTATGAACTGTGACATGGACACAGGAAAATGGTATCTGTATCCATATCGTGTCTGTACCCATATCCGTGTCCGTAATCATGCAACGTAGATGATAGATAATACTATTTGTATCCTGTGTCTGCGTCATGTCCTTACCTGCATCCGTGTCCACAAAACATAGGCTATGAACTTCTACTAACAACTTGAAATTGTGATCTTGGAATGAAACAGGAGGGAGATTGCCTGTGACTTGGTATCCAGAATCCTTCACAAGTGTGCCGATGAATGACATGAACATGAGAGCCGATCCTTCTCGAGGCTACCCAGGACGAACCTATCGATTCTATACAGGGCCAGTGGTCTTTGGCTTCGGATACGGGTTAAGCTACTCCACCTACTCCTACAAATTCCTGTCGACGCCTGAAAAAATAAGTTTGTCAGGATCTTCTGAGGCTGTCATCAACAGACACCCTGCATATACAAGAACAGATGGGCTCGACTACATACAAGTCGACAAGATCTCATCGTGCGAGGCTCTGAAGTTCTATTCAAGAGTTTCAGTACTCAACAATGGCGATATGGATGGGAGTCACGTTGTTTTACTGTATTCCAGATCGGTATCGAGCATGAAGGGCTCCCCGAAGAAACAACTGATCGGGTTCGAGCGCGTGCATACGACTGCCCATGCGGCTGCAGAAGTCGAAATTGTGGTAGACCCCTGCAGGCATCTCAGTACCGCGAACGAGCAAGGCGAGATGATACTGCCACTGGGAGCTCATGTTCTAATGCTGGAGAAATTGGAACACGTACTCACTATTGAAAGATGAGCAGATTGCGATAAAGATGAGGGCGTCTCTCTGACGCGACGGTAAGGCTTGTTGAAGGGAGCCTCGTGACACTGGGACGTCTTTTATTCATGTAACAAACGTCTGTTGACTTAATGTTGCTTAATCATTATGGATTGAATTTTTTTGTCTTCAAGTATAGTTAAACATAATCACGAAAAAAATATATAACATCAAGCATTGGTCAGATGAGGCTGATCACCATCCTGACCTGATGTCCTTGAAGAATCCAGCTGAATTTGAGTTCTTTGAAGATAATGTCAACCAAGCAAACTTCTAAATCATTACATTTTTATTTTTCAAAAATTTTAATACCAAACTTAAATCTAGGTAAACAACTCTGTTCTTTTTATTTTTTAATTTAAGTCGAAAATGTGCTACCAAGCTAACTTCTCGATCATAAATGAAAGTTTAGGAAACATGGAGAAGCAAAAAATAATTCAAGAAAGAACTTTTGGGGAACTCGCGTAAGGTAATTTTACTTCGCTTCAAGAAACTTAAGAGAACTTCGAGATAAACTTGGAAAACTTAGGACTTATGTGGCACGAGAACAATCCTATGTGGTAATTTCTTGTCCTCGTAACCTTTATTATTTTTTTTTTTTGAGTTTTTAGTTCATGGACTTCGTAACCTTTCTGACCAGTTAGGTATCCACAAAGACTCAACGAGTAATAAGGATCAAAGTTATGTACGTGGGATGAACAATAGTCGTTGCATAACATAAAAAACCAAAAACTTTCAAGTGATTAAATGATGGTGAATGGTTTTATGACAATTCAAAATATGTTCTTGGTGGATAGGAGTTCTGATGGTATAGTTGGTTAATTATGAGGTAGACGGTGGTAATGACACATTCATCCCAGAAAGAAAGAGGTATTTGGGATTGAAAGTGTAGGGCATATGCTATTGTGAGAATATGGCTGTGTTTGCGTTCTACGACTTATTTTGTTGTGGAGTGTAAACATAAGTGCATTGATATTCAATGTTGTTAGTTTGAAAAATCATCCACAATAGTGAACTGGTCCTGAATGTGTGGAAGCTTTGTAGAACCTAAATATCACAATGCAATAAATCAAAAGAGACATGAGTAGATATAGAACTTAAAAGATATGTTACATGTTTTACATGCTCTCAACACATTCATTGATTTAAACGTAAATCGACCCTAGTCCCTAATTGAAAGAGTATCTTAATAAATGCTTGCTCACATGACTAAAAGTGTTGGTTTAGGTGAGTGGACTAGTTCTACTCACCATTACACGATAATGTACTGACCCATGTCTCTGTAGGCTTCCACAGGTGCTTGAGATTTGCAGTATGCAGTGACTGACTTGATCAGTTCTAAGGCATCGTGTAGAACCCTAGAGGGGGGGTGAATAGGGAAATTAAAATTAAACTATAACAAATGATGCAATAAAGGCAATTAAGAGTAAAGAGTAGAAAGATCAAACGCAAACGCAAGGATGTATCCTGGTATCCTCTTTTGAGGCAATCCAGTCCCGGAACTCTCTCCGACTTTAATCCACTATTTATCCAAATAGTACACACAAGTTTGGATCCGAAGAACTCGCCAACTTCAACACGAGTTTGGATCCGAAGACTCGCCAACTTCTACACACGAGTTCGAGTTTTCTTACGAAGGCTCGCCAACTTCAAACAAAAGAGAATGAGAACTTGTTGATCTTCTAACACGTGAAGATCGAAATGTACAACTCTTTAATACTCTAGCACTTTGGGAGAGGATGACAATGAAAAAGCTTGGAAGAGTATTAATGGTGGAGCTCTTGGTTGTTGGAAAATTTATGGAAGAGTTGGTTAAGAAGCTCAAGAGAGAGAGCTTCCTTTTATAAGAGAACCAAGAGTTGGTGGCATTTAATGCTCAGAATGCAGACAGACCGGCATGCCGTCGGTATGCAGCGGCATACCGTCGGTATACCGGCCAAATAGTAACGGTCATATTAATGACCGTTTGAGAGCATTAAATGCGGCCATTAATGCTAGTCAGAGCAATTCGAAAACCAAATATTTGAAATTCGGTATACCGCCGGTATGCCGGAGCATGCCGCCGGTATGCCGACAATTTGACACAGCAAGTTTTTGAGTTGCTAAAAACGGTATACCGCCGGTATGCCGACAATTTGTCACAGCAACTTTTGGGTTGCTAAAAACGGTATACCGTCGGTATGCCGGAGCATGCCGTCGGTATGCCGACAATTTGTCACAACAACTTTCTGTACAAGAAAAGCGGTATACCGCCGGTATGCCGGAGCATGCCGCCGGTATGCCGACTATTTGTCACAGCAACTTTCTGTATTCTAAAAACGGTATACCGCCGGTATGCCGGAGCATACCGCCGGTATGCCGCTCTGTAGCTATTTGATTTTTGACTTGTTCTTTTTACTGTCATCCGTCCTTAGGTGTTTACAGATATACCTAGACCAGTACAGACTCGAAGACTCTAAGCAGGAAGACGCCGTCTTATGCAGGGAACGCCGGTAACTGCTACAGTCTTCAAGGAAGAAGGAGAAAGCTCTTGAACGGAAGAACTCCATGTAGTAGATCTTCTGAGAATATTTGAATCTGAAGAACAGAATACTAAACTACGAAGATGCTGTTAATTACTCAAATAAAATGTGCCAACAAACTCCCCAATTTTGATAATTGACAAAATAGAGAGATAGCATCTTCAGGGAGTAGCTCCCCCGTAGGTAGACAACTCTCCCTCAATACGATTTCTCTCCCTTTGTCACTTAGTCAAAGATGGGGACAATCAAAAGAAACAGTGCATAAAGAAAATGACACGAGTATATAAAGAAGCATGCATTAATATATTGAAATATGATGTGAATACATGCTAGACCCATACATATAATAGTGCTGAAATAAAAGACTCTCCACAACGAGAGTCGGACACTAGAGACAACCATAGATAAAGTCCCTGAGGGACAGCAAACAACAGAACCAACCATACACCGGTCCCCGAAGGACCACAAAAGACAACAAACAGACAAACACATAAAAACTAGAACCACTCAAGAACCGAAACCACCATCAAAAGGAAGACCATCCCTAATCCTCAGCCGGATCATCATCATCATCACCCTGAGCTTGCTGGAAGGCGCCAAAAGGATCAATACCGTCAGGGTACATAAACCCATAGGCATTGGGGTCAGAGAAGCACGGGCCCGTGTACATGGGATCCTGAAGATTAAGATCCAGAAAAGCATCACGGTCTTGAAGAGTGCGCTGAATAAAGTACCCCTGATCGTGGAAACGAGTCTGGATCAGGGCGCCAAGTCCACGAGTGTGGGCCCGCATCTGCTCCTCCGCCTGGGCCATCCGCATATCAAAATGCTGCTGAGTGAGCGGCATATAACGGCCCGAAGTAGGAGGGTAGATGTGGGAGCAGCAGGCGTGGATGCCGGTTGCTCTTGGGAAGATGAGGCACGGGAAGTAGAGGCGCCACCAAGGGTACGGGAGACAGCAAGATATGAGGGGACGCCATCCGAGGAGCGAGAGACAGATCAACATGTTTGGCCTCCATAAGCAGAGTGATAAAAGCCATAGTAGAGATTCTGCTTCCCCGAAGGCAAGACACGCCAGAATTGCAGAAGAGAGTCTTCGGGAAGGAGAATCGCTTCCGGGCATAGAGATGATACATGCAGACGAGGGCATCACCGGTGATTGCGTCATAATTCCCGCCCTTAGGAAACAGAGTGTGGCACACGATCCGATGGAGCTCGTAGTAAAATGGCTCCAGCTGGACAGAGAGGGCCGGGATGGCAGGAGGGTTGGGACCCTTGCAGATGATTCGGCAGAATTCGTCGAAAGGGGACGCCGCCGAGGAGTTGAGAGCACCCAAAGTTGGTAAAGCTTCCCCTTTGTCCGGGATGCCTAAGATGTTCCCCACTTCCCGAGAAGTAAGACGGAAGTGGCGGTCATTGACCATAGATTGAATGGCGGATGGATCGTCGTCATCCCTCTCATGTTGCAATAGAAAAGGCGAACAGCAGCAGGGTAGACCGGAATTTGGCGCCGAAGAAGAGATGAGAGACCGGTGTTGTCAAACAAAGGGATGTGGCCGGGGAAGAGGTTCCAGTTGATCGCCCGTCCCTTGAACACGTTGTGATGGACGAAGTGCTGGAACCAAAGCTCGGCCGCCAGAGAGTAGGAGAAGACGCGTTGGTCATAGCCGGTAGGTAGCGCCACCAAGACGAAGGGGTTGAACAAAGAGGAGGAGGAGGATCGGGGGCGCTTAGGGTTTGCCATTTAGAAGGATTTGGTGCTTTGGTGTAGAAGAAGAAGTAGTAGAGAGGAGATGGAAGAAAGAGGGTTTTTAAAGTAGAGGAGGAAGATGAAGAGATGAGTTTGAAAGGGGGGTAGGGAGGGAACGGTTGTAGAGGAGTAAAGGTGGGAGATGAAAAGGTGATGGGATGAATTTCAATTGTAGTAACCCTAGAGGGGGGGGGGTGAATAGGGTCAAGCTAACTAATCAAGCACTTAGCACAAGCTAATTGGCAATTTAAAATATAAGTGCAAGAGAAGAAGCAAACACAATACCGACACCCGATGTATCCTGGTATCCTCCTAAGAGGCAGTCCAGTCCCGGAACTCTCTCCGGCTTTAATCCACTATTTGAGCAAATAGTTACACACGAGTTTGGATCCGAAGAACTCGCCAACTTCTTACACAAGAGCTTTAATCCGAAGGGCTCTCCGACTTCAACCGAGAGTTTGGATACGAAGACTCCCCAACTTCAACCGAGAGTTTGGATACGAAGACTCTCCAACTTCAACCTTTCACAATAGGTTTTGATCTTCTTATACAATAGGATGAAGATCTCACTTTTCAACTCAATAACTCTAACACAATTTGTAGATGGCAAATGAAGGCTTTGTAGAGTTGTATGTGGATAAGCTTTGGTGGTTTAGAAATTTTTTTAGGCTCAAAGCATCAACCTTGAATGAAGGGGTTCAAGGCTATTTATAACCAAAGCTTGAAAAGAAGCCAAAGGCAACTTTTCAGTCACAAACCGGCATACCGCCGGTATGATCCGGCATACCGCCGGTATACCGGTCTGGATTACAACGGCTAGAAATATAGCCGTTGGGATCATTAATGGCTGAAAATCCGACCGTTGGAATTTCAACGTTTCGGAAGCGGTATACCGTCGGTATGGACCGGTATGCCGTCGGTATGCCGGTTTTGTAAACAGAAACTTTCTGTGAACGAAAACCGGTATACCGTCGGTATACGCCGGTATACCGTCGGTATGCCATTTTCTACCAAAAATGATCCTGGGCTTATTTCTGCCCTAGCTTTCGATTTTGCCATCCATTTCTTGTGTTTACAATAATTCCTAAGACTCATTACAGACTCCAGATAAACTTAGGCAGGTGCAGGCTTCTTCAGAGTCTTGAAATGATGATGGCATGGCTTGGCTTCTTCCTTTGATAGGTGCTGGCTTTTTCCCTTGGCGGCAGCTGTCCAAAGATATCCAGTTTGTAAAAACTGAATACCTTTCGGGGGCTTCGCCCCCGAACCCCCGACGAGGGGCGCTGCCCCCTCGACCCCCGTCCGCTGACCGGGCAGCAGAACCTCCGGGTGCGTGGCTCCAGAGATGTCGTCGGGTGGTTCAAAGAAATCTTGTGGCATCCGTCGTCTTTGGCCCACCATGATGATTTCTTCATTGCATTGCATATGTCCATATTGATCTTGCTAATTGTTTTTCTGCAAATACATGTTAGACGAACAAAGCAATATACATGTAGCAAGAATGATAAGATAAAAGCACATTAGGACTATGCGAAGTTTAAGTATCAATGCTATAGTGATAGCATAAATATTAGTGATATCATAAAGATTAAACTTAATTGAATAACCACAATCAAAAACATAGTTTTGATTTTGGCAACCCGATTAAATTTAAGATAGAAAGCTCATATCACTAATATGTAAACCAATAGGCACATATCACCAAAGATATAAGTATGAGTAGAAATGCTATAGCGATAGTATAAAGATTAGTGATAATGAAATGCTAAACTTAACATATTAACCATATTCAAAACATGATACAATCATTGGGCCAACAAAAGAGTGGAGTAAAAAGAGGAGAGAAAGGTGGAAGGTGATTTGAAGAGTAATAAATAGGAGGGAGTTGAGGAGATGGGTAGTTAATAGGGAAGTGATGGATGAGAGGGAATAAAGAAGGGATAGAAAGAATAATGGAAGAGAGAGGAAAAGTGGGCCCGGATCTCAGAGCATTAGTCCTGTCCGCCGCTATCCGCATACCGGTGGTATGCCGACGTGTACCGACTGTATGCGTGTTTCGAGGCAGAACATAGTTCTGTCTTGAAAAACGGCATGCCGCCGGTATACCGTAGTATACCGTCGGTGTGCCGGTCGACTGGGACTAAGGATCAAAGGATAAAATACCTAGTTCACGGCAAAGGAAAGAGAAGCGATCTTCCGGGAGAGGCTTAGTGAATATATCGGCTAATTGATAGATAGTATCAATAAATTCAAGATGGATATCTCCTTTTTGCTGATGGACACGAAGAAAATGGTGTCTAATTTCAATGTGCTTCGTGCGTGAGTGACAAATCGGGTTTTTCGTGAGATTGATAGAGCTAGTGTTATCACATTTAATAGGGGTGCAAGAATGAGAAATGCCATAATCTAAAAGTGTTTGTGACATCCAAAGAATTTGTGCACAACAACAACCAGCCGCAATATACTCTGCCTCCGTGGTTGAAAGAGCAACAGAGTTTTGCTTCTTACTAAACCACGATACCAAGGACTTCCGAGGAATTGACATGTGCCACTAGTGCTTTTTCGGTCAATCTTGCATCCGGCAAAATCCGCATCCGAAAAGCCGTGAAGCTCAAAGGATGAGGATTTCGGATACCAAAGACCCATGTTAATGGTGCCTTTGAGATAACAAAAATGCGCTTAACGGCACTCAAATGTGATTCCTTTGGATTGGCTTGATATCGTGCACACAAGCAAACACTAACATGATATCCGGACGGCTAGCAGTTAAGTAAAGTAAGCTACCGATCATACCTCTATACTTACGAATGTCGACCGATGTGCCATCTTCATCATTGTCAAGCTTTGTCGTTGTGGCCATAGGAGTCCTCATTGATTTGGACGAGTCAAGGTCGAAACGCTTGAGGAGGTCCTTTGTATATTTTGCTTGATTGATGAAGGTTCCTTTAGGTCCTTGTTTGATTTGTAAACCCAAGAAGAAGGAGAGTTCACCCATCATGCTCATTTCAAACTCTTCCTGCATAACTTTGGCAAATTCTACACAAAGTGTGTTGTTAGTAGAACCAAAAATATCATCAACGTAAATTTGAACCAATAAGAGAGTCCCATCATGGGATTTAATAAAAAGTGTGGTGTCAACTTTTCCCTTTGAAAAATTGTGAGAAACAAGAAAAGAGCTAAGACGCTCATACCAAGCACGTGGAGCTTGTTTGAGGCCATAAAGGGCTTTATGGAGTTTGAAGACGTGATTAGAAAATTGAAAATCTTCAAAACCGGGAGGTTGTTTAACATAAACTTCCTCTTAATAATACCATTTAGAAAAGCACTTTTAACATCCATTTGAAAAAGCTTAAAGTCATTAAAACAAGCAAAGGCACAAAGCATACGAATGGATTCAAGACGTGCAACCGGAGCATAGGTTTCGTCGTAGTCAATGCCTTCCTCTTGGTTATAGCCTTGAGCAACCAATCGGGCTTTGTTACGAGTCACTAACCCATCTTCATTAAGTTTGTTGCGAAACACCCATTTAGTTCCAATAATGGGGTGATTGCTAGGTTTTGGGACAAGTTCCCAAACCTTGCTATGCTCAAATTGATTTAGCTCCTCTTGCATAGCTATTATCCAAAATTCATCAAGAAAAGCATCATTAACATTTTTAGGCTCTATTGAGATATAAAAGCCACATTGCACAAAGATCACGAGTGACGGATCTTGTGCTAATACTTGAGGAAGGGTCCCCAATGATAAGCTTCTTGGGATGATTGGTGACAAATCTCCATTCTCTTGGGAGATCCTTTTGAGGAGGCTCGAGAGGAGGAGACTCCTTTGATGGGGTCACAACTTCATTGTTAGATGAAGAAGGACGATCCTCAATAGAGGAGTTCTCCAACCCAAATGAGATGTCATCAATATCCTTGGAAGAGGAGAATGTAGAAGAGTTGAGTTAAGAGACATTGATTGACTCTTCGACAACAAGACTTCTTTGTTAAAAATACGAAAACCTTTACTATGAGTAGAGTATCCAAGGAATATTCCTTCATAGGCTTTTTCTTCAAATTTGCCTAGGTTATCCTTGGTATTCAAAATAAAACAATTGCAACCAAAAACTTTGAAATATTCAATAGAAGGAATTTTGTTGAACCAAAGCTCATAAGGAGTCTTCTTAGTAATAGGTCTAATTAAGACCCTATTAATAACATGACACGCCGTATTAACGGCTTCCGCCCAAAAATATTAGGGGAGCTTATATTGGTTTAACATAACCCGGGCCATATCGCCAAAGGTTCTATTCTTTCTCTCCACAACACCATTTTGTTGAGGAGTACGGGACAAGCAAAATCATGTCCAAAACCATTCTTTTCACAAAATCTTTTGAAATCAACATTATCAAATTCTCCTCCATGATCACTCCTAATTTTGTTGATAGAAAAAACCTTTCTCATTTTGAACACGTTTACAAAAAGCAACAAATTCACGAAAAGTATCACTTTTGCAAGCAAGAAAAATAACCCAAGTAAATCTCGAAAAATCATCAACTAAAACAAAAGCATAAAGTTTGCCACCAAGGCTAGCTACTCTACTAGGCCCAAAAAGATCCATATGAATAAGTTGGAGGGGTCTAGTGGTACTCACAGAGTTGATGGATTTGAAGGATGACTTGGTCAACTTACTTTTCTCGCATTCTTCACATACCATATCCTTTTTGAAAGGGATGCTAGGAAGTCCTCGTACAAGCTTCTTGGAGGCGAGGCGAGAGATGGTATCCATGTTGGCGTGTTCAAGCCTCATGTGCCAAAGCCAACCCTCATCGTTCTTTGCAACTAGGCACCTGTCATTGTTAGTACCTTCAACAAGATAAAGAACATAAATATTGTTTTCTCTAATGCCTTCATACACAATAGTTCTATTGGAGCTATCGGTAATGTAGCATTTGAGTTTAACAAACTTGATATCATAGCCATTATCGGTAAGATGGCTAATACTAAGGAGATTATGCTTGAGATTAGTAACAAGACATACATTATTAATACAAGGATAAGGAGGAGAACCGATATTACCATTTCCAATAATATAACCTTTAAGATTGTTACCGAAGGAGACGTGTCCTTCTTTCTTCATCGATAGCGTTGTAAAAAGTGAAGCATCACCGGTCATGTGCCGTGAACAACCGCTATCGAGAATCCACTTGCTTCTAGCATGAGAAGGATTCGTCACCTACAACATAAGTTGAAGATGAACATTTTGGTACCCATAATCTTATGGGTCCATGAGTGTTAGTCTTAGGAACCCACTTAAGAACTCTCATGTCAACTTATTTTTTTGTATAACAAAAATTTGAAGTGTAACCGACCAAACCACAATAATTGCACATCAAAGAAGATTTAGAAGAAGAAGTGTGAGTGTTGTGCATGTGTGTGTTTCTAGTGTAAGAAGTTCTACCATGAGTGTTATGATGATAGTAAAAAGCATGATGAGAGGTGTTCTTCTTAACAAAGGGTCCTTTTCTTGTGTTAGAAAAGGAGTTGTGTGTAGTGTTCATGTAATGGTTATGCTTAGCATTGTGATGAGTGTGAGGGTGTCTTGGAGCATGCATGTGAGTGGTATTCTTATTACTTAAGTTCTTACTCCGTGTAAGAAGATCATTGTACTTAATAGAAGTGAAATATTCTCTTCTATTAGCATCTTGACATTTGCGCATGGCAAATTCATAAGAGCTTCTCATGGATTGAATCTCATCATCCTTTTTCTTGATGGTGTCAAGAGATTCTTGAAACTTGAGTCGCAAAGACTCCATTTCATCCGTGTCGGAAATAGGAGATTTTTCCTTCACATCAATAATGATGCTTGGGAGCCTCTCTACTTCAAGTTGAAGAGCCTCAACCTCCTTAAGAGATTTCTTGTATTTATTCCGAACACCTTTGTGTTCTTCATGTAACTCAAGAATGGCTTTCTCCAAATCATCATAGGTAAGAGTGTTTAAGAAAAGATCATCAATTACCTCATCGGTTGCCATGAGACAGACGTTGGCATTGTGTTTGCACTCCTTATCGTTGTCGGAGTCGCTCGCGTCGCTTTCACACCAAATGCTAGTGTTGGCGAACTTTCTGGAGGACGAGCTTCCCTTGCTAGGTTTCTCGTACTTGCTTGAGTCTTTTCGCATCATCGGACAATCCCTCTTGATGTGTCCGGGTCTTCTGCATTGATAGCACGTCGGGTCTTCTTCATTGTCCCGTCTAGAGCGGTTGGCCTTGTTGAACTTTAAGAACTTCCGGAAGTGCTTAGCTGTGAGAGCTATTTCTTCATCATCGTCCGACTCATTGTCGTCGGAGCTATCCTTGGAGTAGGACCTTGATGCTTTGAGAGCAAGAGTCTTTTCCTTTTCTTTGGTCTTCTCCTTCTCCTTCTCTTGAATGGAGGATTCCTCTTGATCCTTCATGTTAAGCTCGTGAGTCATTAGCTTACCCATGAGGGTCTCTAGGTTCATGACGGTTAGATCGTTCCCCTCAATGATTGCGGTAGCTTTAGGACTCCAAGCTTTCGTCAATCCTCTAAGAATCTTCCTTATCTTTTCATGAGCGGGATATTCCTTTCCAAGAGAAAAGAGAGGGTTAATAATGTCACCAAAATGAGTAAACATGCTAGCAATAGATTCATCATGCTTCATTTTAAAAGACTCATATTCTTGCGTGAGTCTGCTGATATTAGATTCCTTCACTTGTGAAGTTCCCTCGTGTATAACTTCAAGTAACTTCCAAATCTCATTGGAAGTCTTGCAAGTAGAGATTCGGTTGAATTCACTACTGTCGAGAGCACAGTAAAGAGCATTCATTGCCTTGGCATCTCGACAAGCAAGCTTCTTGATGTTTTCGGCAAGTGTTTCCCGAAGGGTGTCAGAAGCAATATCCTCAATAGCTCTGGAAGGAGTAGGAAGGCCATTTATCACGCAATCCCATAAGTCAAAATCTATGGACTTTAGATAAATGTCCATCCTAATCTTCCAGTAGTTATAGTTGGTACCATCAAATAGGGGAGGCCTATTTGTGGAGTGTCCCTCATTGTGAAACGTGTTGATGCTAGGGTTAGAGGCCATGGATCACTCAAGAAGGTAAATCCAAATCAAGAGAACAAAGCTCTGATACCAATTGTAGAATCCTAGAGGGGGGTGAATAGGGAAATTAAAATTAAACTATAACAAATGATGCAATAAAGGCAATTAAGAGTAAAGAGTAGAAAGATCAAACGCAAACGCAAGGATGTATCCTGGTATCCTCTTTTGAGGCAATCCAGTCCCGGAACTCTCTCCGGCTTTAATCCACTATTTATCCAAATAGTACACACGAGTTTGGATCCGAAGAACTCGCCAACTTCAACACGAGTTTGGATCCGAAGACTCGCCAACTTCTACACACGAGTTTTCTTACGAAGGCTCGCCAACTTCAAACAAAAAAGAATGAGAACTTGTTGATCTTCTAACACGTGAAGATCAAAATGTACAACTCTTTAATACTCTAGCACTTTGGAAGAGGATGACAATGAAAAAGCTTGGAAGAGTATTAATGGTGGAGCTCTTGGTTGTTGGAAAATTTATGGAAGAGTTGGTTAAGAAGCTCAAGAGAGAGAGAGCTTCCTTTTATAAGAGAACCAAGAGTTGGTGGCATTTAATGCTCAGAATGCAGACAGACCGGCATGCCGTCGGTATGCAGCGGCATACCGTCGGTATATCGGCCAAATAGTAACGGTCATATTAATGACCGTTTGAGAGCATTAAATGCGGCCATTAATGCTAGTCAGAGCAATTCGAAAACCAAATATTTGAAACTCGGTATACCGCCGGTATGCCGGAGCATGCCGTCGGTATGCCGACAATTTGACACAGCAAGTTTTTGAGTTGCTAAAAACGGTATACCGCCGGTATGCCGGAGCATGCCGTCGGTATGCCGACAATTTGTCACAGCAACTTTTGGGTTGCTAAAAACGGTATACCGTCGGTATGCCGGAGCATGTCGTCGGTATGCCGACAATTTGTCACAGCAACTTTTGGGTTGCTAAAAACGGTATACCGTCGGTATGCCGGAGCATGTCGTCGGTATGCCGACAATTTGTCACAGCAACTTTCTGGACAAGAAAAGCGGTATACCGCCGGTATGCCGGAGCATGCCGCCGGTATGCCGACTATTTGTCACAGCAACTTTCTGTATTCTAAAAACGGTATACCGCCGGTATGCCGGAGCATACCGCCGGTATGCCGTTCTGTAGCTATTTGATTTTGACTTGTTCTTTTTACTGTCATTCGTCCTTAGGTGTTTACAGATATACCTAGACCAGTACAGACTCGAAGACTCTAAGCAGGAAGACGCCGTCTTATGCAGGGAACGCCGGTAACTGCTACAGTCTTCAAGGAAGAAGGAGAAAGCTCTTGAACGGAAGAACTCCATGTAGTAGATCTTCTGAGAATATTTGAATCTGAAGAACAGAATACTAAACTACGAAGATGCTGTTAATTACTCAAAATAAAATGTGCCAACACATCGAAGATTTGTTGGACGCACAAAAGTTCTACTTGTAAAAGATGATGTCTTATGTTATAAAGAGCATAACGAATGGAACATTGTAATTCTTTTGTACCAGTGAGTTGTAAGCTGAGTCAAAAAGTTCAATGTAAGCCAAATTAGCATAAGTTTGGTAGCCATTAAGAGCCTTGTAATTTGTTGTAAACCTTTGTATTTCGCTGCTTTGATCAATAAAAGAGATTCTTTTCATATATCACATTGTGACTTCAATTTATTTGTTTATTCCACTGCAATGTGTTTCCTATTTAGTCTTGTACAAATGCAATACAGACTTATACGACATCACGCTAAGTGGCAACTTTTCAGTTATACGTAACTGGAACGTGACACTTTCTCTCTCCAAATGCTGTAAAGCCTCTCTTTCTCTCTGGTAGATCTCTTGCTGCTTCTACTTTTTTATGGTTAGGAAATACCTATATATAACTCCCTATAAATCGCAACAAATCTAGATCGTTGATGAGATCCAATGGTGCATATAAAACACCCAACTTGGGTTCAGTCCAACAAATCAGTATACTGACCGAATTCGGTCATCCTAATCGAACACGGACTGAATTCAGTCAGCGTAGGCCCAAAAGTACTATTTGAGTATGATCGAGTTCGGACTGAATTCATCTGGCCTTCACAGAACTCCGCCTTCAACTCTCCGAGCTTCTTCGACACACGGATGACGCTCGTCACACTCTGAGATATTCTTCACATAGGTTGGAAATCCCACCCAACTCCAACATCCCTCCCCCCCCCCCCCCCCCCCCCCAACCCCAACACACACACCACGCCCCTTTTGGCACACCACCTCTCCAGTGAATACCTTGTCACAATCTCATATATGCTCCCTTCACGGTCATGCAGTCCGTAACTTTGCAAGTGTTGTTATTTTACAAAATTTTAGATGATACAATCCTCATGGACCTTGTGATTTACAAAACCCAATTTTGGAAGATAAAACTCTGTTTGTTTTTTATTTTGTTTAAACTCTTAAAAAAAAACTATATTCTTCCAAAACTCTCAATCCTCATGGACCTATAGTGATTTACAAAACCCAATTTTGGAAGATAAAACTCTGTTTGTTTTTTATTTTGTTTAAACTCTTAAAAAAAAACTATATTCTTCCAAAACTCTCTTACTAAATCACAAGCTCGACCAACATAACCCCAGGCCTCCAAACCCTAACACATCCCTAAAGCTTAGCACGTAGCACCTAACCCTAATTTTATGTCCACAAGCTTTTGACCAAACCAAACCCCATATATAAAAACAGTTGAGATCTCCTTTTATTCCTCTCTTTCTCTCTCCTTCTTTCCTTTCCTTTCCTTTCCTTCCTCCTCCTCATAACCTCTCTCTCTCTCTCTCTCTCTCTCTCTCTCTCTCTCTCTCCAACAAAGAAAAATGAGAGCCAAACTCTCCTCACTCCCCTCTCCTCCCATCCCCCCCTCCCCCTCCCCCTCCAATCTCCACACTAAACCCTCCTCCGCAAAATTCAAATTCTCGAGAAAGCCAAGCCCATGCACATGCAAGAACGCCTCCCAACAGAACACCACCAGCGGCGGTCGAGGCGCCACGACGTCGACAAGGTTCGGACACCCGGAGCCCCCCTGGCTAGTCCCCCAGCCGCATTACGTCGACGAGGGCCTCGTGTTCAGCCACCAGGCCAAGCCCTTGTCGCCGACGGGCACGCCGCTCTCCCTCCGCCTCCTGCAGCTGAGGAAGAAGAGCGACAGCCTCGCCCTGAGCGCCCGCGTCGCCGGCACGGAGCTCGGGCCCTTCGGGAGCGCGGTATGGTCGCTCGCCTGCCTCCTCGAGGACTTCAAGAAGTCGGTCATGCCGGTGGGGAGGGAGGAGGACGTGGTCAGGGTTCTGCGCGACGGGCGGTACTCCATGGTCTGGCTCTTCCAGAGGGTGTTCTCGGGATCCCCGAACCTCGCGGTCGGCGTCCTCGCCATGACCACCGAGTTCATGGTCAAGTCGACGGAGGCCGCGATGTTTAGTACGGCCGGAGCGCAGTTGTTCAGGGAGGAAGAGGAGGAAGGGACCGCGGAAGAAGAGGGGTTCGGCAGCTCGTGGGAGGAGATCGACAGGATGTCGGATTACAGGTGCTGGTCCGATATCGGGATCTTGGACGAGTCCGAGACGGACGGAAGGACGGAGAAGGACGCCGCCGCGGCATGCCCGGCCGACTATGAGCGGAAGATGATGGCTTATGAGGACATGATCGCCCGCGACGTCAAGGAGCCGAACTCGATGATCCTCTCCAACTACGCGCAGCTCCTCTATCAACACAAAAAGGACTACGAGAGGTACAATTGGTCAAAGTGTTTGTTATTTTTTTTTGCAGGACACGATACGGACACGGCGATAGAAGTGTACGTTCGAATTGATTTTGGCGTGTCATAGAGTACTTTAGAGTGTTATTGTCGTGTCCGACACATGTCAAGTATGGTGCTATACGGACACGATACTAATAGTCAGAGCTTCTGCATTTTCTAGTGTTTGATACCCTACCCTAATGCTGATATCTCGTAATGTCTCCATAATTTCAATGGAAATATGAGTATGGTATCATACGGACACGATACTAATTTTCAGAACTTTCGCATTTACTAGTGTCGGATACCCTAATGCCGATATCCCGTAATGTCCCCATAATTTCAATACAATTATGAGTATGGTGCCATACGGACACAATACTAATATTCAAAGCTTCCGTATTTTCTAGTGTCGGATACCCTAATGTCCATACCCCATAATGTTCGCATAATTTCAATACAAATATGAGTACGGTGGCATACGGACACGATACTAATATTCAGAGCTTCCGCAGTTTCTAGTGTGGGATACCCTAATATCAATATCACGTAATGTTCCCATAAATTTTGTACAAATGAGTATGCATGGTGCCATACGGACACGATACTAATATTCAAATCTTTTACATTTTCTAGTGTCGGATAACTTAATGTCGATATCTCGTAATGCCTCCATTAGGTCGTTTATGACATTCTAAGATATTTGGACTAAGTCAGAGCTTCCAGATTTTCTAGTGTCGGATACCCTATAATGTCGATATCCTGCAATGTTCCCGTAAATTCTATACAAATGAGTATTGTGTCATATGGACACCATACTAACGTTTAGAGCTTCCGAATTTTCTAGTGTCGGATACCCTATAATATCGATATCCCGCAATGTTCCCGTAAATTCTATACAAATAGTATTGTGTCATACGGACACATGATACTAATATTTAGAGCTTCCGAATTTTCTAGTGTCGCATACCCTATAATGTTGATATCCCGCAATGTTCCCGTAATTTCTATACAAATGAGTATGGTGTCATACGGACACGATACTAATATTTAGAGCTTCCGCATTTTCTAGTGTCGGATAACTTAATGTCGATATCTCGTAATGCCTCCATGAGGTCCGTTTCTGACATTCTAAGGATATTGTACAAATACTAAAATTTGTACTTTTTTTCAACCACTCTAAAAAACGACATTGGGCATAAATCTAAAAATCGAGAATTTACCTTAGTAATATACACGGAATTTAAATTTTTTGGGACCATTCGATTTTCGGAGCCTTGTGCGATCGCTCAGCTTGCACATATATAACATACTACAATTTCTCTTGACCAATATCTTGAATTTTTGTTTTGATGAGAAACTTTTTTTTTTCGTCTGGGGGGCAGAGCGAGGACGTACTTCGACTGGTCGGTGATGGTGGAGCCGGTCGACGGGGAGGCGATGAGCAGGTACGCTCTGTTCCTGTGGCACCAGCAGAGGGACATCAACATGGCAGAGGAGATGTTCCTACAGGCGATAGCCGCGGATCCTGAGAACAGCTACCATCGCAGCAATTACGCCTTGTTCCTGTGGAAGACGGGAGGAACAGACACTTGCTATCCTCTGAGTGACAGCAGCAATGCTTCCAAAGACGAAGCAAATGCTGAAGCTATTGACATTGATAAAGAGGTAGTAGATTTTTGAATCCAAAATTTTGATTTCTCAGATTATATTATATATATATATATATATATATATATATATATATATATATATATATATATATATATATATATATATATATATATACTAGTTCGAAAATGATATTGGAATATGCTAAACAGCCCGCGGTCTGTGACCGTGGGCTGACGTGGCGCAACCTAATTTGTCCCCCCTATTTGCGTGGGCCCCATCTGCAAGTGCCCTGCCAATTAAAGACCGCCACGTGGACCGCAGGCCAAAACGCGGTCCATGTAGCACTGTCGAATGATATTTAGTTGATTCAATGACCACGCCTACGTGGCAGCGGCTCATTGGCTCCTCTGCTAGCACCAGAGCACACCCCCTTAAACGCAGGGGCATTGGGCTAATGGGTGGCCGCCACGTGGCGCGGACAAGTGGCGGTCACTCCCAAAGGGTGGGCCAAATACAGAGTCGTTATACTAGTTTATGTAAGATTCGAATCCGATTCCTATAAGCTTTTCATGTGGGACAAATTCCTCGCCTCAGAAGTTTCGTTCACTCTTTCTTACTTTTTCAACAATAATTTAGGTGATTTTTCTATATGAGATACATATTTATAATATACTAGTACATATGCATAAACTTTGCATGTATATACTACTTAAAAAGATTAATATACTAGTATATATATGTACTTGCGTTGCACGTATTTCATACTACGTGAAAGAAGCAATCAATAGTCTTTTAATTTTTTACTACTTGAAAAGTGCAACAAACATTTCCTCTTAAATTTATTTTCTATACGTAATTAACTATCCTATGTTAATTTTAATTAGTAAATGTAGAAAATGGCTTTTTTGGAAGGAAAAAAAAAACTTCCGTGATAAAATTACCTCTAACTTATAATAATAATAATAATAATAATAATAATAATAATAATAATAATAATTATATATATATATATATATATATATATATATATATATATATATATATATATATATATATATATATATATATATATATATATATATATATACCTGATTTATTTTTTAAGAGAGAACATATATATATATATATATATATATATATATATATATATATATATATATATATATATATATATATATATATATATATATATATATATATATTTTTTTTTAAGAGAACATATATATATATATATATATATATATATATATATATATATATATATATATATATATATATATATATATACCTGATTTATTTTATAAGAGAGAACAATTCACATGATTTATGAGTTTATGATCTATATATGTATGAATATGTCTATGGATACAGATAAAAACACGATACAAATATAGGATATAAAAAATTTCAAATAGCTACAAGGTAGTCACCTATGTATGAATACAGACACGGCTACATGTATAGATACAGATACAGATACAAATACATGTTTTTCCTGCCTGTACAACATAGCTTTACAAGGAACAAAACACTTGGCTTCATTGCATTGCAGCATTAGCATTGGTTTACAAGGAAAACTTACCCTAGTTAAATTTTGCAAACAGTACTGATTCTAATATGATCATATCTTAACTAAGGGTCAATAACTTTTGTTCAAACTTGTGCTCCCAAGTATATGAGTAATAATCTTAGTAAAGAACAGTATGAATGCCAGCTATGAATGACTTTACAAACACAAGAACTGTCATTTTACAATTTATAGTTATCTATGTTATACAAATACACACACGAACACGATACAGGATACACAATACAAATATTTTTATGTAAGTAAGTTGAGTAGTCAAATATATATGTTGTAAAGTAAAAGACACGATATGGATGTTGACACCATTTTTCGCAAAGAAGTTAATTTGATAGATTGTAAAAATATCGCGATGAGGATAAACACTACATTTTTGCAGCTCTTGTTTTGGTTTTCAGAAATGCTATTCATCGTCCAAGTTTTTTTTTTTGGAGTGATGTCATCTCCCATAACGTAGCAACAGCTGTATGATTAAGATTCTAATGTTAAGTCTCCCCCTCTCTCTACCCCGCTGTTGCCGGAGCTCCATGCAGCTGCCGCATGGAGCTTCGACAGCAATTGATGGAGTTTTTTTTTTCTTCATGATTCTTGGATGAGAGAGAGAGAGAGAGAGAGAGAGAGAGAGAGAGAGAGAGGGGAGAGGAATGCTTAACATTAGAATTTTAGTCACGTCAGTTGTCACAACACTGGAGATGTCATTATCCCCAAAAAATGAAAACTTGGATGATGAATAGCATTTCTCAGTTGCACATGCGCAGGGCTAACATAAATCTTTGTTGTTAACTATTTTTATATTGATCTGACTGTTATTCTCATGGATTTAGCTGCCGGCACAAAGTTGGTCAGACATCGGAATCTTGGATGGGACGGAGAAGCAGCCGGCGGCCGGCGCCGGAGAGGACTGGTCTTCTAGTTACATGCAGAGGAAGATCGTGTACGAGCGCGCGATCATCCGAGGGAAGGCCGACTCGCTCATCCTCTCCAACTACGCTCAGCTTCTCTATCAATACGAGAAAGATTTCGATAGGTACCTACGTACAATGGCAAATCCAGTATTACAATCCACTGGGAGCAAACAATCATAGGTGGTTCGAAAACAGTATGCCCCAAAAATTTTTTGAGGTACGCTGTTTTGGGCCACTTATGATTGTTACGCTCAGCTTCTACGAATTTTCAAAACATTTAAGTACAATATCATTTGTAATACTATTAAACAATTCTTTTTCTACAAAGACAATCATTTGAGAACTTATTTATGATTAATAACTAATACGTACTCGCATGCATGCAGTCTATGATAGTAACGTTTTTTTTTTCTTCCTGCACAGAGCGAATTACTACTTCCAACTGGCGGTGGCGGCCGAGCCGGTGGACGCGGAGGCGATGGGCAGGTACGCGCTGTTCCTGTGGCACGAGCGAGGGGACGTGGAGACGGCGGAGGAGATGTTCTTGAGGGCGACGGCCGCGGACTCCGGGAGCAGCCACCACCAGCAGAACTACGCGTGGTTCTTGTGGAAGACGGGCGGGACAGATACCTGTTATCCTCTAGACGACTACGTAGTCGACGATGACGACGGCAAAGACGACGACGACGACGGTGAGAAAGGGGCGGCAGTTTTGTTAACCTAATTTTGAGTGCTTGGGGAGGTCAAGGTTGTTTGCGTTTCGTTGATGAACCCTAATGAAGGACTGGCTATATATTTTTGGCCTCATTTTCATAGAGGCCACCAATTCTTTACTTCTTTCTTTCTTTTTTTTTTTCTTTTTTTTCTTTTTACAGTTGCCGAAATTTGTAATTTCCGGAGACTGAATTGTAGAAATTAACGGTCAAAATTTTGTGGAGCTGAGAATAAGCTGAGAATTTGTGTAAACAACAGAAAATTAGAATTTGCAATCCCTTGCAATCAAACACAACCGGATGATATATATATATATATATATATATATATATATATATATATATATATATATATATATATATATATATATAGAAAGTTTAGTCCCATATCGGCTAGGCCAAAGGAGTTGTATCTCTATATATGAGCTATGCTAGTTTAGAGATGCACATGTGGTGTGGAGGTGCATATGGGTGTGCCATGAAATATATATATATATATATATATATATATATATATATATATATATATATATATATATATATATATATATATATATATATATATATATATATATATATATATATATATATAAGTTTAGTCCCATATCGGCTAGGCCAAAGGAGTTGTATCTCTATATATGAGCTATGCTAATTTAGAGATGCACATGTGGTGTGGAGGTACATATGGGTGTGCCATGTGGGGTTATTTTTCTAATGAAAAAAAAGCTAAATCAACAATTGAAAGCATTCATGCTTTTTTGCTTTTGGGAAATTTATTTCCATGAAAGCTAAGCCCCGCGACTCGGACTCGGACTCGGGCTCATGGGCTTATGAGGCGTAATGTGTCGTTTTTTGGCGCACTTTGCACTTAGCACGTCAGCATCGTCGCTAGGCGCATAATGCGCTTAAGTTGCGCTCGTTGTGCGAGCCACGGGCAGTTGCTACTCGGGCCTATATAAGGTCTCTTCTCTCTCACAGGCATTGATACAAGAAAAATATAGAGAGTTACGAAAGTTTACAAGTGTTCCTTAACACAAGTAAACAGAGCCTGTCAGAGAGAAGAAAAGTTTTGCACCAGCGTTGCTTTTGCACGGGAGTTCGTGTACGATCCGAGAAGTCAGAAGAGCAGAAGTGTTCCAAAGTTCTCCGACGAACTTGCTGGTTCCTGGAAGCTATTCGTGTGGGACGAATATAGCTTTGAGCAACGGTGATCATTCACCCCAGCATGCCATCTTCCATCTTTCGCCTGCCATCTTCTTCGCTGCTGTGGATTACAAAATCTTTTTAGATTCTCGTAATATCATAACGAGATCTTCTTAGATCTTCGTTATACTTAAGCAACCTTCCTAGAAGTGTTGCGTTGGAACATTGTTCTTACAATTGTTTCATCTTCTCAGTTTTTTCATCAAAAAATTGTGCCCCGGCACTAACAATCTCAAAGCTATATTGCTACGATGAAAAACTTTAATACTTCACTCCTCAATATTGACTTCTGTAAGTTAAAAAAGTTTGATGGAGAGCATTATCAAGTCTGGAAAAGGAAGGTTTATCTCACTCTTCAACTCAAAGACGTTGATCACGTGCTTCTTGAAGAGGAACCTACTGTTTTAAATACTGGATCTGCTGCTGCAATCGCTGCGGCTACTAAACTTCAGGACAAGTGGAGAAGGGAGAATAGCATTTGCAGGCTACTAATCCTGAATGCTATAGAGGATTCGCTAGCAGAATCCTACAGTAAGAAAACTATTGCCAGAGACATATGGGAGTCTCTGGAGAAACTGTACGAAGAAGACAAGAACAGGAACAAGATATTTGTGGTAGAAAAATATCACAAATGGCTCTTTGAGGACGAGAAGTCCATGCTGTCGCAGGTAAAGGAATTTCTGAAGCTGCGACAGAAGTTGGAAGACGAGGCATTGCCCCTCCCCGACAAGTTTGTTGTTGGAGGGATTGTCTCAAAGCTCCCCGCTGGGTGGAGTAAGTTTTATGCAAACATGCATTGGAGGAAGCTTGAGATCAGCCTTCAAGATCTCTTGCAGGAAATCTATGTTGAGAACCAGATGCAGGCTCAACTGAAGGTGGATGCACTGTCCAAGCAATTGGCTAACGCTAATCTGGTTCATACCAAGGAACCAAGGAGAAAGAATTCGGCTTCCTACAGCAAGAAGAAGGACCCTAACTGTGAGACTCGTCTCACAGTATCGGTATTTATATACGGATACGTATTTTGTATTGTATTTCGTATTTTCTCGATTTTCGGAACGCTTTAAATTTTTTCCAAATTATAGATTTTCTCCTTGGCCGGTATACTGACGGTGTACCAGAGTATACCGACGGCATGTCGCTCGGATAGATTTTCCAATTTTAGATATTTTCGATTTCAGATATTTTTGTGAATAGTGTTTTCGATATTTTCATGATTAGTGTTTTGGATATTTTGATGAATAGTGTTTAGATATTTTCGTGAATAGTGTAGATGCATTCTATTATCCAATGGACAATTGGTTTTCTTTCAATGGCTAGGATTGACCTAGAATGTGACATGGATCACGATCCAACGGTCACGATTAATTCACCCTTCTATATATATCCTATGAGTTTCTCTCTCCTCTCTCTTTTCTTTCCTTCACCATTTCCCCTTCTCTCTCTCTTCTCTCTTCCTCAAGCTTAGGAAGGCTTGGCCTTGAGGCCTAGAGTGTGGTTTCGGAACCCCTCTTGGTGATGGAGTAGAAGATTAGGCTCGGTTGCTAAAACCTAGGCAAGTACATCTTGCTCAAAAGTGACATGACCATGCTATAATTTTATTTTCCATAGAAATTAGAGTTTTACTGTTCTATAATATGCTCCTCTAAATTGTTAACAAGTTTAATGTATAGCACTTTTGGTTTTGATCGATAATATGGCATAGATCTGAGTTTCTAGTTATGATTTTTGAGTATTTTGAGGTTTTGATCTATCAAATGTTTTAATTTGTGAAAACTAATACTTCCATGTTGTTGGAAATTCAATTCTATTCAATTTTGACTTTTGAAAGTCCGAATTTCGATTTAAAATAAAGTTTTTATGGCCGAAACAAGTTTTACCGAAAATCTGAATTTTGTTGCTGTTTGGAAAAACGGTATACCGCCGGTATACCGCAGTATACCGCCGGTATGCCGGTTTTTGCTCCAGAAACCTTCTGTCTTTAGCCCGGTATACCGCCGGTATGCCACAGTATACCGCCGGTATGCCGTTTTATGCTGTTTTAGGCTGTTTTTGTCCATTTTTGCCCGTTTTTGTCCGTTTTTGATAATTTCTCGATTGTAATGGACTCTTAACATGATTAGATGACCTTGGATAGTTCAAGAATGATTGTACACTCTATATACATGGTACATGCTTATGTTCACGTATTGTTCTATGTCCAGATTATAGATAGTGGCCTGTCATGGTGCACTCCAGATTACTGTATATGCCTAGCTCGATTCAGTGGCTCGTAGTAGCGCACTCATGACTTGATTTTCTTATATGCTTAGCTCGATTTAGTGGCTCGTAGTAGCGCACTCATGACTTGATTTTCTTATTGATTTCTAGACCCGAGATATGAGTACATGTTCTTTTTTTGACACCGTGGATATAGCTTGTTGAATGATAATCTATTGCATCTTGGCACTGGACAATCGAGTGTGAGTATTGTTCCGTGTATCACGTGATGTTAGTACGGGAATGTTCGTAAGTGATAACTTACGATTTACTCGTACATAGCACACGTCATCTTAGGAAATTCTTGAGTGTCCACGACTTGAGAATTTGACATGAATATGATAAGGTAAATGACTAGTAAATTCAAGTAGAGCATTGTAGGAGGAAATTCGTACTACCAACCCCGAGCTCCAAGGGCCCCATGAGGCATGGCTCAACCCTGCTAGGCAAGGGCTCCATGACCTACCAAGTTTGCGCGTATTGATATACGATCGAGTCACATGTCGTGCCGGGTTGCGGCACAGTCAGTTATATGTTTTCTTTTACAAGTATATGACATGGTTGTTCATGTTACAAGTCTAGACACGTTTCATCTGCCAGCAGTCTTGTTGGGCAATAGATGTACTACTCGTACCCCTGGACATCCGGGTATCTGCAGTCAGGTAGTTGCGAAAATCCTCAACTTGCATATTAGTAATTAGGATTGTGATAACCCTAGCTAGTTAATGATAGAAAGCCGTAGGCAATGATTGGCCGTGCACTTTTGTTTGTTTGTTACTTTATATGCTCTTATGTTATTGAGTGGCCAGAGACTAAGTTCTGCTCGGAAAAATATCTGCAACCCCGGTCCTTGTTTGGTTTAAGGGTTGTGGCTCCGACTTCGAGTAGTTCCTAAGTCCCTTGTTGCTCATTGGCTTATTGTTCTCTATTACTATATGGTTCAGTATTTTCATTCAGTCATTTATATTCTCGAGATACGTGCATTGGTACCGCACTAGTCTCGACCCGCATTTATTTATATTTGCTATATGTTGTTGTTTTGTTTGTGGGTTTTGTCGTTCACCTCGAGCTTCCTTGTGGTACTTGCTATTTGGGGTTTGACCCCACTGGTTTTGCATGGCCAGGTTCCATAGTTGATCACGAGGATCTACCGTCTTCTCTTCCGGATGGTTCGCACTCAGAGGACCGATATGGATTAGCGAGTGGGTTACCTTTATTTCTCACTTTATCTTGTACTTTCATTTTGTGGTGTATTAGCCAAGGACATATGTTAGTCCTTGTTTCTGGGTTTATTCCCTCCGTCTTAGTACGACATGGATGTATATTCTGGACAGCTGCTAGTTGTACATTTACGTACCTTTTGTATAGTCAGTTGATATATCTTTTATTATGTCAGCTCTCATGATTATGTATGTACTTGTGTTTGGGACGCCTTACCCATCTCATATATAATTTACTCTTTATTGCTTCTTATGTTGATTGGATTGAGATAGGATTTGTACGACCTTAGGAGTCGTCAGTGGCATGCTAGAGTCCACCCACTTGTCTTCTAGACAGCTTTGACCGTATCTCGGGGTACTGGCGTACTCTGATATACGTAGCTGGCTTTGTCTCGCCCCCGATCTCCAGTATTCTGGTTCTGGGGCATGACAGGGTTTTTTGGTGGCCCATGCAGGTCTGTCTTCAGACTTGTAGGGGATTCATCTAGTTAGAATCTCAATCCTATATTTGTCTTCATTTGATCTCCCTTGCTTATCGCATTCTCGTTTTCCTTGAACTGTAAACATGATTGACATATCCTTGTTCTATTCCTGTCCATTATTGATATCACGTGTCCTTATCATTCAGGGACACCCAACTTTCTTATCTATTTCTTTCGAGGATTTTATTGCTCCGTCTTCTTCCATGGTTCAGGCAGTATGTCGGCATCAGATTCCGTATCCACAGAGTCAGGTACCAGTACCATCTCAGCATCTGGTGGCAGCTCAGTTCACTACACTCCAGTCAATTCAGTCAGCAAAGTCAGCCCGATCCCATGTTCAGCACCTCCTTCCGACGCGGTCTCAGCAGTTTCAATGTCAGCATTCGCCACAGTTTGCCCAGGTCCAGTAAGTCAGGTAAAATTCAGCAGCAGATAAGAGCAGCAGTCTCGATGCATAGGCAGAGAGAGTTTGTTATCGTAGAGCAGATGTTGGCTGAGGGCAGTCAGATTGTTGGTAAGCTTCTGAGGTGTTCCTTCAGTCATTCTTATTCTTGGGTTCCGTTGACGGCCTTGTATTCCATTCATACCCGGAATGCGATGGTCGACTTGACATATTCGACGAGTGAACGCGAGTTTCTCGTACCACTCATCTGCCTTCGTATCTCGTGATACAAGATATCTATCATGTATCCCGACTACGTAGGTGCATCCTGGATTAGAGCCATGTGTTCGACTGAGTCGTTGGTACCGACTTACTTCGAAACTTGACCCTTGTCCACTTTGTGAGTCGGCGTAGGCAAGCGAGGACGAATCCCTACTCAACTGACTCAGGGGTATATTATTCCATATGCCTCCTTTTCTTGTATTATATATGTATGTATTTATTATTTTCCGCATTTATTTAAATTCTGTTTATCAAATATCACTTGTACACGAGATGTTTTCGTTCGATGTGTTATGATTTTACATTGTTTTTGCATGTGTATTTTTGCTCGACTGGCTTTAGGAAATTCCGAGGACGGAATTTTTTTAAGTTGTGGAGAGTTGTGAGACTCGTCTCACAGTATCGGTATTTATATACGGATACGTATTTTGTATTGTATTTCGTATTTTCTCGATTTTCGGAACGCTTTAAAATTTTTTCAAATTATAGATTTTCTCCTTGGCCGGTATACCGACGGTGTACCGGAGTATACCGACGGCATGCCGCTCGGATAGATTTTCCACATTTTAGATATTTTCGATTTCAGATATTTTCGTGAATAGTGTTTCCGATATTTTCATGAATAGTGTTTTGGATATTTTGATGAATAGTGTTTAGATATTTTCGTGAATAGTGTAGATGCATTCTATTATCCAATGGACAATTGGTTTTCTTTCAATGGCTAGGATTGACCTAGAATGTGACATGGATCACGATCCAACGGTCACGATTAATTCACCCTTCTATATATATCCTATGAGTTTCTCTCTCCTCTCTCTTTTCTTTCCTTCACCATTTCCCCTTCTCTCTCTCTCTTCTCTCTTCCTCAAGCTTAGGAAGGCTTGGCCTTGAGGCCTAGAGTGTGGTTTCGGAACCCCTCTTGGTGATGGAGTAGAAGATTAGGCTCGGTTGCTAAAACCTAGACAAGTACATCTTGCTCAAAAGTGACATGACCATGCTATAATTTTATTTTCCATAGAAATTAGAGTTTTACTGTTCTATAATATGCTCCTCTAAATTGTTAACAAGTTTAATGTATAGCACTTTTGGTTTTGATCGATAATATGGCATAGATCTGAGTTTCTAGATATGATTTTTGAGTATTTTGAGGTTTTGATCTATCAAATGTTTTAATTTGTGAAAACTAATACTTCCATGTTGTTGGAAATTCAATTCTATTCAATTTTGACTTTTGAAAGTCCGAATTTCGATTTAAAATAAAGTTTTTATGGCCGAAACAAGTTTTACCGAAAATCTGAATTTTGTTGCTGTTTGGAAAAACGGTATACCGCCGGTATACCGCAGTATACCGCCGGTATGCCGGTTTTTGCTCCAGAAATCTTCTGTCTTTAGCCCGGTATACCGCCGGTATGCCACAGTATACCGCCGGTATGCCGTTTTATGCTGTTTTAGGCTGTTTTTGTCCATTTTTGCCCGTTTTTGTCCGTTTTTGATAATTTCTCGATTGTAATGGACTCTTAACATGATTAGATGACCTTGGATAGTTCAAGAATGATTGTACACTCTATATACATGGTACATTCTTATGTTCACGTATTGTTCTATGTCCAGATTATAGATAGTGGCCTGTCATGGTGCACTCCAGATTACTGTATATGCCTAGCTCGATTCAGTGGCTCGTAGTAGCGCACTCATGACTTGATTTTCTTATATGCTTAGCTCGATTTAGTGGCTCGTAGTAGCGCACTCATGACTTGATTTTCTTATTGATTTCTAGACCCGAGATATGAGTACATGTTCTTTTTTTGACACCGTGGATATAGCTTGTTGAATGATAATCTATTGCATCTTGGCACTGGACAATCGAGTGTAAGTATTGTTCCGTGTATCACGTGATGTTAGTACGGGAATGTTCGTAAGTGATAACTTACGATTTACTCGTACATAGCACACGTCATCTTAGGAAATTCTTGAGTGTCCACGACTTGAGAATTTGACATGAATATGATAAGGTAAATGACTAGTAAATTCAAGTAGAGCATTGTAGGAGGAAATTCGCACTACCAACCCCGAGCTCCAAGGGCCCCATGAGGCATGGCTCAACCCTGCTAGGCAAGGGCTCCATGACCTACCAAGTTTGCGCGTATTGATATACGATCGAGTCACATGTCGTGCCGGGTTGCGGCACAGTCAGTTATATGTTTTCTTTTATAAGTATATGATATGGTTGTTCATGTTACAAGTCTAGACACGTTTCATCTGCCAGCAGTCTTGTTGGGCAATAGATGTACTACTCGTACCCCTGGACATCCGGGTATCTGCAGTCAGGTAGTTGCGAAAATCCTCAACTTGCATATTAGTAATTAGGATTATGATAACCCTAGCTAGTTAATGATAGAAAGCCGTAGGCAATGATTGGCCGTGCACTTTTGTTTGTTTGTTACTTTATATGCTCTTATGTTATTGAGTGGCCAGAGACTAAGTTCTGCTCGAAAAAATATCTGCAACCCCGGTCCTTGTTTGGTTTAAGGGTTGTGGCTCCGACTTCGAGTAGTTCCTAAGTCCCTTGTTGCTCATTGGCTTATTGTTCTCTATTACTATATGGTTCAGTATTTTCATTCAGTCATTTATATTCTTGAGATACGTGCATTGGTACCGCACTAGTCTCGACCCGCATTTATTTATATTTGCTATATGTTGTTGTTTTGTTTGTGGGTTTTGTCGTTTACCTCGAGCTTCCTTGTGGTACTTGCTATTTGGGGTCTGACCCTACTGGTTTTGCATGGCCAGGTTCCATAGTTGATCACGAGGATCTACCGTCTTCTCTTCCGGATGGTTCGCACTCAGAGGACCGATATGGATTAGCGAGTGGGTTACCTTTATTTCTCACTTTATCTTGTACTTTCATTTTGTGGTGTATTAGCCAAGGACATATGTTAGTCCTTGTTTCTGGGTTTATTCCCTCCGTCTTAGTACGGCGTGGATGTATATTCTGGACAGCTGCTAGTTGTACATTTACGTACCTTTTGTATAGTCAGTTGATATATCTTTTATTATGTCAGCTCTCATGATTATGTATGTACTTGTGTTTGGGACGCCTTACCCATCTCATATATGATTTACTCTTTATTGCTTCTTATGTTGATTGGATTGAGATAGGATTTGTACGACCTTAGGAGTCGTCAGTGGCATGCTAGAGTCCACCCACTTGTCTTCTAGACAGCTTTGACCGTATCTCGGGGTACTGGCGTACTCTGATATACGTAGCTGGCTTTATCTCGCCTCCGATCTCCAGTATTCTGGTTCTGGGACATGACACTAACAATCTGAATATGAAGGAGACTTCCTTCAAGCAAAAGAAGGCAAAGTCTCAGATGCCTTGTTTCAAGTGTGGCAAGAAAGGCCACTTCAAGAATGAATGCAAAGCAAAGACCAAGCAATCAGAGCAAGGAGAGCCTAATAAGGTATCTATAATCACTGACATTGTTGCTATGATTGTGCAGGTTGATGCTGTAGGGACTGACTATGACTGGTGGGTAGACACTGGAGCCACCTGCCATGTCTGCTCCAGCAAGGAGTGGTTCACCACCTACACACCTACTTCTGAAGTGGTTATGATGGCGACCCAGGCACAAGATGAAGTGCTCAGGATTGGGACAGTGGTATTGAAGCTGACTTCTAGCAAGTATCTGACGCTTCAAGGCGTGAAGCACGTACCTGCTATCGCCAAAAACCTGATCTCAGGAGGCCTACTCTGCAACACATGCCTCAGGATGGACATCAATGCTGGCCAAATGGTGATTTCTATTAAGGGAACATATTTCGAAAAAGCTTTTTATACCGAAGGAATGTTCAAAATTTAGCTTGTAAATCAGTCCAATATAATTAATGTAATTAATAAAATCACTCCTTCTGCTTATACTCTTGAGTTGTGGCATAATTGGCTAGGACATGTTCATTGTAAACGAAAAAACAGAATGTCTAGTCTAGGACTTATCTCCAAGTGTGGGGGTAAGGTAGAGAAATGTGAAGTTTGTGCTCAAACGAAGATCACAAGGAAACCCTTTCCTTGGGTTAATCGAAGTACAGATCTTCTAGAGTTGGTACACTCTGATATCTGTGACTTCATACAGTTCTCTACAAAGGGCGGGATAAAGTATTTCATAACCTTCATCGATGACTTCTCTAAGTATGCGTTCGTCTACTTGCTGAAGGCCAAAGACGAAGCATTCGAGAAGTTCAAGAAGTTCAGAGCTGAAGCTGAGCGACAGACTGGACAACAACTCAAAAGAATAAGAAGTGATCGAGGTGGGGAGTACAGGTCTTATGAATTCGTATCATTCTGCAAAGAACATGGAATTGCCAATGAGACTACGGCTCCGTACTCTCCTCAATCAAACGGAGTAGCAGATAGGAAGAACAGAACGTTAACAGAAATGATTAACTCAATGTTGTTGACTGCGGGTCTTCCTAAGTGCTACTGGGGAGAAGCTGTATTGACGGCCACTTTTATTTTAAATAGAGTGCCTCATGCAACTTCAGACGTTACTCCTCATGAACTCTGGTTCAAGGTCAGACCTAACTTGAATGTCATTCGAGTGTGGGGGTGTCTGGCATATGTCTAGCTTCCAGATCTGAAGATTCAGAAGCTTGGGACAAGAACTACTAAGACGATCTTCTTGGGGTATGCCGAGAAGAGTGATGCTCAGAGATTTTTTGATATTGAGTCAAATCATATCATTGAATCTCGCGACATAAAATATTTTGAAGACAAATTTATAAGGCACAAGATATAATATTGTTCTTGCGGATGTACCGGAGAACAATGAGGGTGCGCAGAAAATTGAAGTCTTCAATGAAGATGTGATCCAAGAAGATGTTGTTGTTGAAACAACGATTGAACCAGAACAAGCTGAGCCGTCAGCTAAGCGCGTGAGGAGGCTGAAGGACTTCGGAAGTGACTTTGTCATCTATCATGTGAAAGCAGATCCGCTTACCTATGATGAGGAGATGAAGACCAGAGATACAATTTTTTGTAAGGATGCGATTGACAATGAAATTGATTCTATCACCTCAAATAACATACTTGGGTGTTGGTTGATCTTCCTGAAGGAGCGAAACCCATCGGATGCAAATGGATCTTCAAGAAGATGAAAGCAGACGGAACTATTGACAAGTTCAAGGCTAGGTTGGTAGCCAAGAGGTTTTCTCAAAAGCAGGAGATTGACTACTTTGACACGTATGGTAGCCCGGATGACCACCATCAAAATGTTGATTGCTCTCGCAGCAATACATAAGATGGTGATACATCAGATGGATGTGAAAACGGCTTTCCTAAATGGCAAGCTGACCGAAGAGATTTACATGCAACAGCCAGAGGGATTTGTTGTCAAGGGTCTTGAAGACAAAGTCTGCAAGTTAGTAAAATCTTTGTACGGTCTTAAACAGGCTCCCAAGATGTGGCATGAGAAATTTGACAAAGTTATAAGGTCAAATGGCTACATGGTCAGCGAGACGGAAAAGTGTGTTTACACGAAGTACGCTGATGGAAGCGGTGTGATCTGTCATCTCCCGTCCCAATTTTTTTAATTAATTTATTGTTAGATAATTTGAAGTGATTAATAGAACAAACTTGATGACACCTTAAGTATTTATTTTATTACTAGTTTGAATAAGGAAATAGAGAATAAAATAATAATAATAAAAATAAGTATAAATTTAATTATCAAATGACTAAGATTACATTATTTAAATCAGCTTCCAAAGAACTGTAAGATAAATTATGATTATTATGGTAATACTTAAAATTGAGGTGAGCTCCGGTAAAGTTGTAGATAAACAAATTCCTATTCATACTCGTATTTTATCAAACCTTTATTCCTTACTTAGGCAAATTCCTAAACTAAATACAAATTTAAATCTAAATAAATAGTTTAGATGGATAAATAAAGATAATCGATTATATAACAACTCATAACAAATCTAGGATATATGTATTTAAATTATAATAAGACAATCCTTATCTCTCCATGATTTTTCAAAGCTCTCCATCTCTATCTATTATTTTAAAAGCATTCTTTTGCATATAGAAAGCAAACCGAGCAAATGCCAACTCCCCCTCTTTTGTTTATATAGGTTAACTAAAAAAATATTTTCCCAAAAACCATCCATCTCCTCGACCCTAAGGGTCTGCTTGGCAATTATCGGGGTAGCGGTTTTGGGGTGTTTACAAAGCCACCCAACAATACATTACACCGGTTTTGGGGGGTTTTTGAGCCGACGAAAACCAGTGCCTCAAAAAAATTAACAAGCAGGGGTTTTCATAAACGGTCGGTTCAAAAACACCCCAAAACCGGTGAAAACACCATTACCAAGCAGACCCTAACTATCTATATATAAACTCTTCCATCTGTTCTCCTCTAGCGAGTAACTCTCCTCAACATCAAGGCCATGATAGCCGATTCATGTGAAGACCCTCCCACGTGAGCCTACTCTACGCAAGCATGTTGAGTGTCGTAAGATGATCGTCCGCTCAGCCCGCGGGGAGCCATCGAGCTCGCCATGGACGACCTCTCGGACAATACTGCCAACCGTGCATACCAGTAACCAGCCTCCACCAATCACGGGCCGTCTTGCCATATGGAAGCAAACCTCATCACCGAGACCACCCTGATCGGGTTTCAAGACTGTCGCGTCGAATTTGACCCCGCGCATGTGCGTGCGTCGTCGGAAGCCGCTGTTGTACCATCCGACAAATACCTGCATGTCCGACGTCACCATCTTCACTTGCAGTCTCGACCGTATGGGCCTAGAAAGCTGTCTTGTCAAACGCATATACAAAAGATAGGCGAAGCAATATTATCTCGACACCGGTTGAAGTCCACCCTAGTGCCGAGTCACCGCCCTAGAAAATCTAGCGATGTGGCCTTCCTAGTACAGCACCGACCCAATGCCTCATGTGTAGGCAAGCAGATTTCAAGCGGCACCTCCGGTTCAGTCGACCACAATTCCTGATTCTCTATAGCGTGACACCCAATCGTTGTCGAGCAGGCGTTAGCGTCGACGCTAGTCCCGTGTGACAACGACCGCGTAGATCGATGGGGTCCGAGTGCGCGAGTCCCCGCTTAGCCTTGAGACGCTGCTGCTCGCGACGGAAAACCCTTCCTCGCCGCTAGGCCAGCCTCAATTACGTCGTGAGTCGACCTTCTAGCCAGCAATCACTCGACGCGGTCGAAGCCTTCCTTGGAGGAACATATTTTGTGTAAGAGCCCCACATCTCCCTTAATATTATTGCATATATAGATAAACAGGAGAAGGATAAGTTAGCAGCAACAAAATCCCAAGCCAAGAATATTTTCCACATTGAAATTAAGGTGGAGGAAGAAGAAAGCTCCCTCCTCTTTCCTCTCTAACATCTCACGTAAAGTAAAGAAAGATAGGTAGGACACTGTGCATATAATAAGAATAGGACAATACACATTGTATAATAATAACAAACTTCCACTATTCGTTCCTTCTCTTTATTTCACACCTAGCGTAGGGTCAATTTTGCATATATGTCCTTCCTAAATCATCTACTTATAAAGTTGACCATACATGTTATTGAATATTATAGCTAAGAACTTGCACGAATACAAACCTAATGTATATATTAAACCGACTAATTAAATAAGTTAATAACTATATATTACTATATTATTAAATGCTTAGCTGGCTAATCAATAATTAACTCCATGTTTAAACAACTTAACAAATTGGCAAATATAACTTAGTGATAGTTATTAATTTGGTCTATTTTAAATAATAGATTTTCTGGTAATTTAGGATCGAGAATTTGACTTTTGGGATCTAAATCTCAGTGGGATTGGACGACTTTGCAGGCAAGTACAACTTGTCGAACTTTACAGTATTTACATGCATATTCTAGATTGTCATCTCTTTCCAGTTCTTTTCATTATATGTTATTCATGTTTATTATACTTCTTTTTCTTTACGTGCATGTTTCTTATTTAGTTATCTTATGCCACTGTTGTTCCATGTGAGTTTTGTGACGATTTTGACTAGTCTTCTACCTTCGCCCTTGAGCTTGACTTGAGCTGTAGTCATGATTGATTGATTAGACATTAGCCCTGACGTCTCTAGGAATGTGAGCGTCCAATGATGTTACGGTGTTAGAGACTTCTTATCGACCTGTTATCCCGTCTCTAGGACCGGGAGTATCCCATGGTATTACGGTACTAGAGACTTATCTTTTGTCTCGATGTCGGAAGCGTCCCATGGCGTTACGATATTGAGACATCTTATTGATCTTTGTCTATTTTACATTTCTCTACTTCTTTCTGCATGTTATTTACTGTACAATATGCATGTATATTATGTGTCTTGCTAGTCCTCTGAGGAGCTGGTGATCTCTCCAGGTATTAGCTGAAGATATGATACATTGATGGATGACGTTGCTACACCAAGACTGTAGGTATATTTAGTTGATGTTTTATCGTTCTCTTCCGTAATTAGATTTTGTCCTATATTATATTACTTTGACATTGCTGCTGTATAGCCTAGTTTTACAAGCTTTATATTTTATTAGAAGCTTGTTCAAGATAATTGCATTAGAGTCTGGTCCACTTTATTGTATATGTAACACCCGTATTAGGAATACGCATTTTATCAGGCGTATACGTATTTCGGACCTGTATTTTATTTTCTCGAATTTTGGCCTGTACTTGTAATTGACTTGACTTGCAGATTTTGGTTCTCGTAATTGGGTTTTACCTGGCTTGGTTTTATGTTGTGGAGAAGGTTGGTTTGGTTTGGTTTGGTTTATTTTGCATTGGAACACCTTAGCCTATGTTCAACCCTCATTCCACCACAACCCTACACTCAACTTATCCTCCACCATTAAAATCCCCACCTAATACTCTCTCTCTTCATTACTTTCCTCCATTAATTCTTCTTCCTCTTCCTCTACACAACACCATCACCCATAGGCAAGTGCACCTTGCCACCACATGAAGAACCACATTTTATTTGTTCATTAGCTAGATTAGGCCATGGTGATCAACATTAGTGCTTGACATTTTGTGATTTGGAGTCTCCATTGTTCTAGATCTAGGTTTTAACTATTTTTGGATTTATATGGTTTTGATCTATTTCGGTTGGATTTTTGTGGGTTTTGATGCTTCAATGTGGAAGAGAATTCAATTTTACTCAAGTTAGGCCTTTGAAAATCTAGATTTGGCTTTGATTTGACAAAGATATAAAAATTTGAATTCTTGGTGTTCTTGGTGTTCTTCTCGGCTTGGAGTAGCAGACTGCAGCCTGCGCTCTTTAGCGCAGTGCTGGACTGCGCATCTTCCTCTCGGCCTGCGCTCTTTAGCGCAGCGTCGACCGTGCTGCTTGCCCCTTGGCGAACTGCGCTCAGCTCCATGCGCCATCCACCCCTGCACAGTTCACCCCTGCGCAGTTGGCTCCCTGCGCAATCTAATCCTGCGTACTTCCCCCTGCACAGTTCAACCCTGCGCCATCTATCTCCTGCGCCAACCATTCCTGCGCCATCCACCCCTGCACAATCTGACCCCTGCGCAATCTGACCCCTGCACCAACCAGCTCAGCGCAAGCCGACTTCTGCGCAGCTCACTCCTGCACAGTTGGCCCCCTGGCGCACTTGACTCCTGCGCAACCCGATCCCAGGGACCCTTGCACAATCTGTCCAATCATGGAGATTTGGTTTTATTTTTCCTTAAGCTTGGTTCTTCTATAGTCCTGTATATTGATATTTTATTAGATATTTTACGCCCATTTTATAGCCTTACCCCTTTTATCATGAACTTGATTTTACTTAATATGTTTGGAATGACTATTGTACATGGCATGGTATGACAATGAACTAGCATGACACGACAGTGACCCGTAGTGGTGCACTCCTGACATGACCAACCTGACATGATAGTGGCCCGTCGTGGCTCACTCCTGACAAGTACCCTGACATGATTTATCTTGATGCTGTTGCGACGGCTAGCTTGACTCGTATAATCAACTTGACACCGTGGGTGTTCCTGCTTGCTTGCTTGTGCAATCCACTTGTCTGGTCTTGTATCATGTCTAGGACGTGACTCCCTGGTTCCCGCGGTCAGGAATTCATACTGAATATGGATTAGGCTAATGACTAGATCAAACTATAGTTCATGGAGAATTTTCAGTCACCGGCAATCTCGTTATCTGGGCGCTCTTAATTGGACTTGTAGCTTGCCGACGAGTAGAGCACATTTCCAGCGCACTGTCATGTGTTGCACCCTCTAAGTCACCTAAGGGTATATCGTCTCCGGGGCGATGTACCCAACCATACTCTCAACCCGCGGAAGGATAACTGGATGGTCTGCAGGGATTGGGACTGGGAAATTCTTATTGCATCTTGTTAGTAATTAAGGCTTGTGATAACCCTAGTTAGTTAAGTAGTAAGCCGTAGTAATTGCTTGGCCGTATTATGAATAGATGGAGTCCAGCCTTGTCTAAGTCTTGTCTAGTCCCTGTACCTGGCTACTCTTGTACATGCTTGTTTTACTTATCTCTAACAATAAATGGGTAGAGACATAGTGCTGTTCAGGCGAATGGTTACAACCTCGGTCCTTGTCTGGTTTAAGGGTTGTAACCTGGCTCCCAGAATGGTCCCACGTCACTAGTCGTTTATTGTCCTGTTGCACTCTTTATTTACTTGTACCTTCTTCCATTTCTTTTCTTATGTTCTGATATGCTGGCTTTTGTTCTTATTTCGTGGCCTCCTTTGTGGCACTTGCTCTTTCTGGGGTTTGACCCAGCTGGTTTTGTGTGGCCAGATTTCGGAGCAGCACCCGAGGATCTACCGAACCTCCAGCCCGATGGTGGCGACTAGAAGGAACCCGGGCTACGAGTGGATTTTCTATTTTGTTTCGCTCACTCTATTTTAAAATTATTCTTTGAGGCATTTAGCCGACGAGCACCTGTTAGCTCGATGCACTTTTACTTTCTGTCTGTCTACGGACTGTAAACATGATTAACAAATCCTAGAGTTGATCATGTATTACTTAACTGTTGCCACTACACCAAAATGGGCATTTAGGAACACTTTTTGTATGTACCTTATAATTTTAGGAACATTTGGAAACCGTTCCTAAAAGTGGCGTTACAATTATTGGAACGGTTATAATTCGTTCCTATATTTCGTTTGGAACGGTTATCAAATGTTCCTAAATTAGATTTTGAATCACATATAATATGTTCCTAAAATAGTTTTGGAACGACTTTGAAATGTTCCTAAAATTAGGTTTTGCTACACATATAATGTGTTTCTAAAGCAATTTTTTGGAACACTTTTGAATTGTTTCTAACTATCAGTTTGAAACGTTTAATGTTCGTTCCTAAATATAATTTGCAACACTATTTGCAATATTCATGTGGCTAGTTTTGAAACATGTTATTAACGTTCATGTAAAAAAATTTCAAATTTCAATTTCACAAAAAAAATTTAGTTTGAACCACAAATATGATTATTCATGAACTTACCATTAAACACAATAAATGGTGCATTCCATATTCCCTGAATCAACATCGAAGAGGTCCACTAAATTAATCAAAGATGTCAACTTAATGCAAAACAACTAATAACATATATATCTCAAACGTTAATCGTTATAAGATGTCATTAAAAGTATAAATAATTTAAAAGTTACATATAATAAAATGTAGCCCGATTATAAAAGATAATTTGTTTACAAATTTTAGTTCTCTAAAAGATGTCCCAAAAATTATTCTCGAACCGAATGATGGAGATTTGAACGACGACAACTAGCTAGCAACACCTGCATACAACATCATAAAACAAGTTGTAAGTTAAAATCAGGAAATTGAAGCTAAAATAACCAAAATCTACTATGTTCAAGAAATTGGAGAATAAGAGACTGTATAATTCAGTCTCGACGTCAACAAACAGCTCAAAACAATGAACCAAACAAACAACTCAAAATAATGAACCAAAAATGGCTACCATATCCAATTTTTTAGTTATATTGTAGACCAAATATCATATCCAAAATTTGATACATATGCAAGTAAACTACCAAATATAAGAAAAATTCAGATCCAAATTTTGATACATATGCAGTGGAATCCAATACATAAACCATCTGACTTTCACGAGTTCATAAGAGAGGCTTCCAACTTTAACGAGTTCATAAGGGGATGCCAGTTAATTGCTTATACCAGACCGGAGAAGTTGAAGAAACTCCTTGCAAGATTTCAGTAACTTCCATGAAAATGCAAGAGTTAAACTAGTTTGTTGTGTTTCCCTTTTTTCACCGAAAGGACGCTTACTATAGTAAAATGGAGATCAATATACTATTTACTACACTCTAAAAGGAAAGAAATAAAACTCAACACACACACGCACACACGCACCCCTCTCCTCAAGGCCGAACAGACTTCAATATTTAACTTGTATACACCAAAGTTTATCAGCATTAGCTTCAAAGCAAAAATGCACAACAAATTCCTAGTAATTACTCCCAGCATACAAGTTGATTTCATAGAGAAGGGAACATTTCTGTACAGCTAACAAGTCCAAAGTTACATGAGATACATATTTATGTGAGATGGCGGCAGTGAGATAAAATACAAAATTTTACTTAAAACAACAAATATTGAGAACAAATGCAAAGTGACTCTCGTTTGAACTAAAACATTGATCATTGATACCATTCGCCTCTTAATTTGAACTAAAATATTGATCGTTGATACAAGTGTATCCTCAACATGGTGTACAGTTCAACATCAACAATATCAACATCACTGACAATGGTAATACATAACTGGTCCAGTCAGCTATTATTTGTGGGTCATATTTTTCCAGTAACTTAGTCATGCCACGCTACTTCCTTTGTAGGGTAAGATAAGAAATTCAATTTTTGATCACCATTATCCATCATCAATAAAAAGTTGGTTCCTACTTTAGACATACTAACAGTATGATAGTCAAGCACTCTAGTTCCTAGAAATGCCTGTTAATGAACATATAAATGTGCCTGCTATACATTAAATTCAATCCTTGATCACCATAAATTTGGACATCCTAAACTGCTATACTGAAGTTTCATTTCCTAACTAACACGCTAGTTTACCAACCTACTGCATGACACATACAATAAGTTCACTACCTTATCACTCACACAATTGCTCTCAAAACCGTCCAAGCTTGCACATACCCTGCCTACACACAGGTATAATACCTGCACATTATGCAGGACACTTATCTAGCTGATACTGCAGCTGGGACTGCATACCCCCTAGAACTTCCTTACATGCCTATAACTTACCTACACTCACTAAAGAAAACTGCATTATATTCCTGCAGATACAGCTACTCGGTGCAGTTGCTACTACTACTATACTGCTGCTCAGTACAGCTGTTGCCGCCTGCTGCATAGGAAGATCTCTGCAGAGTCTTCTGTGACTGTTGCTGCTAAGCAAGCTGCTACCATCCTGCATTACCTTTGCTCCTGCAGCTGCCTAGATCATATTCAGGACTAACAGTGCAGTGCCAAGACTTCCTTCACACCGCCAAGTTCTAGCCTTGAACTGTTGAACTGCAGTTTGAACTACCTGCATCTACTGCTTATCAACTGCAGATATCCCCTACGTGTCAAGGAAAATCAACTTGGAATAACATCATAAACTTACATGTAATATTGGCATTGCCATCTTCGAATACATAACATTGAATAGCTAACTATGTTTCCTGGTTATGAAATTAGCTAAAGATATCACAAATCATAAAGGATATGTAGTATCGGATATGTAGTATCAGATATCATAACAATCAATTGCAGTTAGCCTGTTATCAAATGACCTAAATTTTTTTTTCTTAGAATAAGGCCATTCGTTATTGATTGTCCATTTCCCAATCTAATAACACCAAGGCCCCTTCTTATTTAATTATTTCCTGGACTGAAAATTTGTCAATCTTTTATATAAGAGAGAGAGAGATAGAGAAATTAACCTGGTAAATTAGAAATGCTGACAGAGAGAAACTGCTTGTAGCCAGAAGCAATGCACCAAACATCTAGTCTCTGTCGAGTACTGCTAGCCTAATATGGCTGATATTGAGCGCAGGACCCTTCCTGGTGAGTGTCATGACCATCGCGCCTCTTACGCATAAAAGGGTACCGAAGATCATAGCATGTCCTCTCATACTCCTGATATCGACTTCCTCCAGTCTATCAAGATCAATATAGTACATAAGCATATACGTACGTACATCACACCATTAACTGTCATTATAATCATGTTAAACCTGGGACCTTAGTAGCCATGCCATGAGGAAGCTGACAACAGGGTTGAAATTGCTCATCGTTGATGCCAAGGTGGTAGATGTGTAAGAAAGTCCCTCGAAGTAGGTGTTATGACCGATCGTTATCCTACAAAAAAATTGAATGAATGATTGAGTTTGAAGTGTTTCTTCTTGTAGTGAAGATGATCAAATTAATGAAACTTGCTGCAGAGTTATGTACCCAAGCATTCCAAGCACGAAGACCTGAACCAAATTTCTGAGCTTCAAGGTAGATTTTCGCTTTCTTTTAGGTACATACATACATGTTATACAGTAGTCCATCTTTGATTTTTCTTGTCTACAACTAGCTAATTGAGACAGAACAAACTAAGTACCTACCTATACCTGTCGAAGTAGTAGGCCAGGGGCAGATGGTGAGAACTGTGACGATCTGGCGATACATTACGAAGGTGTAATGGCTCATGCCATGGGTTAACAGGATGCGCGCAACGAGAAACATTGCTCCATAGCTCCACTAAGCATACATCTACGCTGCCAATGAGAATAATAACACTAGTAAAACTAATTGGGAAAGTCCATGCATTCTAAACTAGCAATGGTAATTTTAAGGGGAAAAAAGAAAGGAAAAGAGATGTAAAATAAACAAAACCCAAATAACAACTAGCACGTATATATCTTCAGAAATGATGGTCAATTAGTCATGAATATCTCATAAGAATATGTTGCAATATGACTATTCTTCTGCTGCTCCTTTTATGCCATATTAATGGAGAAGTTGGTTAAGCCTTGATGCTTGTCCATGCGAACAAATAACCGTTGCAGTACCAGCATGGTTATTGTAGTTTTTTGTAAACAAATTTTTTGAAGATGCTTGGGTTCTTATCTAGTATTTTCTTGACTAGTTAATTATGTTTTGAGATACATATAGTAGTTAGTCTAGTTTGCAAGAACTCCTTGTATATAACTATTCAAACAGGGACCTCCAGGTAACCTCACCCAGTTTACTCGCCTTTTATGCCATATCTCTAAGTGAAGCTTTATCGGTGAAGTGAGTATGACTCTATGGACTATAGGTCCTTACTAAACAAATTTTGAATGTGAAACATCATGAACCAGTTTCTTAAATTCAGTCTTTTGCATAATATTTCTTAATATTCTTTGCAATAAGACAAACTATGCCAAAAAACACAACTAATATATAGTTCCATAGATGTAATAAACTGAAGCTCCAATACTGCTAATTAATGTCCTTAAGTTGAAACCACCGAAAGATGGATGAACCCTATACTTAGTGGCCTTGTGAATTATATGACCGCTGAATCTTGGACATGATTTACAATTTTATTTTTAGTAGTTCTATTTTGAGCTATATCAATTCTTTTGAGGGACACTGTATCAGGAACATGTTTAAAAACAAGCTGCTCTGGGAGCCTTCATATAGATATCTCAATTCTCTTATTAAAATACTGAACCATATCGCATAAGCCAAAAGTCAACTTCTATAGGCTATACATCAGTAAATGCTGCACCTACCAGTCTGTATCACTTGTATCTAGTGTCTATATCTGTACCGCTGATTCATATATCTGTACCGGCTGATCCGTATATCAGCAAATACTGCACATACCAGCCATATATCAGCAAATACTTTTATAGGCCATATATCAATAAACACTAATATAGGCTTTAATTTCATATCAGAAATGCTCAAATTCGATTAGGTACAGCTGATCTGTATCTGTACCGGGTGATTTTTAATTTCAGGTTTTAGATGCATAGCTTTTTTGGCATCATATCAGGCTAAAATTTGAATGCTTTGCATAATATCGAGTTAGAGTGAAACCAATTTAAGCAACAAGCTAAAATCTTGTGGTATCAAACAAATATTAGAAATCTTAGAGAACCAAAAGCATTTGAAACCAACTACACAAATCTTGTGGTATCAGACTTTTAGGTGCTAAGACATGGTACTCATTTATACTAGTACAACTACCACCATGCTACACAAGTCGTAGGTAACAATCAATGACTAAGGAAATCTCAGAGAACCAAAAGCATACATGTACAAGGTCAAATATGAGCTGGCAAAGTAAATGTTTGAAGGTAAGGACAAAACAAAATCAATTGGTGTGAAATAGCTTGTCAATACAACAAGCCACACATGACTCTCAAATAATTTTATCAAAAATAATCCTTTCACTATAGCCATGGAATGAAATATTTCAATTTTAATTCATAGAGAAAAAGTGGCCAATTAGCAATTTCGTAGATCCTTACTTTCATAATTTAGAGTTAAAAATGGATCAAAATCACTTCAAATATATATATATAGCTTAACCAATTACAATTTATGAACAGTTTTTATAGAAGTCAAATACATAGTTTCTTCCATTTCAAATGCACAAAACTTAGGACCTCTAGTAAGGAGTCTAAAGTACTAACCACTACATAACATTAACTTTGTGTCTAAAATGGCCCATGGTATATACTAGTTCTATTTTGAGATACAAAGTTATTAACATATTTATCTTTAAACCTTTTTTTTGGGCCCCTCATGATCCGGGGGCCCTGTCTAGACTTTAAATTTAAGATCCAGAAGAAGAACAATTTTTTAAGTCACCAAAAGGGAAAAAATATTTTCCTTCGATTGTGTTGTGTATGAATTGCTTGTTTTTTGCCTCATGAATTTTATGGACCTAAGCAAAGTTTGGTCTTGTTATGTTATGTACTTCAGTCAATATCACCATTATCCTGAAACCTTTTTTCCCTAGTTAAAACTAAAACTTAAATAATTCTCCTCTTATTTTTTTATGAAGACTTCTTCCATATTTATCCCGAATACATAAAATCTTTCTATATTTCATATATTGTCATTCATATATAACTTTATATAGAGAACCAAGTTTCCTTCAATTAGAGTGCATAAACCAAGATGTGTCATTTGTGGATGTTCCATACGATGATATTGTTCCTTTTACTTGGTAATTAGAGATGCTTGTGAGAAAATCGACCTATATTGTATAACTTTCTAATATCTGTGTAAGGAGAACAAGGTCACTTGATGTAAATTAGGGAAAAAGGAAAATAAATATTACACTACTTGAACATATATGTAAATGATACGTACCTCATTTCACATGTCAATGAGAGTGCCAATGAGAAGTTCAGTGCCTGGCTAAGTGAGAGTGGGGAATACACTGGTTACTTAGTGAACTAATAGCTCAGAAAGTCTGAAAGAAGCTTATCAGTAACAAAGAGTCATTCTTCACTAGCAGAGCAATGTTGAGCAGTTTAGAGAACATTAGAGTCACTCTTCATTCACCAATGGTACCAACAGTTCAGAATACATTGCTCAAATCAAATGTAATTGACATCATCAGAGGTCATTGCAATATTACAAGTCCAATTGATCAGACATACATTCCTAGTCTACCAATTTCATAGAGGAGGTGTTAGCACCAGCTCTACAGATGTCTCAACTTGTATTGATGGTAGTTCTATAATATTAGGAAAAGCTGTAACAGAATTGAATCATTGAACTGCAACTCACATTAGTATAAATAGATAAGGTGAGTAAGGAGTGGGGCGTGAAATGTATCAGAGAATACTTCGCTTTAACTTTTAGTTTCCAGTTTAGTTTCCTTTCTTTCTTTAAGCACTGTATCCCCATTTTTTCCTGTAACCAACTCTCAAGAAGTTCTATGAAGAACTCCATTGTTCTTCCCCTTCTTTGAATTAATGTCAAGCTTCCATCAAATAGCAGTAGTGGTCGGTCATTTAGGTTTGGAACCTAACAGTAAATATTACGCATACATACATATATACGGAGATAGAGAGAGATGTATGGTGAAACTAAAAAACTAAAACAAAAATCAGAGGAAAGAGAAAAGAACAAACCCTTCAAACCCTTCTTCGATGGATGATGGCAAGCCCTTCAAACCCATTTCAATCCTAAATTGCAAATCTTGAGATTGATGGAAAGAAAACTAGAGTTGCAAATCATATGCGGGTTTGAAGATCTAGGTTTGATGAGATCTTCAAACCCTTCTTCAATGGGAGATCGTAAGCGAGTTTGATGACAAGAAGAACGAGGGAGCTGAAAGAATGATTATGGAGGATGATTGAAAGATTATGGAGGGAGCTCTGGAGGAAGATTGAAAGATTTGGAGGGAGATTGAAAATGTTGCAAAATATGAGAGGGCAAAAATACTTGGAATGGTTTGGAACGTTTAGGGTTCGGTTGTACGAGATGAATAACAATGTTATGTTTGCCTGAACGCTTTATTTAGTAATTACGAGAGATCAACATGGGTGCAGTCTCAATTTGTAACGTATTTGGAATAATACAAAAGTGTATTTGAATAAATAATTTTTCTAAAAATTTAAATAAAGAATATTAGGAACGTTTATTTGGTCCGAAACATACTTAATATGTTCCAAAACCTAGGAACAGAAAGTAAGCGTTCTAGATTAAAAAATACCTAATGTTCCTAATTTACAATTTTGGTGTAGTGTGCTAGTCCCAGCATTTTGTACGACTAGCTTCATGATCAGCTGATATGTAATATTTGGGACGCCTTTTATTGTATATTTGGTGGTCAAACATCTTGTGATCATATTACTTGCTTGAGATTGAGATAATAGGCTTGACCATAAGAGACCGTTGGCTTGTAGTAAACCCTCATATCTAGACAGCCGTGACCGTATAGTTGAGATGTATTCTATTTCAATATACGTAGCTGGCTATGTACGCCCCCGCTCTCCAGTATTCTGGTTCTGGGGCGTGACATGGTTTAAGTGGTGGCCCATGCAGGTCTTGTTAATCAAGAAATGTGAGGGTTTACCGAATAGATGTCTCAATCAGTATTCGCCCTTGATCTTCGCCCGTATTTTCAAATCCCTGGAATTCTTGCCCTGATTACATGCTTGTATCGTTGATCTGTCATGGTCCTTCCTTATTGTTTTTCTGTGTCGTCTTCCTCAGCGACACTGTACCTGACCCTGCCGATCAGTAAGGAGGAGCACCTCCCGTGGACCAGCAGCAACCTGGAGATCAAGTCCAGCACTCCGAAGTAGCCTCCAGAGTTATACCTACTGGAGGAGAACCACCAGTTCGGCCCGTCCAGCCTGTGGAACTTGATGATGGCACCTTGGTAGGTCTCATCAGGACCTTGATAGCTTCCCAGGATCGCAGAGGAGATGCCTTGCACCAGACTATGGCAGATACTTTGACCAGAGGCGGTCATCCAGGGAACAGCGCGGCCAACAGCTTCAAGCGCTTGAACCCTCCATTCTTCAACGGCAGTGAAGATACGATTGCCGTGGACGCTTGGCTTCAGGATACCAAGGTGGTTCTGGAAGCAGCTAGGACACCTGAGAATGAGAAGGTGGCAGTGGTACGCCTGCAGTTGTTCGACTTAGCTCGCAGTTGGTGGGCAGCGCAAGCCATGGGATTAGTGGCACCCATTGCTTGGGCAGTGTTTAGAGAAAGATTCCAGACGAAGTATTTCGATGCTGTGGCTCGGTACGGCATGCAGACCAGATTTACCAACCTAAAGCAAGAAGGCAGAACAGTCGACAGTTATGCATCTGAGTTTTCTAGGCTCAGTAGGTTTGCCCCCACCTTGGTGGCAACCGAGTTTGATAGGGCCCAGCGGTTCCAGCAGGGACTGCATTTGGAGATCTTGTTGGCAGTCGAGCAGTTCGAGCACCAGACGTTCGATGCAGTATTGAGAGCGGCTAGGAGGCATGAGTACACCTCCCAGAGGATCGTGGATAGGACCGGAGGCTGGAAGCAGTTCCACAGTCAGATGCACCAATCATCAGCTCCAGCCCCGGCAGCTAGAGGATTGACCATTGGAACTCCGAGGCGGGCGGCCTCAGTAACGTCGGTTCAGCATTCAACCCCGACGTACCCGCAGCAGCAGAAGCAGAAGCAGACTTCCGCAATGGGATGTTCATATTACGGGAAGCCGGGCCATGTGGTGGCAGATTGTCGTAGGGCGCAAGGATTGTGCCTAGCTTGTGGAGCGGCAGATCACAAGATAGGAGCCTGCCCGAATATGGGTAGTTCTTCCTCTTCTAACCTAACCAGTCCATCGGTTAGGGGACCAGCACCCATGCAGCAGCAGCAGTACCCAAGGCCATTGTTGCCCCAGGCCCAGGCATTCCAGCAGCAGTGTGCCCAGGCTCCAGTGTAGAGCAGGAATAGAGGTTTCCAGCAGAGGGGAACCGCAGCTAGAGGTCAGGCCATGATGATGGCTATGGAAGAAAAAGTTGCACGAGGTGAGGTAGTAGCAGGTACTATTCTCGTCAACTCCTTTCCAGCTTCAGTATTATTTGATTCTGGTGCATTGCATTCATTTATGTCTGTATGATTCGTGACACGGATAGGATTGAAGCCCGAGTCATTATCAGTGAGGCTCAATATACTTACTGGTAATGGTCTTGTGGGAGTAGATCGAGTGTTTTCCTCGTGTCGGATCGTAGTTAGCGGTAGAGAGTTTCCTGCTAGATTTATAGAATTCCCTATGGCAGACTATGATGTAGTCTTAGGCATGGATTGGTTGAGGATCCAGTATGCTAGGATAGACTGCCATGTTGGCAGAGTTGTTTTTAGCGTTCCAGGCGAGCCAGAGTTTTTATTTTCCAGAGGCGCGGTGGAGCCATCCTCCCTAGTATTGCGGATGGCAGTAGCAGCAGTGCAGTTGCCCCGGATAGTTGAAGAGTTTCTAGATGTCTTTCCAGAGGAACTTCCAGGGATGCTGCCAGAGCGGAAGATCGAGTTCACTATAGACTTGATCCCCGGGACAGCACCAGTATCAGAGCGAGTCTACAGGATGGCACCTTCAGAGTTGGAGATTTTGTACAAGATGATTGAAGAACTCAGGACCAAGGGATTCATTCGTGCAAGTGGATCGCCTTGGGGAGCCCCGATGCTTCTTGTAAAAAAGAAGGATGGTACGTCCAGGTTATGTGTAGATTATCGTACCTTGAACTCAGTGACAATCAAGAACAGATACCCTCTCCCGAGGATAGATGACTTGTTTGATCAACTTAAAGGGGCTTCAGTGTTCTCGAAGATAGACTTGCGGTCAGGATACCACCAGATCAGAGTCAGAGAGCAGGACATCCTGAAGACAGCGTTAATATCGAGGTATGGGCATTGAGAGTTCCTTGTTATGCCCTTTGGAGCAACCAATGTGCCAGCAGTATTCATGGACCTCATGAATCGCATTTTTATGCCTTACCTGGATCAGTTCGTGATCGTGTTCCTAGATGATATCTTGGTCTACAGCAAGAGCGAAGCAGAGTATGAGCGGCATCTCAGAGTTGTCCTCCAGACGCTTAGGGAGCACCAGTTGTACGCCAAGTTCAGTAAATACGAGTTCTGGCTCGATCGTATTTCGTACTTGGGTCACATCATTACTCGAGGAGGAGTGGAAGTGGATCCCCAGAAGATTGTGGCTATCGAGACTTGGCCAGCACCTAGTTCAGTGGCAGAGGTTCGCAGCTTCCTTGGATTGGCCGGTTACTACCGGCAATTTGTTTCAGATTTTGCAAGGATTTCAGCACCGATGACCCAGTTGACCCGCAAGGATGTGCAGTTTGCTTAGACATCAGAGTGCCAGGAATCATTTGAGAAGTTGAAGCAAGGATTGATAACGGCTCCCATTCTCACACTTCCAGATGGGACCGTAGGATTCAAAGTTTATTGCGACGCTTCAGGCAGAGGATTAGGATGTGTCTTGATACAGCATGTGAAGGTAATATCTTATGCATCGCATCAACTTCGTGATCATGAGAAGAATTACCCGACCTACGACTTGGAGCTAGCAGTAGTAGTGTTTGCACTTAAGCTTTGGCGGCACTACTTGTACGGAGATAGAGTGGAGATATTTACTGATCACAAGAGCCTGAAGTATGTTTTCATCCAGAAGGACCTTAATATGCGACCGAGAAGGTGGCTCGAGCTACTGGTGGACTACGATGTGGATTTGTAGTATCACCCAGGGAAGGCCAACATTGTAGCAGATGCGTTGAGCCGGAGAGCCGGAGTTTATTTTCTAACGGCGCAACCAGAGTTATTGGCAGATTTTCAGAAGATGGAAATTGAAGTGGTTCTTCCTACCAACGTGGCGTTGATGGCCAGCCTACAAGTTCAGTCCAGCATAGTTGAGAGGATCCGGATGGCGCAGTCTGCAGATTCCAAGCTTCAGCGGCTCAGAGCAGAGTGTAAGACAGGAAAAAGGCCAGAGTTGTGCTTTCATAAAGATGGTACACTTTGACACGGCTCTCGTCTTTGTGTACCCAGTAGAGATATCAGACATGAAGTCATGGCAGAAGCTCACAGTTCGTAGTATTCTATTCATTCCGGTGGCACGAAGATGTACCGTGATATCCGTCAGCACTTCTGGTGGAATGGCATGAAGAGGGAGATAGCCCGGTTTGTCTCTCGGTGTTTGGTTTGCTAGCAGGTTAAAGCTGAACATCAGAGGCCCGCTGGACTTCTTCAGCCCTTGCCGATTCCAGAATGGAAGTGGGAGCATGTGACCATGGATTTTTTGACTGGATTACCTAGATCTCCAGCTGGTCGAGATGCTATTTGGGTTATAGTTGACCGGCTCATGAAGGTGGCTCATTTTCTTTCATTTAGAGTTGGGCAGTCAACGGCTCAGTTGGCAGAGATGTACCTCAGGCAGATTGTCAAGCTTCACGGTGTGCCCGTCAGTATCACCTCGGACCGAGATTCAAGGTTCACGTCACACTTTTGGCGCAGCCTGCAAGAGAGTTTGGGAACTCGTCTCCAGTTTAGCTCAGCTTATCATCCGCAAACAGATGGCCAGTCAGAGCGCATAATCCATACTCTTGAAGACATGTTGAGGTCTTGCACCCTCGACTTCGGTGGTTCATGGGAAGATCACCTGTACCTGGTGGAGTTCTCGTACAATAATAGCTTCCAGGCCAGTATCCAGATGGCTCCGTTCGAGGCTCTGTATGGTAGGAAGTGCAGATCCCCGCTAGCATGGGATGATGTCGGAGAGAGGCAGATGCTTAGTCCAGAGATGATTGCCCAGACAGTTGAAGTGGTCAGAAGGATCAGAGATCGTCTTCGAGTTGCCCAAGATCGCCAGCGGTATTGGGCCGATGCTCATCAACGTCCCTTGGAGTTTTCTATCGACGACCATGTATTCCTTAGGATCTCGCCTAACCGCGACGTCATTCGCTTTGGCGTGCGAAAAAAGCTTAGTCCTAGGTATATAGGGTCGTTCGATATCCTGGAGCGAGTAGGAGATGTATCCTATCGTCTTGCTCTTCCGTCGTCGCTAAGTGAGGTGCATGATGTATTCCATGTTTTCCAATTGCGACGGTACGTCCCAGACCCGAGCCATATCCTAGACCATTTGGAACTGGTTGTTGGTACCAACCTTTCGTATGAGGAGAGGCCCGTGTCTATATTGGACCGGAGAGAGAAGATACTCAAGAACAAGACTATTAGTTTAGTCCGTGTTGCTTGGGGTCATCACTCTCTAGGTGAGTCAACGTGGGAGCGTGAGGATGATATCCGATCACGATATCCCTACCTGTTTGACTCGTAAGGTATAATGTCTTCTTTATGTCTTATGTCTTCCATCCCTTGCTTGCATGTATGATTGTCTGATTGCTTGCCTGGTTATAGATTGCATGTGATTAATATAGCTTGTCCTCGTCTCTCTAACCTCTTAACTAAATTCTGAGGACAGAATTCTTTTAAGGTGGGTAGAGTTGTAACATCCGTATTTGGAATACGTATTTTATCAGGCGTATACGTATTTCGGACCTGTATTTTATTTTATCGGATTTTGGCCTGTACTTGTAATTGACTTGACTTGCAGATTTTGGTTCTCGTAATTGGGTTTTACCTGGCTTGGTTTTATGTTGTGGAGAAGGTTGGTTTGGTTTGGTTTGGTTTATTTTGCATTGGAACACCTTAGCCTATGTTCAACCCTCATTCCACCACAACCCTACACTCAACTTATCCTCCACCATTAAAATCCCTACCTAATACTCTCTCTCTTTATTACTTTCCTCCATTAATTCTTCTTCCTCTTCCTCTACACAACACCATCACCGATAGGCAAGTGCACCTTGCCACCACATGAGAACCATATTTTATTTGTTCATTAGCTAGATTAGGCCATGGTGATCAACATTAGTGCTTGACATTTTGTGATTTGGAGTCTCTATTGTTCTAGATCTAGGTTTTAACTATTTTTGGATTTACATGGTTTTGATCTATTTTGGTTGGATTTTTGTGGGTTTTGATGATTCCATGTGGAAGAGAATTCAATTTTACTCAAGTTAGGCCTTTGAAAATCTAGATTTGGCTTTGATTTGACAAAGATATAAAAATTTAAATTCTTGGTGTTCTTCTCGGCCTGGAGTAGCAGACTGCAGCCTGCGCTCTTTAGCGCAGTGCTGGACTGCGCATCCTCCACTCGGCCTGCGCTCTTTAGCACAGCGCAGACCACGCTGCTTGTTCCTTCGCGAATTGTGCTCAGCCCCATGCGCCATCCACCCCTGCGCAGTTCACCCCTGCGCAGTTGGCTCCCCGCGCAATCTAACCATGCGTACTTCACCCCTGCACAGTTCAACCCTATGCCATCTATCTCCTGCGCCAACCATTCCTGCGCCATCCACTCCTGCGCAATCTGACCCCTGTGCAATCTGACCCCTGTGCCAACCAACTCAGCGCAAGCCGACTTCTGCGCAGCTCACTCCTGCGAAGTTGGCCCCCTGGCGCACTTGACTCCTGCGCAACCCGACCCCAGGGACCCTTGCGCAATCTGTCCAATCATGGAATTTGGTTTTATTTTTCCTTAAGCTTGGTTCTTCTATAGCCCTGTATATTGATATTTTATTAGATATTTTACGCCCATTTTATATCCTTATCCCTTTTGTCATAAACTTGATTTTACTTAATATGTTTGGAATGACTATTGTACATGGCATGGTATGACAAGAAACTAGCATGACACGATAGTGACCTGTAGTGGTGCACTCCTGACATGACCAACCTGACATGATAGTGGCCCGTCGTGGCTCACTCCTGACAAGTACCCTGACATGATTTATCTTGATGCTGTTACGACGGCTAGCTTGACTCGTATAATCAACTTGACACCGTGGGTGTTCTTGCTTGCTTGCTTGTGCAATCCACTTGTCTGGTCTTGCATCATGTCTAGGACGTGACTCTCTGGTTCCCACGGTCAGGGATTCATACTGAATATGGATTAGGCTAATGACTAGATCAAACTATAGTTCATGGAGAATTTCCAGTCACAGGCAATCTCGTTATCTAGCCACTCTTAATTGGACTTGTAGCTTGCCGACGAGTAGAGCACATTTCCAGCGCACTGTCATGTGTTGTACCCTCTAAGTTACCTAAGGATATATCGTCTCCAGGGCGATGTACCCAACCATACTCTCAACCCGCAGAAGGATAACTGGATGGTCTGCAGGGCTTGGGACTGGAGAATTCTCATTGCATCTTGTTAGTAATTAAGGCTTGTGATAACCCTAGTTAGTTAAGTAGTAAGCCGTAGTAATTGCTTGGCCGCATTATGAATGGATGGAGTCCAGCCTTGTCTAAGTCTTGTCTAGTCCCTGTACCTGGCTACTCTTGTACATGCTTGTTTTACTTATCTCTAACAATAAATGGGTAGAGACAGAGTGCTGTTCAGGCGAATGGTTACAACCTCGATCCTTGTCTGGTTTAAGGGTTGTAACCTGGCTCCCAGAATGGTCCCACGTCACTAGTCGTTTATTGTCCTGTTGCACTCTTTATTTACTTGTACCTTCTTCTATTTCTTTTCTTATGTTCTGATATGCTGGCTTTTGTTCTTATTTCGTGGCCTCCTTTGTGGCACTTGCTCTTTCTGGGGTTTGACCCAACTGGTTTTGTGTGGCCAGATTTTGGAGCAGCATCCGAGGATCTATCGAACCTCCAGTCCGATGGTGGCGACTAGAAGGAACCCGGGCTACGAGTGGGTTTTCTATTTTGTTTCGCTCACTCTATTATAAAATTATTCTTTGAGACGTTTAGCTGACGAGCACCTGTTAGCTCGATGCACTTTTACTTACTGTCTGTCTACGGGCTGTAAACATGATTAACAAATCCTAGGGTTGATCATGTATGACTTAACTCTTGCTAGTCCCAGCATTTTGTACGACTAGCTTCATGATCAGCTGATATGTAATATTTGGGACGCCTTTTATTGTATATTTGGTGGTCAAACATCTTGTGATCATATTACTTGCTTGAGATTGAGACAATAGGCTTGACCATAAGAGACCGTTGGCTTGTAGTAAACCCTCATATCTAGACAGCCGTGACCGTATAATTGAGATGTATTCTATTTCAATATACGTAGCTGGCTATGTACGCCCCCGCTCTCCAGTATTCTGGTTCTGGGGCGTGACATGGTTTAAGTGGTGGCCCATACAGGTCTTGTTAATCAAGAAATGTGAGGGTTTACCGAATAGATGTCTCAATCAGTATTCGTCCTTGATCTCTGCCCGTATTTTCAAATCCCTGGAATTTTTGCCCTGATTACGTGCTTGTATCGTTGATCTGTCCTGGTCCTTCCTTATTGTTTTCCTGTGTCGTCTTCCTCAGCGGCACTGTACCTGACCTTGTCGATCAGCAAGGAGGAGCACCTTTCGTGGACTAGCAGCAACCTGGAGATCAAGCCCAGCACTCAGGAGTAGCCTCCAGAGTTATACCTACTGGAGGAGAACCCCAGTTTGGCCCGTCCAGCCTATGGAACTTGATGATGGCACATTGGTAGGTCTCATCAGGACCTTGATAGCTTCCCAGGATCGTAGAGGAGACGCCTTGCACCAGACTGTGGCAGATTCTTTGACCAGAGGCGGTCATCCAGGGAACAGCGCGGCCAATAGCTTCTAGCGCTTGAACCCTCCATTCTTCGACGGCAGCGAAGATACGATTACTGCGGACGCTTGGCTTCAGGATACCGAGGTGGTTCTGGAAGCAGCTAGGACACCTGAGAATGAGAAGGTGGCGGTGGTACGCCTGCAGTTGTTGGACTTAGCTCACAGTTGGTGGGTAGCGCAAGCCATGGGATTAGTGGCACCCATTACTTGGGCAGTGTTTAGAGAGAGATTCCAGACGAAGTATTTCGATGCTGTGGCTCGGTCCGACCTGCAGACCAGATTTACCAACCTAAAGCAAGGAGGCAGAACAGTCGACAGTTATGCATCTGAGTTTTCTAGGCTCAGTAGGTTTGCCCCCACCTTAGTGGCAACCGAGTTTGATAGGGCCCAGCGGTTCCAGCAGGGACTGCATTTGGAGATCTTGTTGGCAGTCGAGCAGTTCGAGCACCAGACGTTCGATGCAGTATTAAGAGCGGCTAGGAGGCATGAGTACACCTCCCATAGGATCGTGGATAGGACCGGAGGCAGGAAGCGGTCCCACAGTCAGATGCACCAATCATCACCTCCAGCCCCGGCAGCTAGGGGATTGACCATTGGAACTCCGAGGCGGGCGGCCTCAGTAACGTCGGTTCAGCATTTAACTCCGACGTACCCGCAGCAGCATAAGCAGAAGCAGACTTCCGTAATGGGATGTTCATATTGCGGAAAGCCGGGCCATGTGGTGGCAGATTGTCGTAGGGCGCAAGGATTGTGCCTAGCTTGTGGAGCGGCAGATCACAAGATAGGAGCCTGCCCGAATAGGGGTAGTTTTTCCTCTTCCAATCTAACCAGTCCATCAGTTAGGGGACCAGCACCCATGCAGCAGCAGCAGTACCCAAGGCCATTGTTGCCTCAGGCCCAGGCATTCCAGCAGCAGTGTGCCCAGGCTCCAGTGCAGAGCAGGCAGAGAGGTTTCCAGCAGAGGGGACCCGCAGCTAGAGATCAGGCCATGGTGATGGCTATGTAAGAAGAAGTTGCACCAAGTGAGGTAGTAGCAGGTACTATTCTCGTCAACTCCTTTCCAGCTTCAGTATTATTTGATTCTGGTGCATCGTATTCATTCATGTCTGTACGATTCACGACACGGATAGGATTGGAGCCCGAGTCATTATCAGTGAGGCTCAATATACTTACTGGTAATGGTCTTGTGGGAGTAGATCGAGTGTTTTCCTCGTGTCGGATCGTAGTTAGCGGTAGAGAGTTCCCTGCTAGATTTATAGAATTCCCTATGGCAGACTATGATGTAGTCTTAGGCATGGATTGGTTGAGGAACCAGTATGCTAGGATAGACTGCCATGTTGGCAGAGTTGTTTTCAGCGTTCCAGGCGAGCTAGAGTTTTCATTTTCCAGAGGCGCGGTGGAGCCATCCTTTCCAGTGTTGCGGATGGCAGTAGCAGCAGTGCAGTTGCCCCGGATAGTTGAAGAGTTTTCAGATGTCTTCCCAGAGGAACTTCCAGGGATGCCGCCAGAGCGGGAGATCGAGTTCACTATAGACTTGATCCCCGGGACAGCACCAATATCAGAGCGAGTCTACAGGATGGCGCCTTCAGAGTTGGAGATTTTGTACAAGATGATTGAAGAACTCAGGACCAAGGGATTCATTCGTGCAAGTGGATCGCCTTGGGGAGCCCCGATGCTTCTTGTGAAAAAGAAGGATGGTACGTCCAGGTTATGTGTAGATTATCGTACCTTGAACTCAGTGACAATCAAGAACAGATACCCTCTCCCAAGGATAGATGACTTGTTTGATCAACTTAAAGGGGCTTCAGTGTTCTCGAAGATAGACTTGCGATCAGGATACCACCAGATCAGAGTCAGAGAGCAGGACATCCCGAAGACAGCATTTAGATCGAGGTATGGGCATTAGGAGTTCCTTGTTATGCCCTTTGGAGCAACCAATGTGCCAGCAGTATTCATGGACCTCATGAATCGCATTTTTATGCCTTACCTGGATCAGTTCGTGATCGTGTTCCTAGATGATATCTTGGTCTACAGCAAGAGCGAAGCAGAGCATGAGCGGCATATCAGAGTTGTCCTCCAGACGCTTAGGGAGCACCAGTTGTACGCCAAGTTCAGTAAATGCGAGTTCTGGCTCGATCGCATTTCGTACTTGGGTCACATTATTACTCGAGGAGGAGTGGAAGTGGATCCCCAGAAGATTGTGGCTATCGAGACTTGGCCAGCACCTAGTTCAGTGGCAGAGGTTCGCAGCTTCCTTGGATTGGTCGACTACTACCGACAATTTGTTTCACATTTTACAAGGATTTCAGCGCCGATGACCCAGTTGACCCGCAAGGATGTGCAGTTTGCTTGGACAGCAGAGTGCCAGGAATCATTTGAGAAGTTGAAGCGAGGATTGATAACGGCTCCCATTCTCACACTTCTAGATGGGACCGAAGGATTCACAGTTTATTGCGACGCTTCAGGCAGAGGATTGGGATGTGTCTTGATGCAGCATGGGAAGGTAATATCTTATGCATCGCGTCAACTTCGTGATCATGAGAAGAATTACCCGACCCACGACTTGGAGCTAGCAGTAGTTGTGTTTGCACTTAAGCTTTGGCGGCACTACTTGTACGGAGATAGAGTAGAGATATTTACTGATCACAAGAGCCTGAAGTATTTTTTCACCCAGAAGGACCTTAATATGCGACAGAGAAGGTGGCTCGAGCTACTGGTGGACTACGATATGGATTTGTAGTATCATCCAGGGAAGGCCAACGTTGTAGCAGATGCGTTGAGCCGGAGAGCCGGAGTTTATTTTCTAACGGCGCAACCAGAGTTATTGGCAGATTTTCAGAAGATGGGAATTGAAGTGGTTCTTCCTACCAACGTGGCGTTGATGGTCAGCCTACAAGTTCAGTCCAGCATAGTTGAGAGGATCCGGATGGCACAGTCTACAGATTCCAAGCTTCAGCGATTCAGAGCAGAGTGTGAGGCAGGAAGAAGGCCAGAGTTGTGCATTCATGAAGATGGTACACTTCGACACGGCTCTCGTCTTTGTGTACCCAGTGAAGATATCAGACAGGAAGTCATGACAGAAGCTCACAGTTCGCAGTATTCTATTCATCCCGGTGGCACGAAGATATACCGTGATATCCGTCAGCACTTCTGGTGGAATAGCATGAAGAGGGAGATAGCCCGGTTTGTCTCTCGGTGTTTGGTTTGCCAACAGGTTAAAGCTGAACATCAGAGGCCCGCTGGACTTCTTCAGCCCTTGCCGATTCCAGAATGGAAGTGGGAGCATGTGACCATAGATTTTGTGACTGGATTGCCTAGATCTCCAGCTGGTCGAGATGCTATTTGGGTTATAGTTGACCGGCTCACGAAGGTGGCTCATTTTCTTCCATTTAGAGTTGGGCAGTCAACGGCTCAGTTGGCAGAGATGTACCACAGGCAGATTGTCAGGCTTCACGGTGTGCCCGTCAGTATCACCTCGGACCGAGATTTAAGGTTCACGTCACACTTTTGGCGCAGCCTGTAAGAGAGTTTGGGAACTCGTCTCCAGTTTAGCTCAGCTTATCATCCGCAAACAGATGGCCAGTCAGAGCGCACAATCCAGACTCTTGAAGACATATTGAGGTCTTACACCCTCGACTTCGATGGTTCATGGGAAGATCACCTGCACCTGGTGGAGTTCTCGTACAATAATAGCTTCCAGGCCAGTATCCAGATGGCTCCGTTCGAGGCTCTGTATGGTAGGAAGTGCAGATCCTCGCTAGCATGGGATGATGTCGGAGAGAGGCAGATGCTTGGTCCAGAGATAATTGCCCAGGCAGTTGAAGTGGTCAGAAGGATCAGAGATCGTCTTCGAGTTGCCCAAGACCGCCAGCGGTATTGGGCCGATGCTCATCGACGTCCCTTGGAGTTTGCTATCGGCGACCATGTATTCCTTAGGATCTCGCCTAACCGCGGCGTCATTCGCTTTGGCATGCGGAGAAAGCTTAGTCCTAGGTATATAGGGCCGTTCGATATCCTGGAGCGAGTAGGAGATGTATCCTATCGTCTTGCTCTTCCGTCGTCGCTAAGTGAGGTGCATGATGTATTCCATGTGTCCCAATTGTGACGGTACGTCCCAGACCCGAGCCACATCCTAGACCATTCGGAACTGGTTGTTGGTACCAACCTTTCGTATGAGGAGAGGCCCGTGTCTATATTGGACCGGAGAGAGAAGATACTCAAGAACAAGACTATTAGTTTAGTTCGTGTTGCTTGAGTGTAAGGTTGTGGTGGAATGAGGGTTGAATATAGGCTAAGGTGTTCCAATGCAAAATAAACCAAACCAAACCAACCTTCTCCACAAAATAAAACCAAGCCAGGTAAAACCCAATTACGAGAACCAAAATCTGCAAGTCAAGTCAATTACAAGTACAGGCCAAAATTCGAGAAAATAAAATACAGGTCCGAAATACGTATACGCCTGATAAAATACGTATTCCAAATACGGGTGTTACAACTCTACCCACCTTAAAAGAATTCCGTCCTCAGAATTTAGTTAAGAGGTTAGAGAGACGAGGGCAAGCTATATTAATCACGTGCAATCTATAACCAGGCAAGCAATCAGACAATCATACATGCAAGCAAGGGATGGAAGACATAAGGCATAAAGAAGACATTATATCTTACGAGTCAAACAGGTAGGGATATCGTGATCGGATATCATCCTCATGCTCCCACGTTGACTCACCTAGAGAGTGATGACCCCAAGCAACACGGACTAAACTAATAGTCTTGTTCTCGTATGAGGAGAGGCCCGTGTCTATATTGGATCGGAGAGAGAAGATACTCAAGAACAAGACTATTAGTTTAGTTCGTGTTGCTTGGGGTCATCACTCTCTATGTGAGTCAACGTGGGAGCGTGAGGATGATATCCGATCGCGATATCCCTACCTGTTTGACTCGTAAGGTATAATATCTTCTTTATGCCTTATGTCTTCCATCCCTTGCTTGCATCTAAGATTGTCTGATTGCTTGCCTGGTTATAGCTTGCATGTGATTAATATAGCTTGCCCTCGTCTCTCTAACCTCTTAAATAAATTTCGAGGACGGAATTCTTTTAAGGTGGGTAGAGTTGTAACACCCGTATTCGGAATATGTATTTTATCAGGCGTATACGTATTTCGGACCTGTATTTTATTTTCTCGGATTTTGGCCTGTACTTGTAATTGACTTGACTTGCAAATTTTGGTTCTCGTAATTGGGTTTTACCTGGCTTGGTTTTATGTTGTGGAGAAGGTTGGTTTGGTTTGGTTTATTTTGCATTGGAACACCTTAGCCTATGTTCAACCCTCATTCCACCACAACCCTACACTCAACTTATCCTCCACTATTAAAATCCCTACCTAACACTCTCTCTCTTCATTACTTTCCTCCATTAATTCTTCTTCCTCTTCCTCTACACAACACCATCACCCATAGGCAAGTGCACCTTGCCACCACATGAGAACCATATTTTATTTGTTCATTAGCTAGATTAGGCCATGGTGATCAACATTAGTGCTTGACATTTTGTGATTTATAGTCTCCATTGTTCTAGATCTAGGTTTTAACTATTTTTGGATTTACATGGTTTTGATCTATTTTGGTTGGATTTTTGTGGGTTTTGAAGCTTCCATGTGGAAGAGAATTCAATTTTACTCAAGTTAAGCCTTTGAAAATCTAGATTTGGCTTTGATTTGACAAAGATATGAAAATTTGAATTCTTGGTATTCTTGGTGTTCTTCTCGGCCTGGAGTAGTAGACTGCAGCCTGCGCTCTTTAGCGCAGTGCTGGACTGCGCATCCTCCTCTCTGCCTGTGCTCTTTAGCGCAGCGCCGACCGTGCTGCTTTCCCCTTGGCGAACTGCGCTCAGCCCCATGCGCCATCCACCCCTGCGCAGTTCACCCCTGCGCACTTGGCTCCCCGCGCAATCAAACCCTGCGTACTTCACCCCTGCGCAGTTCAACCCTGCGCCATCTATCTCCTGTGCCAACCATTCCTGCACCATCCACCCCTGCGTAAGCTGACCCCTGCACAATCTGACCCCTTCGCCAACCAGCTCAGCGCAAGCCGACTTCTGCGCAGCTCACTCCTGCACAGTTGGCCCCCTGGCGCACTTGACTCCTGCGCAACCCGACCCCAGGGACCCTTGCGCAATCTGTCCAATCATGGAGATTTGGTTTTATTTTTCCTTAAGCTTGGTTCTTCTATAGTCCTGTATATTGATATTTTACGCCCATTTTATATCCTTACCCCTTTTGTCATGAACTTGATTTTACTTAATATGTTTGGAATGACTATTGTACATGGCATGGTATGACAATGAACTAGCATGATACGACAGTGACCCGTAGTGGTGCACTCCTGACATGACCAACCTGACATGATAGTGGCCCGTCGTGGCTCACTCCTGACAAGTACCCTGACATGATTTATCTTGATGCTGTTGCGACGGCTAGCTTGACTCGTATAATCAACTTGACACCGTGGGTGTTCCTGCTTGCTTGCTTGTGCAATCCACTTGTCTGGTCTTGCATCATGTCTAGGAAGTGACTCCCTGGTTCCCACGGTCAGGGATTCATACTGAATATGGATTAGGCTAATGACTAGAAAAAACTATAGTTCATGGAGAATTTCCAGTCACAGGCAATCTCGTTATCTGGGCGCTCTTAATTGGACTTGTAGCTTGCCGACGAGTAGAGCACATTTCCAGCGCACTGTCATGTGTTGCACCCTCTAAGTCACCTAAGGGTATATCGTCTCCGGGGCGATGTACCCAACCTTACTCTCAACCTGCGGAAGGATAACTGGATGGCCTGCAGGGCTTGGGACTAGAAAATTCTTATTGCATCTTGTTAGTAATTAAGGCTTGTGATAACCCTAGTTAGTTAAGTAGTAAGTCGTAGTAATTGCTTGGCCGCATTATGAATGGATGGAGTCCAGCCTTGTCTAAGTCTTGTCTAGTTCCTGTACCTGGCTACTCTTGTACATGCTTGTTTTACTTATCTCTAACAATAAATGGGTAGAGACAGAGTGCTGTTCAGGCGAATGGTTACAACCTCGGTCCTTGTCTGGTTTAAGGGTTGTAACCTGGCTCCCAGAATGGTCCCACGTCACTAGTCGTTTATTGTCCTGTTGCACTCTTTATTTACTTGTACCTTCTTCCATTTCTTTTCTTATGTTCTGATATGCTGGCTTTTGTTCTTATTTCGTGGCCTCCTTTGTGGCACTTGCTCTTTCTGGGGTTTGACCCAGCTGGTTTTGTGTGGCCAGATTTCGGAGCAGCACCCGAGGATCTACCGAACCTCCAGCCCGATGGTGGCGACTAAAAGGAACCCGGGCTACGAGTGGGTTTTCTATTTTGTTTTGCTCACTCTATTGTAAAATTATTCTTTGAGGCATTTAGCCGACGAGCACCTGTTAGCTCGATGCACTTTTACTTACTGTCTTTCTACGGGCTGTAAACATGATTAACAAATCCTAGGGTTGATCATGTATGACTTAACTCTTGCTAGTCCCAGCATTTTGTACGACTAGCTTCATGATCAGCTGATATATAATATTTGGGACGCCTTTTATTGTATATTTGGTGGTCAAACATCTTGTGATCATATTACTTGCTTGAGATTGAGACAATAGGCTTGACCATAAGAGACCGTTGGCTTGTAGTAAACCCTCATATCTAGACAGCCGTGACCGTATAGTTGAGATGTATTCTATTTCAATATACGTAGCTGGCTATGTACGCCCCCGCTCTCCAGTATTCTGGTTCTGGGGCGTGACAGTATATTATCTTTTTTTGTTACTTGTAGTAACCGGTTTGCTAATGTCTGACCTGCATTAGTTTACTTGGTTTATACAAGAGTTTTTCTTCAGTGGATTGAGATATTTGTAGTGGAATGGATAGATTGCTTTAGAAAACCAGACAACTTATACGTATTCGAGCTGGGCTGGAGTCCTCTCGATGCGTAGCTGGCATGTATACGTGTCATAGTCCTACGTATTTTGGGACTGGGGCATTACATGATCGTTTGTCTGTACGTGGACGACATGCTTATCCTAGAAACGGATATGGGTTGTGTCACGGAGATAAAGAAATTCATCTCGAGCAAGTTCAGTATGAAGGACTTGGGAGAAGCTGATGTGATCTTAGGGGTCAAGATTATCCGGACAGACACTGGACTAGCGCTGTCACAGTCTCATTATATTGAGAAAATGATCACTCGTTATGGGTATCGGGATCTTCCAGGGATCGATACGCTGTATAGGTGTAATCTAAAGCTGAAGCCTAATTCAGAGAAAAGCGTCAGGCAGCTGGGGTATATAAGCGTAATCGGGAGTTTGATGTACGCTACTACTGCCACAAGACCTGACATAGCTTTTGCCGTGGGAATGTTGAGTCGTTTCACGAGCAACCCAGGTGTTGAATACTGAAAAGCTGTGAAACGGATTATGAGATATCTCAAGAAGACTCAGACATATGCACTGTACTACAGCAGAGATCCGCCGGTAGTGGAAGGCTTTAGTGATGCCAGCTGGTGCTCAGAGGTGGAGAGCGAGAGGTCCACAGGTGGATTCATTTTTTATAATAGGTGGAGCTGTTATATCGTGGAAGTCGAAGAAGCAGACTATGCTCTCGTGGTCATCCATAGAATCTGAGTTCTTTGCACTTGATACCACAGCCGAGGAAGCAGAATGGCTTCGGGAGCTCATGTATGATCTTCCAGTGGTTGGGGCACAAATACCGGTGATACTGATATACTGCGACAACCAGACGACTGCGGCGGTGGCATCAAATGACCTCTTCAACGAAAGAAGAGGACTGTGCAGTTGAAACACGGGGCAGTATACGATCTTATCGAGAGAGGTGTTATTGCAGTAATTGATGTTCGAAGTCAGGAGAATCTGGCAGATCCGTTCACCAAGGGCCTCAAGCGCCAGCTGGTCGATGACACAGCTTGTAAAATAGGCTTGAAGGTATTCTGATATTGTATTATTGTATTCCTACCATAAAGTTTTATGCTAATTAGTTCAAAGAGAAATCTACTAGGCATCTAGCTTTTGGTTCAAAGGAGGACCACTAATCGGAAGAATATTAGGAACGGTTGGTACATGTTCTATTGGGCATGGAGAGGTTACGGACCTACAACTACTGTTGTCTACTGTTATTTTTTACGGAAAATGGATCCTGTGGAAAGGTTGGCTTAAATGCCTTAATGAGTTCTTAGGCAGAGTGAATGTCTGGTGTGCTTTACAGGAAGCACGGTAGAACAGCACTACAACGAGTGAAACTCCATGCTACTGTAGGGTGACTCCACCATGAGGTTCCTAGGCCTGGGGTAATGTCTCGGCTTTGCTAGCCAAGTCACAGCGGCGTAGCACCGTAAATAGGCAGTTAGCCTAATGCTGTATGTTAAAATAAAGAGGGGTGTAGTCAGCACTACAAAGAGGAAGAGTTCCTCATGTTACAGTGGCACGACACCACGATGAGGTACCCGGTTAGGGATAAAGCCTCGGCCTTGCAAGCCATGTCATTGCGACGTAACACTGCAAGGGAGCCTAAGGCTTCATGCTGGGTAGTTTGGCACTACAAAGAGACGGTGGCCTCATGCTACAGTAGTATGACACTACGATGAGGTTCCCGTTATGGGGTAAGGCCTCGGCTTTAAGCCATGTCATAGCGACGTAGCACCGCAAGGGAAGCGCAAAGCGCTTCATGCCATGTCTCTTTATAATTAACTCACCTATAGTGTATGGACAAAGAGATATCAGGCCGTCTCTTGAGGGTAAACTTGTAGATGCCCAAAATTATACGCTGAAACCAGGATGGCAGAGGGCCTATAATGTGTAGCCAGAAGCACATGTAACTACATTATGTGAGTGGGAAGAATTTCAGCTATGATGCAGAATTCAAGGCTTAGTCCATTCTTGTATTATAGTCTGTTATTTGACCCATGCGGGAAGATTTAAGTCGTCAGCGATATCTCTCCTAATGCATGATGGACAGTTACTGTGGAGAACACTTATACTCATATAGAGAGATATGTGAAGGATTGTTGGGGTTTTGGCCTTTGTTTAGAAAGTTTAGTCCCACATCGGCTAGGCCAAAGGATTTGTATCTTTATATATGAGCTATGCTAGTTTAGATATGCACATGTGGTATGGATGTGCACATGGGTGTGCCATGTGGGGTTATTTTTCTAATAAAAAAGGCTAAATAAATAATTGAAAGCATTCATGCTTTTTGCTTTTGGGACATTTATTTTCATGGGAGCTAAGCCCCGTAGGGGCTTAGCGACTCAGACTCGGACTCGGACTCGGGCTCATGGGCTCATGAGACGTAATGTGGCATTTTGTTGGTGCACTTTACACTTAGCACGTCAGCATCATCGCTAGGCGCATAGTGCGCTTAAGTTGCGCTCGTTGCGCGAGCCACTTGCGCTGCCAGGTTGCACGGCCAGTTGCGCAGGTCAGGTTATGCGGGTCATGTTGCACGGCCAGGAGCGCTGCTAGGTTGCTCTGCAAGGTTGTGCTACTCAGGTTACGCGACCAGGTGCGCACCCAGTGGCGCAACTAGGTGCAGGTCCAGTTGCGCGGCTGGCATACGGTGCACAGAGCGCGTAGGTGGCACAGGTAGCACAAGTGGCTCAGTGCGCGTACTGCGTGCAGTGTACAAGGCGTGCGGGGTGCGCGAGTGGCACAACTTGCTTCAGATCGTGCCTGTGCATGATCTGAGTAGTTACTACACGTTCGGAGTGGTTATTACCACGTCCCGAAGTTGTGCTAACCGGGCAGTTGCTACTCGGGCCTATATAAGGTCTCTTCTCTCTCACAGGCATTGATATAAGAAAAATATAGAGAGTTACGAAAGTTTACAAGTGTTTCTTAACACAAGTAAACAGAGCCTGTCAGAGAGAAGAAAAGCTTTGCACCAGCGTTGCTTTTGTACGGGAGTTCATGTACGATCCGAGGAGTCAGAAGAGCAGAAGTGTTCTAAAGTTCTCCGACGAACTTACTGGTTCCTGGAAGCTATTCGTGTGGGGCGAATATATCTTTGAGCAACGGTGATCATTCACCCCAGCAGGCCATCTTCCATCTTCCGTCTGTCATCTTCTTCGCTGCTGTAGATTACGAAATCTTTTTAGATTCTCGTAATATCATAACGAGATCTTCGTTATACTTACGCAACATTCCTAGAAGTGTTGCGTTGGAATATTGTTCTTACAATTGTTTCATCTTCTCAGTTTTTCCATCAAAAAATTGTGCCCCGACACTAGCATATATATATATATATATATATATATATATATATATATATATATATATATATATATATATATATATATATATATATATATATATATATATTTGGGGATAAGACTCAAAGATAGTTAATTTTTGAACAAAGGAGACAAATTTACGAAATTTGTAGTGGGGGACGGGGGTTCTTTAATAGTCTTAGGAACAGGCAACTCCAGTACAGACTTAATCTTGTCTTGGTCCACTTCTACACCATGTCTCTGCCCAAAATAACATTTGCTCCTTTTCACCTTTAATTGATGATCCTGCAGCCTCTAAAAAACTCTCTCCAAGTGAGTTCTAGTGGCTTTAGAAATCTGGGTTGTACACTAGGATGTCATCAAAAAAGACAAGTACAAATTTCTAGGAAAATCCTTGAATACTGAATTCATCAGTGATTGGAAGGTTGAAGGAGCATCAGTGAGCCCAAAAGGCGTCACTAAAAACTCATAATGTCCCTTCATGGATCCTAAATGCAGTTTTGTGAATATCCTCCCTTGCCATTCTTACTTGGTGATATCTAGCCCTTATGTCAAGTTTTGAGAAATACCTAGAGCCATGAAGTTCATCAAAGAGCTCATTAATGAATAGAATAGGAAACTTATTTTTGATTGTTTGTTGGTTTAACCCTCTGTAATCTATGCATATCCTCCAAGTTCCACCATTCTTCTTCATAAGGATGACTGGGAAGAGTAAGAACTGTGGCTAGGTCTTATTATGCCAGTATTCATCATCGCTTGTATATGTCTTTCTATTTCGTTTTTGTGAATATAGGAAATAATAATGCCTTGTTCTCATTGCTAGGGTTTGTTACAATATATATAGTGTCTACAGTTGGGCTTATGGGCCATATTTACATTTACAAATATAATCTAACACCCCCCTCAAGTTGGAGCATGCAAGTCACAAATGCCCAACTTGGGAAGGAAAGAATCAAACACATGCTTTCCAAGGGGCTTGGTGAAGATGTTAGCTAGTTGAGAAGAAGTAGGAACATGCGAGACTATTACGGTGCCATCTCGAATAGTATCGCGAACAAAATGCAAATCCACCTCAATATGCTTACTGCGCTCATGAAATACCGGGTTCTGAGCCAGGTACAGGGCAGACTGACTGTCATAATACACCGGCATGGCAGACTCCTGGCGAACGCCCAAATACACCAATAACTCCTTCAACCATTTTAACTCACAAACAAGCGCAGCAAGAGATCGGTATTCAGCTTCAGCAGAAGATCGAGAAACAGTTGATTGCTTCTTGGTCTTCCAAGAAATAGGAGACCCCCCAGAAACACCAACCAGCCTGTAACAGAGCGGCGAGTCAAGGGACAACTGGTCCAGTCGGAATCACACAAACCAGAAAGACGAAGATCACAATCAGCTTTCAAAAGAATACCCTGTCCCGGTGCATGTTTGAGATATCTGACAACCCTCAAAGCAGCATGCCAATGATCTTGTCGAGGCTCCTGTAAGAATTGAGACAAGATATGCACAACATAGGCTAAGTCAGGGCGAGTAAACGATAGATAAATTAACCACCCAACCAGCCTCCGATAAGACTCTGCATCCGCCATCTTTGGACTAGTCGATTCTGCCAGCTTGTGATTGGGCTCCATGGGAAAGCCAGCGGGTCGAGACCCCATCAAGCCGTATTCTAAAATAATGTCCAAAGCATACTTCCTTTGACACAAGGAAATTCCTTCTGCACTCCGAGCCACCTCTATGCCAAGGAAGTACTTCAACACTCCAAGGTCCTTCATGTGAAAGCAAGAACTAAGATACTTTTTGAAAGCATCTAAAGCACCTGTGTCATTACCAGACACAATCATATCATCCACATAGATTAAAACATACAACTCTACCTTCCCTTTAAAAAGAGAGAAAAGGGAATAATCGGAATGAGATTGAATAAATCCATAGGATATCAGAGAAGCAGCAAGCTTAGCAAACCAACAACGTGGTGCCTGTTTCAATCCATATAGAGACTTATGCAGGCGACACACTTTATTGGGTTCACTATGCGAAAAACCTGGCGGCAACTTCATATATACTTCTTCTGTCAGATCTCCATGAAGAAAAGCATTGTGCACATCCATCTGGTGCAAAGTCCATCCTTTCACAGCTGTAACAGCCAAAAATGCCCGAACTGTAGGCATCTTAGCTACCGGGACAAATGTCTCTGAATAGTCGATTTCCTCAATCTGATGATTACCGAACACAACCAGCCGTGCCTTTAAGCGCTCAACACTGTCGTCAGATTTGTACTTTATTTTGTACACACATCTACTTCCCAATGCTTTCTTTTCAGGAGGCAAATCGACAAGACTCCATGTCCCATTATCTTCCAGAGCCTGTATTTCAGTTTACATAGCTGCACGCCAGTCTGAATCTCGCGAGGCCTGGCGATATGAAGTAGGCTCAACACTTGCAGTGATAACTGCAAGAAAATCTCTGTGTCCAGCAGTAAATATGTCATAACTTAGAAATTGTGTTATAGGATACGAAGTACCTGAAGAAGTGACGGGAACAGATGAACTGTGGTGAAGGGGGGACTTTTACTTCTAAAACATTCGTCACAAAATCCTGTAATCGTACTGGCTGTGATTTCTTTCTCATTCCTCTTCCCAATACTACATCGTCGGGCACCTCTGGCAACACTGTATCCCCTGTATCATCAGTAGTACCCGTATTACCCCTAGTAGACTCTCCTGTCAATACTTCTGCATCTACCTGTGCATCCTCGCCACTCGGTGCCGAGCCATCATCAACCACTCCGGCCTCAGCAACCGTAGCCGGCACCGTCCCGAAAGCCTCTATATCGTCTCCCTGCACCTCAATAGATGGATGGCGTGTCGCAGAAGACATCTCGCTAGCAGAGCCACACCCAGGAAATTCTTTTTCATAAAAAGTAATATCACGGGACACAAAAATTTACCAGTCTCCAAATCATACAGTTTCTATCCATTTTTATCAAGTAGATACCCAACAAAGATACATTTTCTGCTCCTGCTAGCAAATTTATCATGTCGGGATTTCAAATCATACGCATAGCACAGACAAACAAAAATACGTAGATGATCACACGAAGGAGCCGAACCATATAAAACTTCATAAGGAGACTTAAAATTCAAGATACTAGAAGGGTTTCTATTTATCAAATAACATGCACCCAGAACACATTTCCTCCAAAAATCTACGGAAAGAGAACCCTGAAATCTCAATGCCCTGGCTACATTTAAAATATGTCGATGTTTTCTTTCCACCCTTTCATTCTGTTGAGGTATCCTAACACATGATGTTTGGAATAATATACCTTGAGATGAAAAATAATCTCATAAAAAATTAAATTCAGTGCCATTGTCACTCCGCACACGACGTATATCAGCCCCAAACTGACGCTTCACCATATCAATGAATTTAAGAAACATAAAATAAACAGCATACTTATCCGTCAATAAAATAACCCAAAAAGCTCTAGAAAAATCATCCACCAAAGTTAAAAAATATCGTGCCCCATTAGATGACAGAACACGATATGGTCCCCACAGATCACAGTGTATAAGTTCAAAGCATCTCAAAGCACGACTACTACTATCAGGAAAGACATCACGAGTCTGTTTAGCTTGATGACAAATATCACAAGCCTTATGAGAAAACACACTACTACCAGAGAGAAAAGATAAAGTCTGTATTACTTTATCTGAAGGATGCCCTAGTCTACTATGCCAAATCTCGGAATCACTTTCTTTGTATGCCAGGATCACCGAAGCCAAAGAAGCTGGAACCTCCCCCAAGAAGTAAAGTCTACCCCTTTGTTCACCTGCTCCAATCACCATCCTCGTACTGCGGTCCTGAACAAAACATAAATCAGGAGTAAATAACATATCACAATTTATGGCACCTATCAATTGTGAGACAGAGATCAAATTGCAAGTCAATGTCGGAACATAAAGAACATCCGTCAACACCAACGAAGCAGTCAAAAATACTTTGCCGCTCAGAACACCCTCAATAGTGCTCCCATCAGGCAAAATCAAAGGACAGACAGGGCCCTCAAAGCAATCAACTAAACAGTCATGAGAGCCTGTCGCATGAAGAGTAGCCCCAATATCGAATATCCAAGTGACAGAAGAATTCTTACCCATTAGACGATCTGAGTTTCAAGAACTAGGGTTAGAAGGATTGTCGTTACCCAGCAGGCTCATCAGTTTCTGCCACTGTTCACCTGAGAGTGGTGAAGGATATCCTCCATGCATCATATTCGCCGAACTCCCAGCAATACTAGCAGGGACACCATGACCAGCAGCGGCGACATGATGAACAATCCCTGCGCCACCAGTACCGCATCCCTCATCTCGTCTCTGCTGTGGTGGCAGGCCTCTACCACCGCCAGCACCACGTCCGCCCTCATGCCGAGGACTTGTCTTCCAACACTCTGGATAGCCAATCTTGGCAAAGCAAGTTGCAACATCATGACCTGTTTTCTTGCAATGAGTACAGATCATACCTGATTTGTCCCTGGAATCTGAGGTCCTGCTATTAGAAGTAAAAGACAGACGAGGTGAAGTCTTGATAGCCAGCGTCAATACCTCCTCAGCAGCAGATTGGACCTGAGTTGTTCGTATATCCTCCTCCTAACTGACTGCATGGTATGCCCGATCTAAACTTGGCTGAGGATCCTGAGCCGGAAGATTAGATCGGGTATGACCATACAACTCAGCATTCAACCCATACATAAAGTTCTGAAAGTGGTCTTCATCCCTCATAGCCTGTAGCTTTGCAGCAAGTTCACCACAGGTACAAGAAGGCAATGAGAAATAAGCAGCTTGTTCATCCCACAAAGACTGAAAATTTCTAAAGTAGGTTTCCATAGACATCGAAGCCGTCTGTTTTCACTCAGCCAAAGCCACTTTAATTTGTTGCTTTCGAGTGCCATTGCTAACGACAAATCTTTTCTCCAACAAGTTCCACAATAGATAAACCTCCTCAAAGTACGGCAAAGATTTTTTCAGAGACGGATCAATGGTATTAAGAACCCATTGAACCAATAGTGCTTGCACGCACCTCCAATCAAGCAATTTGCTAGCATCATTAACATGTTTGACTTCAGTACCCTCCAGAAAAGTGATCTTTCACCTAGAGATCAGGGAGAGACGTATCGATCGAGACCACTCAGCATAGTTCGGTCCACGAAAAATAATAAGAGTAATAATATTTTCTGGTTGATCAGCAGAACTCAGAAAATATGGATCCTTCGGATTAGGATAATTTGGGTTGTGTGTACCGCCACCGCCAGTCGCGATGGAGTAGCTGGACGCAACATCATCTGCCATCGCGGTTGTCGGGTGTACAAAAATTTTGTACAACTTCGACGAATCGGCCGCGGATGGACGGGGTCGGCGGCGAATCAGCCGCGATCAGGGGCGCCGGATCTGGCGCGAAGGGGCGAGCGGATGTCGGGTGTACAAAAATTTGTACAACTCCGATGAATCTGCTGCTGATGGACGAGGTCAGGCGCACGAATCGGCGCGGTCGGGCGCGGATCGGCGCTGTCAAGATCGGCGCGGATCGGCGCTGTCGGGATCGAGATCGGGCGAAAGCTGGCGCGTACGGCGGCGGGTCGGCGCGTACGGCGGACTGTTCTGGGTTGGTGGCGGGGCTGCCACGGTCAGGTGCGCGAATCGGCTCGGTCGGGCGCAGATCGGCGCTGTCAGGATCGGCGCAGATCGACATTATTGGGCGCGGATCGGCACTGTCGGGATCAGGATCGGATCGGCGCGGATCGGCGCTGTCAGGGCGGGCGCGGATCAGCGCGTACTGTGGTGGGTCGGCACGTATGACGGTAGGCACGTACGGTGGCGGGCACGTACGACGGGGATCGGCGGATCATCGCGATCGGCGGGAGCGGGATCGGCGGACGGCTCAGTCGGAGCCTGGAGGGGAAGGAAGATGTAGAGTCTTACGGCTAGGGTTTTTTGGGAGGCTCTGATATCATGTAGGAAATAATAATGTCTTGTTCTCATTGCTAGGGTTTGTTACAATATATATAGTGTCTACAGTTGTGCTTATGGGCCATATTTACATTTACAAATATAATCTAACAGTGAATATATGGGTGCCTATAAGGCCTATTACATACTGGTACAGAGCCAGGCATCAGAGGTATGGTATGATCAAACTCTCTTTGGGGAGGTAATCTCTGGGTTCAGCAAATAACTGTTCATACTTTTGAGGCAATTCCACTATGGCCACTTCCTCAATGTTATTCTGTAGCTTTGTCTCATGCAGACCTACAGAACACAACTAAATGATGAAAAATTGACCCTTGTCTCCGGTCTTTCCTTCCAGGCTCCTTGAGTGACATTACAATATCTTGAATTCCTTTGAAGTACTGTAGTACTCCTGACTTTTTATACCTCATAATCCAGCCTTAAAATTCCAGACTATATCACCAAGGGTGCTAAGCCAATTGGCTCCCAAGACTATTTGACACCCAGTAATTGGTAGTGATAGAAGATCTATGACTATTTTCTTTTGTTGACACATAATGACAACTCCTTTACGTAAACCCTAACTAATACTTTCTCTCCATTAGCCACTTATACCTCAAAAGATTGATTATCAGTGATTGGTAGGCCTAATCTCCTACTAAAGTTTCTGTCAATAAAACTATAGGTACACCTAGAGTCTACCAAGATCATGATTGGCTTGCTATGGACTACACCCCTAAGTTTCATAGTAGAATGACTCAGATTACCTGATATGGCTTGCAGAGAGATCTCAAATAGGTTTTGACTGCCCTCCTCAGGCTTCTATTCACCTATAGATGCTGCCACTGCATCCTCATCTTCACCATCAAACTCCTCTCCTTCTGTAACTAACATGAACAACTTTTTTTCTTTGCATTTATGTCCTTTGACCCACTGCTCATCACACATATAGCACAACCCAAAATTCCTTCTTCTGTTGATTTCTGTAGGAGATATAGTGCTATGTGGCAAAACTGGGTTAAAACTGTTAAACTTTTTAGAATTTTTTGGGGCTGCAAGGGTTGTAGGTAATGTTGCTACAAAGGTTCTGTTAGGGGTAATTGGCATTCTTGTAAGTTTTCTTCATTGCTAATAGCTTGGACTCATACAAATTTAGCTACTTGCATTGTTGCAGGTAAACTAACTGGTCTTGCTGCTAAGACTTCAAGCCTAATCTCCTCAGATATGTCGTTGCGGCGCACCTTACAAAAAAAAGTTAGTGTGACAACTGAGTTGGCACAACTCTCATTTGTAAGAGTGCGCTAGCTCTGTTGGTGCCGCATAAATTAAATAAAAATAATCGATCGTAGATTGGGGGGTTGGGCCATGGGAGGGGATATGATTGGCTGCACAGGTTGTAGGTTTTCGATCATGAGGGGTTTGGAATTGGGTGGCAAGGGAAGGAATTTTTGCTATCTATAAATAACAGGTTGTGGATAAGGATAAATATGGAAAGAGAGAGAGAGAGAGAGAGAGAGAGAGAAAGAAAGATAGAGAGAGGAGAAGAAGCTAGAGAGAAGCTACTACTGCAAGAAGAGAGGAGGAGGGAGAGCAAGCAACAAGAAGGTAGAACATGTTACTTTAATTTTTTAACATTTTTTTTATTTTATTGTTTTATTATTTCTATAAAATTATTTGTTTATTATCAAACCCTAAAACCCTAACCAAAAGCCCTGACACCCTACACCTAGAATCCTAAAACGAAATTCTATTTGGCTCCCGCAGGTGCACAACCGACGCACTCGTAGGGCCAAGGAGGGTGAAGCCACCACCCCCCCATCGTGCTTCGGCGCTGCCTTTTCCCCTCCCACTCCACCGCCATCGACTCCTCCGATGATGACGGCGACGATGAAACCCTCCTCCTACTGCTGCTCCGACATCGGTGGAGCCGCCGACACCTCCACCGCCACCGATCGATTTTGAAACTTTATTTTTATATTTATTTTTATATAAAGTTTATTTTAATTTCTATATAGGTCTAAGTAATAATTTCAAAATTAACATTATCTTATGTAGTATTTTGTATGCGATGTACATGAAAATAAATTCATGTATTATTTGATTTTAGAAACTATTTCAAGTCATTTTAATTAGAAAAAAGGTATTTTAAAACTATTTTTAATATTTAAATAATTATAGTGATTTAAAGTGGAATTAGATTTTATTTGGTTTAAATTAATGTGAGAATTATCTAATGGGGTTCAAATGATCCTAATCCTTATCTAATTAGAAATTTCCTACCATATTTATAGGGGAGCCTTTCCATTGTTTTCTCCATAAAATTTTTCTCCACCAACATGTGTGCACCGTATCGGTGTCCACTTCCCCCATGTCAGCCGTGAAGGCATCGGGTCCGACCCCGGGTGTCTTTCCACTATATCGTATCAATTACTGAGAAAAAATATTTAAAAAAAATCGATGAGTAGTTTCAGTGAAAATTCTTACAAGATTTGTAAATGTGGACCTTTCTTGTTTTGTAATGTTGGACCTTCTCTGTGTTTTGTAATAATCCTCTCTTTGAATACATAGCATACTCAAATTCTTAGGTGAAGTTGGACCTTCTCTTCTCTATGTGCATGCAAGATTTCGTTTCTTGCTTGCATTTTGCTTATGGTTTGAACTGGATAATACCACTAATTTTTGTTTCAACAAAAAAAATATTAACTAAGGAAGTTGTTTACATTTACCAACTTCGCGTATACGATACCAGTTTTAAACTGCTTACATTTTTTTAATTTGTTTGGGTGCTCGACAGTGGTGAGCATAAGCTGGACTGTCCCAGACTGTAGCCCGGACTAATTTTTTTTATAGAGCTAAAAGTATATTATCACATGTAACAAGTAGTAGCAGTCTAGCTCAATTGGTAGAGTGGTTGGATATTTATTTGGTATGTCTCCTGTATAGATTGTGTGAATTTTCATGATTTTTTTATCCATGCTCTCAGGCCCCAACCACCCCCACACCACACCCACCCACCCACCAATTTTTTTTTGCTCTACCTTTGATGCTCCGCCCCTGTCCAACACAAGTCCTAGCTCCGTCCCTGGCAATCATCAACACAACCCCCGTCCATCTACCATACCACCAAGACCACCATAGCCACCATCAACAGCTGTATCCGTGCAGCGTGTCCGCCCCAATACATCCCACTAATTTTTTTATATACAAATATAGTCACCACTTTCGTGTCGACACACCCGGACACATCTTAATCCCAAAAGTTATTGTGTCCGTGTTGGCATCCCGACACAGACTATATAATCCAGCACCTGGACAGAGCCACCGTACTTCTGACAAAACCCAGGCCAGATCCTTATCCAGTGTCGCCTATACGCAGAGCCGACCAACCCCAGCCCCAAATTACTGTAGAACCCTAGATGGGGGGTGAATAGGGAAATAAAAATAACTTAAGCACAAGAAGCAATATACGTCAAATAAAAAGAGAGAGTAACAAGATCAAACATAAGATGTATCCTGGTATCCTCGCTAGAGGCAATCCAGTCCCGGAACTCTCTCCGGCTTAAATCCACTATTTAATAAAATAGTACACACGAGTTTGGATCCGAAGAACTCGCCAACTTCAATACGAGTTTGGATCCGAAGAACTCGCCAACTTCAACACACGAGTTTTCTTACGAAGGCTCGCCAACTTCAAAGAAATGAGAAAAGAACTTGTTGATCTTCTAACATGTAACGCCCCAGTCCCAAAATACTTAGGACTAGGTACGTATCCATGCCAGCTGCATATATACAAAGTATACTCCAATATATGGAAACCTCGTATGAATACATAAGCTGTAAAATACAGTAAACCAAGAGTAATCTAATCTCATCCACAAATAAAAAAATAAAAGATATCATATAATCAACTGTAATAAGTCTTTGAACAATACGTTGGGCGGAGACAAAGTCTACTACCAACTATCTCAAATAAAAGGTACAAGAAGGAATAGATGAAATAACAAGACTAGCCATGTGCAATCATCTTCGAAAGAATACAGAAGATCACGGCCTCGACTAGAACACCTGTAATATCACAGAAGCACACATACCTGGAGAGATAACCAGGTCCTCAGAGGGACGTAACAAGATACAGGAAGAACATGCCATATGAACTGAATATAAATGCACCATAAAATAAAGATAAAGTAAAAGTGTCCAAACCATAACACGACTCAATATTCCATCATCGAAACAGTAGGCTACCCCTACAACCAAACAAGGACAAGGGGTAACTTACTATCCCGCGATGTGACATTTTCTCATGCCATGATTGGAACATAAAATTTGCTAAGGTCTCCTAACCTTTCTAGTAGGCAATTTAGAAGACATCTCGATGTATGGGCAGGTGAAGGCTGACTCCCTAGGATAACTCACAACACGCACATGTTACATACCAATACTATCAGCCGGCATAACTCGAGGCTAGCGGCCCACGTGACCCATCAGTCAACATAGCTCGAGGCTAGTGACCCTCGCGACTCGACTACCGTAGTACGCAGTTACTACAACTTTTGGATTTGGGGTAGCCCATACATTTAATTGTCTTCTCCCTCCCAAGGACACTAGCAAAAGGTAGTTCGCTAAGACTAGGTCCATATGCATACAAAAAAAAAGCAAGAAAGAAAAATAACTGAAAGCAAATAAAGTGATCTAAAAATAGCAAGTAATGGATCCAACTGAAAACAGATAATAAATATCCAGTAAATAAATAAATAAAGGTACATATAATGATAACAGTAAATAAGGCAAGGTATCTTGCCTGAGGTTATGTGCAAAAGGGAATAATCCAGTAGCTCGAACCGACAAAATAAACAAAGCAAGAAAAGTCAAATCCTGTATATGACTCCGGATGCTGCAACAAATATCACGAATGAGTTTGGAATAAAAGATATACCTAGGAAACGCCTGTCCAAAAGTTAAATTCTGGAACAGGGGCAAAATCATAATTTCGGGTCAAAACGATGTCCGCCGTTGGACCCGCTTTGCACCGAAATGCGTGCCAATGTTGTGAGCACCCTGAATTTTGGGTTAATTTTTTTATTTTTATTTTATTTTCTGATTGATTTAGTTTCAATAAATAATTTATTCTGTTATTTTTCTTTAAGTGTACTTTTCCGTGCCATTGATATTTGGAGTGTCAGGGATGTTCAACTCTGGAAATCTTCTTCACGAGTTTTGGAGTGGACATGATTACCTTCATGATGGTATATAGTGTCCCACTCAAACTTTTTCCCTTGGGCTCTTTTTGCTTCGCAGAACTTCTGGTCGAATTAGACCATTTGATCATTAATTGATTTTTTCCACTCTTTTCCTTGATCATTATTAGCACGTTGCCGTGACTTTTAATTTGGGAGCGCAAGACCAGTCAGTTTCTTGAAACCAACTTCTCATTGATGGTCTACTCGAGACGCTCTTCACCCATGACCTTCGTGTCCCACTCAGACACGTCATTTTGTGCTCCATTTGCTTCGCACAACTTCCCTGACACGTGACCCGATTTTATTTCACTCCACTGTGTCACATTTATTTTCCAACTTGATTTGTGGGTCCCCTGTCGACCAAAACCTGTCAGCCCCAATTATGGACATGGCCCACATTGAGCCTACTACCCGTCCGACACTTTTGTCCTATTTATTGGAATCCCGATGTGCTACTTATTTACTCATGATCATCAGCACCTATTTTTGTTCGATTTTTGCACAATGTCCGGTTTTGGATCCAATCCGGCTCCACTGAACCAAACCCCAGCTTCATTTTTCCTCTCTCATGACGCCCTCACTTTCCTCGTCCAAAAATAATATTAAATATCATGTTTACCTATTTTAATATTTATTGAAATTTATATTCATTTAAACCCCTATTGGAATTACCTATTTTTCCTATATTCCATCATTGCCATTGATTTCCCCTAACTAAATCTCATCCATTCAATCTTCTCATAACAGCCAACACCCCTATAGGCCGGCCCTAAAATTCATGGAGAGAATCTTTTCTCTCTCTCTCTCTCTCTCATTTCAATTATTACACCTCATCTCCTTTCTCTCTCTCCCTCTAATATTTTCCATTTAAAACTCCTACAGCAACATCAACAACCCGAGCTCCACCCTCATCCCCATGCCCGACCACCCCCCTGGCCGGCCTTCGCCGTGGCCAGGCCGCCGTCGACCACCATCATCTCCCCCCTCCTACTTTCCTCCTTCTCTCCTCCTTAGCCAAACCGCACCACCACCAACACCATGGCGCTACCACCTTAGCCACCTCGGCATCCACCTCCGCGCCGCCGTACGCCGGAGCCTGGCCGCCCCCGATGCGCCCTCGTCGGCCGAGCCTGGCCGTGCGCAGCCCCGTACGTACCGCTGGCAGCAGCAGCTGCGGCTGCATGCATAGCCGGCCGCGCGCGCGCGCGAACGGCGCTGGCCGCCGCCGCCGGCCGTCGTACCGCCGTGGACACCCCCCTCTCTTCAGCGAACTCCAGAGAGCTTTTTCCTGACGGCCACCGTCCTCCGGGATGCGCCGTCGAGGCGATTCGTGCGTTTTGCACGACGTCCCGTCGTGACGAGCTCGGGAACGAGGCTGGAATTGCGTTCCGTCGCAGCAACTTCGTGCACATTTTCTCAGAAATTCGACCGTTGGATCGGCGATTTCTTTGCTCTGTCACAATCTTGGTATATCCAACTTCACTTGTGTCAATTTTCGTCCGTTAATTTTATCGTTTGATACATCAAAACCGGCCAGCAAGTTGACCGTTTAAATTGTATTAAATTTGGACAGTTTTGCGGGACCAACTTCGTCAGCTTGTATCTCCTCCACCGTAGCTCCGTTTGGTGTGCTACCAGTTCCTATACGAAGCTGGTATAATCCTCTTACTACCCCTCCAGTTATGTTTTATTGTGAGCTTGTTTGATTGGTTGAATTCGACGCCAAAGTTGGCCGTCCGAATTCATAATTTCCAACTTGTAGAATTCTATTTTTGAACACGGGACTCCAGATTTCATTTCTGACACCACCATTAGACTTGTGGCATCGTTCTGGCATGTTTTCATATGAAATTTGTTAGATTTGGAGAACGTGGGCCCTGACACGTTTTTCGGTGCAAAGTGGGTCTTACATTCTGGGTCAACGGGACTTTTTGACGCCGGCTCATCGGAATCCAATTCCGGATATACCGTTGAGTTCGTATCGTCATTCTGGACTCGTTAACATGTAGTTTACTGATTTTTGAGAAATTGGCTCCGGCACGCATTTTCTTGCAAACCGGAATTCCAAGTTCTGGTCAACGGACCAAATTGAGATCGGGTCAACGGAATCCAATTCTGGAGATACCGTTGGGTTCGTATCGTCATTATGGTTTCGTGGACATATAATTTGATATATTTTATAGACTTGTTTTCTTGCACATTTTTCGGTGCAAAACGGCTCCGACACGGACACCGTTTTGACCCGAAATTACCTTTTTGCCCTTGTGTCCAAATTGGACCGTTGGGTAGGCTATCCTAGCTAATTTGACCATTCTGGACACGTTAGTGATATTTATTTCATCGTCCGACAATATTTGTTGATAGTTTCTCTGAGTTTAACCTTTCTATAAATAATTAATAATTAATTCTTATAATGTTCGTATTTCGGGATTAGTACAACGAAACTGAGCTCAGTCAATTCCAGTGATCTCACATCGTTGAAATTGATAAGATGAACACGTGGATCACTATAATAAGATTATCAACCTTACCATTGATATTATTATCTCGATTTGTGTTTCATAAGTTTCGACGTACGAATAACGAAGTACACTTTATATCTTCAATAATTAGACTAGATTACCCTGTTTGACTAGAGTTGACCAGTTGAACAAAGTCAACTGTAAGTCAACACTTGATCTAGTTTGACTAAATTATTGACCGGAGTTGACCTAGAGTTGTTTTGATTTAGAAGAACCTAGGATAATATAGATTGCTTGTAGAGATTCATTTATTACAACTTGAACACCTTGTAACCTGTGTTGCTTTAAATAGGACTCTATGGCTTCAGTTGGACCCCTATACTTATCAGCAGTTCAGATTATCAGGCGAGTACATTCTCTGATCATTTCATATCCTGCTTAGAATTATTTCCTGCATTAAATTACTTTACTTGTACTGTCACGTTGGTCACACGGATTGGTACTATACAGATCCCTTCTTGAGATGTTATCCTTAGGGAGCATCGGGTACTACATGTTCTGTGCGTTTTACTTACATGACGTATCACTATGCTTCACAGGTTCTTTGATCACTTGTGATATATACCCTTATGATCACAGAGTCTCCTAGAATCTCTTATCCCATTTACTGGGTATCCTAGAATCTCCTAGAATCTCCATTTTTGGCACTACTATGTACTACCCTTCGGGGGCTTACCACCCTTCGGGGGCTTACCACCCTTCGGGGGCTGTTACATAGAATCATAACATAACCTGATTGGATCCTTGTGTATTGATTGGGGGTACGGAGGAGTAAAAATAGACATGCGAATACTATCCAAGTAGTGTAGTATCAGAATCTCTTCCATAGTATAGCATCAGAATCTCCTATGCCATTTACATGTCTATATTGTACTCTGACTCACTAGCCACATGTTAGTTCTCTATCTATAGTAGATATTTCTATTACAGCTTTCTCTCTCCGTTTACATACTGTATTTCTTTCAGTACCTGTATCTTACTTTCCTGCATGATTATATTTTCTAACCTGCTATGAACTGTTGAGATGTAATGTGCTCGCTCCTGTCCTGACTGGACCTGTTGATAAATTTTACAGATGGCCTGGGATTGCCTGCTAGCCTAGAGGAGACACAGTAGAGGTTGTTTAGATAGTTATTTCATTTTGTCTGGAGTTGTATTTACTTTATAGATTAATGTATTTGAGTTTTGAGATGTATTTCTGGGTTTATGTATCTTAGACACTTAGACTTCTATCTCCTGTATCTCTTTTGGATTTCATGTTTTATCTATCTTTATCTTGCTCTACCTTAGATGTGATTGAGACTGTATCTCTATGTCACCCCCATTCGGGGAGTATAAACTGCTTAGCATTATTTTGTTAGATGATGTGACCTAGGACAACGTTCTACCGCCGACACTATGGCGTAGGCTGGGCGTTGTTACGTTCTCGTGCCCTTACTCTAGGGTGCGGATCGTGACACGTTTTTAGTGGTAGCTCATGCAGGTCGAGTTTGTGTAGTGGTATTCAAACTAAAGTACCACTACAGCCTGCAGTAGGAATAGGATATATTTTTGAAGATACTCAATCACAATTAGGATCTCTTGAGAGATTCCTGGGACGACCCTTGAGAATCTTGTTTAACTCCGATTTGAAAACTCTTTTTCCTTAATTTCATTTATCTTTACTTTCTGTTGTTGAATTTGTTTCTGACGTATTATTATTGAATTTGAGTTTGTATTTATTGATTTTGATGAAGATTGTTGAATTTTGAATCTTGATGATAGATGTTGCATCCGAGTTTGTATTTTGATGGATTTTATTCATTTTTGAATTTTGATGTTCGTTGATAAATTGATTTGATTTTTGGGTATTCATTGTTGATTTAATTTAATTTTTGACAAGATGAAATTATATGGGCTAGGTCATCTGAGTTTTGGAATCTAGTCTTCTATTGTCACATTAGCCAGCATGGTGAGGACATATAGTCTGACTTTGGATATATTTCTCGGGTATGGGAATTTAAGATTTTCGCAGCCAAGCTAGCGGCACCGCGAAAATGTTAAATACCATGATTCTAGAGGTATGTGCATAAGTCAAGGACTCTGTGATTATCGTAGCCTTGCTTACTAGTATGACGAGGATTTAGAGTACCATGATTTTGGATAGACGCATATGATTATCAGATTGCACCTTAAATATTTTGAACATGTTTTCTCTACTTTTGTTTCAGTCATTCAAAAAAGGGAAAAATTATTATTTGTTGTTTTGTCTAGTTTCTTATTATTTAACTTGGGAATAGCTTTAGCTGTTTTTATGAACCTTGTGTAACTTCTTACCATAAATTTCTTCTTAATACAATGAATCGATGATTTTGCTAGACTTTATCTTGGGATTGATATTTTAGCTCTGGGTTTCAAAATGGTTCTTCTTTAAACAAATAAGCAAAACAGATTTTATCGTTATTTCTTCTTGCTACTATTCTTGTATCGGATAATAATAAACTGTCTTGATTTTATCAATCACCTACTTTACAATTTTGGTAGGAATCTAAATGTTGGTCTTAACGTAGAATTAAAATTTTATTTTGGTCATGAGAATATATATATGAATATATATAGCAGACACTTTCCTGACACTTATGCATGCTACACTTGATTTCCCACATATCTAAATACATATTAATATGTTGTTAATGTTAAATTCTCAAACCCCAATATTTTCGGCTCTTTGCTTTTTCTAGCTTAACTCGTAAATTAAATATAAATTTCATGTATTTAGTTATGTTTACATAACTGCACATGTATGATATCTACAGAGTTTCAATTTTTAGAGAAATTGGTTAAGTTATGTTAAATTTGTAAAATCTGAGACTGTGTGTATATTAACCCTTAATACGGATTCCAAATGTTAGTTTAATTTATTGTTTTAATTTTTTTTATGTAATATTTAGAGCTGTGTACATTGTTGTATGTAGGGATATAATTTAGGCTTCATATTCTTACATGTTAGGTTGTGATAAACATTGAGTTGGTTTTGATATTCAAATTTCTCCAAAATCCTGAAAATTGAATACATGTTAACATTTTTTTTTTACATTGATTTCCATGTTTAGTCCAATTTCAGATTTAACATGTAATATTGAACTGTATGCGTAGATAAATGTGTGGATAGTATGTTAGGGTTTCTTCTCTATCGTGTTAGGATGTATTGGGAGCATTGAGATTGGCTGTGGTGTTCAAAACCCTAAAATCTGAGACTGCATTATGTTAATATTACACTGGTTTAAATGTTAGCTTATTTTCAGATTTTGTATGTAAATGCTGAACTAAAACTGGATTTAACCTTTCAATACTAAGCTATAACCCTGTACAAGGATACACACACCCCCTAACTTAGTATACACTGTCATGTAACCTAACCCTTCCCCTCTATGTTATGTTCATATATCTATATAGATATATATAGAGTTTATACGTACATGTTATAATGTATATAGATACATAACTAAGTCTCTACCTCTTTATATGTATATATGGTTAGCCATGCATGTTATGATTTAATAGGTTGTATATTGTAGATTGTTAACCCACATGCCATGAGTAGTGTAACATGATAGCTATTGTTTTGAAATCCAAATTCCCATATACAATTTCATGTATATTCACGTACACACACGCATACTATCTAACCATATGAACATGTCCCCATACACATAATGCTAGCTTTTTCCTCTCTAGCGCTCTCTATATATATTGTGATTGGATTTCAATGCAAGTGATTTTCAATTCCTTAATTATGAATTTGATTTTTTTGTACCCTTTATAGATAATTGGTAGTTGCCTTTATTTTATTTTGATAAGTACTAGTTTTCATATAGGATGGTAGACTGCCTTACAGATTTGATGGTTTGTTGTTTCTGTAACTTCTCTAGTTTAGCACCCTAGATTGCTTGTGTGTTTTAATACCCTATGACCGTTTTGGTATTAGCACGACTAGTATACCTAGATGAGACTTTCACTACCACCGTATGCCATGACCCTGTATGTCGTCCTTTTGATCATATGATTTGTTTTAATCTGGGACTTTGATTGTGGGGGTTTGACATAGAGGGAGTATGGACATTTTAATTTCGAGGACGAAATTTTTATAAGGTGGGTAGGATGTGAGCACCCTGAATTTTGGGTTGATTTTTTTTAATTTTATTTTCTGATTGATTTAGTTTCAATAAATAATTTATTCTGTTATTTTTCTTTAAGTGTACTTTCCCATGCCATTGATATTTGGAGTGTCAGGGATGTTCAACTCTGAAAATCTTCTTCACGAGTTTCGGAGTTAACATGATTACCTTCATGATGGTATATAGTGTCCCACTCAAACTTGTTCTCTTGTGCTCTTTTTGCTTCGCAGAACTTCTGGTCGAATTAGACCATTTGATCATTAATTGATTTTCCTACACTTTTCCTTGATCATTATTAGCACGTTGCCGTGACTTTTAATTTGGGAGCGCAAGACCAGTCAGATTCTTGAAACCAACTTCTCATTGATGGTCTACTCGAGATGCTCTTCACCCATGACCTTCGTGTCCCACTCAGACACGTCATTTTGTGCTCCATTTGCTTCGCACAACTTCCCTGACACGTGATCCGATTTTATTTCACTCCACGGTGTCACATTTATTTTCCAACTTGATTTGTGGGTCCCCTGTCGACCAAAACCTGTTAGCCCTAATTATGGACATAGCCCACATTGAGCCTACTACCCGTCCGACACTTGTGTTCCATTTATTGGAATCCCCATGTGCTACTTATTTACTCATGATCATCAGCACCTATTTTTATTCGATTTTTGCACAATGTCCGATTTTGGATCCAATCCGGCTCCACTGAACCAAACCCCAGCTTCATTTTTCCTCTCTCATTACGCCCTCACTTTCCTCGTCAAAAAATAATATTAAATATCATGTTTACCTATTTCAATATTTATTGAAATTTCTATTCATTTAAACCCCTATTGGAATTACCTATTTTTCCTATATTCCATCATTGCCATTGATTTCCCCTAACTAAATCTCATCCATTCAATCTTCTCATAACAACCAACACCCCCATAGGTCGGCCTTAAAATTCATGGAGATAACCTTTTCTCCCTTTCTCTCTCTCATTTCAATTATTACACCTCATCTCCTTTCTCTCTCTCCCTCTAATATTTTCTATTCAAAACTCCTACAGCAACACTCAACAACCCGAGCTCCACCCTCATCCCCATGCCCGACCACCCCCCTGGCCGGCCTTCGCCGTGGCCAGGCCGCCATCGACCACCATTATCTCCCCCTCCTAATTCCCTCCTTCCCTTCTCCTTAGCCAAAACGCACCACCATCACCATGGCGCCCCCACCTTAGCCACCTCGGCATCCGCCTCCGTGCCGTCGTACGCCGGAGCCTGGCCGCCCCCGACGTGCCCTCGCCGGCCGAGCCTGGCCGCGCGTAGTCCCGCACGCACCACTGGCAGCAGCAGCTGCGGCTGCATGCATGGCCGGCCGCGCGCGCGCGCGAACGGCGCTGGCCGCCGCCGCCGGCCGTCGCGTCGTCGTGGGCACCCCCTCTCTCCGGTGAACTCCAGCGAGCTTTTTCCTGATGGCCATCGTCCTCCGGGACGCGCCGTCGAGGCGATTCGTGCGTTTTGCACGACGTCCCGTCGTGACGAGCTCGGGAACGAGGCTGGAATCGCGTTCCGTCGCAGCAACTTCGTACACGTTTTCCCGAAAATCCGATCGTTGGATCGACAATTTCTTCACTTCGTCACAATTTTGGTATATCCACCTTCACTCCTGTCAATTTTAGTCCGTTAGTTTTATCGTTTGATACATCAAAACTGGCCACCAAGTTGACCGTTTAAATTGTATTAAATTTAGACAGTTTCGTGGGGCCAACTTCGTCAGCTTGTATCTCCTCCACCGTAGCTCCGTTTGGCATGCTACCAGTTCCTGTGCGAAGCTGGTATAACCCTCTTACTACCCCCCTCCAGTTTCGTTTCATTGTGAGCTTGTTTGATTGGTTGAATTCGACGCCAAAGTTGGCCGTCCGAATTCGTAATTTCCAACTTGTAGAATTCCATTTTTGAACACGGGACTCCAGATTTTATTTCTGACACCACCATTAGACTTGTGGCGTCGTTCTGGCATGTTTTCATATAAAATTTGTTAGATTTGGAGAACGTGGGCCCTGGCACGTTTTTTTTGTGCAAAGTGGGTCCCACATTCTGGGTCAACGGGACTTTTTGACGCCGGCTCATCGGAATCCAATTCCGGATATACCGTTGAGTTCGTATCGTCATTCTGGACTCGTTGACATGTAGTTTACTAAGTTTTGAGAACATTGGCTTCGACACGTATTTTCGTGCAAACCAGAATTCCAAGTTCTAGTCAACGGACCAAATTGAGATCGGGTCAACGGAATCCAATTCTGGAGATACCGTTGGGTTCGTATCGTCATTCTGATTTCGTGGACATATAATTTAATATATTTTATAGACTTGTTTTTTTGTACGTTTTTTGGTGCAAAACGGCTCCGACACGGACACCGTTTTGACCCGAAATTACCTTTTTGCCCTTGTATCCAAATTGGACCGTTGGATAGGCTATCCTAGCTAATTTGACCATTCTGGACATGTTGGCGATGTTTATTTCATCGTCCGACAATGTTTGTTGATAGTTTCTCTGAGTTTAACCTTTCTATAAATAATTAATAATTAATTCTTATAATGTTCGTATTTCGGGATTAGTACAACGAAACTGAGCTCAGTCAATTCCAGTGATCTCACATCGCTGAAATTGACAAGATGAACACGTGGATCACTATAATAAGATTATTAACCTTACCATTGATATTCTTATCTCGATTTGCGTGTCGTAAGTTTCGATGTACGAATAACGAAGTACACTTTATATCTTCAATAATTAGACTAGATTACCTTATTTGACCAGAGTTGAACAGTTGACCAAAGTCAACTGTAAGTCAACACTTGACCTAGTTTGACTAAATTATTGACCGGAGTTGACCTAGAGTTGTTTTGACTTAGAAGAACCTAGGATAATATAGATTGCTTGTAGAGATTCATTTATTACAACTTGAACACCTTGTAACCCGTGTTGCTTTAAATAGGACTCAGTGGCTTCAGTTGGATCCCTATACTTATCAGCTGTTCAGGTTATTAGGCGAGTACATTCTCTGATCATTTCATATCCTGCTTAGAATTATTTCCTGTATTAAATTACTTTACTTGTACTGTCACGTTGGTCACACGGATTGGTACTATATGGATCCCTTCTTGAGATGTTATCCTTAGGGAGCATCGGGTACTACATGTTCTGTGCGTTTTACTTACATGACGTATCACTATGCTTCACAGGTTCTTTGATCACTTGTGACATATACCCTTATGATCACAGAGTCTCCTAGAATCTCTTATCCCATTTACTGGGTATCCTAGAATCTCCTAGAATCCCCATTTTTGGGACTACTATGTACCACCCTTCGGGGGCTTACCACCCTTCGGGGGCTGTTACGTAGAATCATAACATAACCTGATTGGATCCTTGTGTATTGATTGTGGGTACGGGGGAGTAGAAATAGACATGTAAATACTATCCAAGTAGTGTAGTATCCGAATCTCTTCCATAGTGTAGCATCAGAATCTCCTATGCCATTTACATGTCTATATTGTACTCTGACTCACTAGCCACATGTTAGTTCTCTATCTATAGTAGATATTTCTATTACAGCTTTCTCTCTCTGTTTACATACTGCATTTCTTTCAGTACCTGTATCTTACTTTACTGCATGATTATATTTTCTAACCTGCTATGAACTGTTGAGATGTAATGTGCTCGCTCCTGTCCTGACTGGACCTATTGATAAATTTTACAGATGGACTGGGATTTCCTGCTAGCCTAGAGGAGACACAGTAGAGGTTGTTTAGATAGTTATTTCATTTTGTCTGGAGTTGTATTTACTTTGTGGATTACTGTATTTGAGTTTTGAGATGTATTTCCGGGTTTATGTATCTTAGACACTTAGACTTCTATCTCCTGTATCTCTTTTGGATTTCATGTTTTATCTATCTTTATCATGCTCTATCTTAGATGTGATTGAGTCTGTATCTTCTATGTCACCCCCATTCGGGGAGTATAAACTGCTTAGCATTATTTTGTTAGATGATGTGACCTAGGACAACGTTCTACCGCCGACACTGCGGCGTAGGCTGGGCGTTGTTACGTTCTCGTGCCCTTACTCTAGGGTACGGGTCATGACAAATGTCTACGGTCTCTAAAGTCGTCAAACTACATGTCTACAGATTTGTTTTGATGAGACGAACCCAACGGTATGTCCAATTTTGGATTCCGGTGGGCTGTGCACAAAATCGCCCGTTGAGTGGGATTGTGGGCCCGCCAAAATAGTATCCCGATCAACGGTCTCAGAATCGGACCAAACTTGGCTCACAGGACCAGAAAAATATTTCGAGTCCAATGGTACAAGTTTCGTCGCGATTTGATGAGTGTGCACAAAGTAATTAGGAAATTCCGAAAAGCCCGATACGGGAAAATTTGACGGATACGGGTCAAATTCGTCACGCACACGCAACCAATTTAAATTCTGTCAAAGCCCGCACGTCCGCAAATTCGATACGGACCTTTCGGTACTCTCGGTTTGCGACGGGGTTGCCCGATTTGTCGGGACGTACCTCGTACGGGGTTTTAATGTTTATAAAAATAAATTTTTCAGAAATTTTAATTTAATTAAATATGAAATTTATTGCAGAATAATTAAATCTATTTGAAGGTGATGAAAGAGGGTCATGTGGGCTATCTACACGAATTTACGGATCTACAATTGGATTAGAATTGAAGGAGAAATCGATTGGAAAAGTGGGATACCTTGATGTTAAATTCTGTTCTTGTTGTTGTTGATTGTTGTCGATGTTGTTTGCCACCGTCGCTGTCGCGGAGTGCTGCTGTGCTCGAGGAGGGGAGGAGTTGGCCGAGGGTGGAGGAGAGAGGAGGAGGAAGAAGGAGATTAGGGTTTTGTTTGGTTGTGAAAACAAAAAGAGTTTTTTTTTTTATATACTACAGGGGTTTCGGCATAAAGGGGTCGGCCTCTCCTTAACACCTCTGCTGCTTATACTTTGCTTGCACTGGTGGTCGGCTGGTGGTGGGCCGACCACCCACCCCCCCTTTTTTTCTTATCTTAAATAAAAGATTTATATATATATATATATATATATATATATATATATATATATATATATATATATATATATATATATATATATATATATATATATATATATTATGTATATATCTAAATGTACCATAAAAATCCCACAAATTTAAAATAAAAGTTTAATATTATCTAACTATATATGTGATGCATCTAAAATATATTTTTACATATATACACAAATTTAAATTGCCATAAAAGGCAACAATAATAATATCACATAATATCAAACAATATCAACAATAATAAAATGTCTATTAAATTTTCACAAAATAACTTTAGTAATAATAAAATGATAAAAATTGTTCCAACGTATGAACTTTACCGCTCACCCATATATGGGTCCAAAAAATTGTACCATCTTATAAAATATTATTTTATTAATAAAACATAGATTTTGTACAAAAAGTCAATAAATATTCAATCAAGTCTCAAAATTATTTAAAAATATTTGCATACACATGAAATGTTCCTACGTGGCCATCTTAGTCACCCCACATGCTCACATGGGCTTATATTTTGTTCGGGCCCTGTTCGGGCTGAATTGGCCAACCCGGGTCATCAAAAAAATTAATAAAACCATAAATTGTATAAATTCATTTTTAAGTCTAATAAATAATAAAAAAATAATTATAAAAAATAGGGGTTTTACATCCTACCCAACTTACAGAAATTTTGTCCTCAAAATTTAGGATTAATAGGGTAGATAGGATTGAGGGATATGAAGAGTTCGTCAATACCAAAATACCATTAAATTTTGGAGGAGGCGATAAAACGGTGTTCTACACCACCATGCGATAGAAAATTATGGAGTCGATATATACAAAAATATATCATGGTTATGGAATTGAATAAGGGTTGCCAGTGAAGGTAGCAAAATTTCGATAATCCAATTTGGAGAGTAATAAGGAATTGAGTAGATCAAGGAGAATAATTTAGACCTTTGGGAGATGTGGTTCCTAGAGGGAAACTGGAGACTAATCACCTCGATTGAGAGTTTGATTTAAGTGAATGATTAGAATCATTCTCGATTGCTCAAGAACAATAGGAAGGACACGATAATAATTCTAGGGTTGAGAAATGAGGAGTGGTTAAAGGCGAGAATATAGCCACATGAGTCAGTCGGTGGCTATCTTCATTTGTGTATTATTAACCGATTGGGCAACCATAGATGATACCTTGAGTCTATCTTAGCAAGTACAGTGCCTTGTCTTTCCAAAATAAGTAAAAGATATGAACAACAAAGGTTTCAAAGAAGGTGTTATATATTGAGTACGAATTACGGGGTTTATAGGCGGCAAAAATAATTCAAAAGAGAATTGTCAAGGCGGTCGTGGATGAGACTCTAAGACAAGTTTACTATATCTCCATCCACGTAGAATAATATTTGAAGGCGAACCAAAGTGCAATAGGTTGATCAGACCATCATGCACCGGTTCTGATTAGACAATATGTTAGTGGGTGCACCCAATAAAATATGTCATGGTCAAGCTTCATAACGAAATAAGCTTGCAAAACTGAAGCTACGTTAGCAGCGTGAGATAGTCAAAATATAAGCAAGGGAGGTACTGATGAAGGAATTTTAAATAGTCCAAGATCTTTTAAAATCAAGGCTCGCCCAAAGTTTGGGCCTATACAGTTGTCCTAGTGTTTCTTCATTTATGGCTTGGTAGACTAGATAAGTTAGGGTCATTTGAACTTATAGTCTAAGCAAACTTATCAACATGGATCACAAGGACAAGGGCTTTGTTGGGTGGTGTGGTATTCTACCCAACTTACAAGAGTTAAGCTAGTAGTGTGATGGAACTATGGGTTAAGCAATCAAGATAAAGCACAATCTAAGCATTTAAGGAATTAAGTAGAACAAAATCACATATCGGGTCGAAAGAATTGAGTCGAGGTTGAATCCCTATCTGTGGTCGAAAAATATATCGGTATCATGGTAAAGATTATAGTTTGGCCATTTTGACCATAAGGTCATATCAAGAAATAGAGTACAAAGAGATGGGTATTAGTGGGACATGATATGTCTACATGAAGGTGGGCTTGTCTAGGCCTTACATATGAAATTTGTTGGAAGAAAATGTCTAGGGTTGTGCTCCAAATATCCAAGTCACGGTAAGGATCGCCAGAAGATCAAAAATAGGATGTGGGAGTTCACGAGGTGATAATTAATGTACAAAAATAAAGAAGATCAAGTTAAAGCATGAAATAAAATTAATTAGAGAATCCAATAAAATCATTTAGGGACATAGTTCTAGATAGAAGATAGTCCATTAGATGAATACAGTTAAGGAACCATTAACTAATTATTCTAATTGCAAATGGGTTAGAAGGTTGCAATTAAAAGATCTAGAATCGAATGAAGGTCGAGTAAGTCGAGGTGGTAATACAGTCACATAGCTGGGTAGATGACTAACAACACTAGTGTATATACTACTATCATGGTCATGAGTGACACGGCAATTAGTGTGGTGGAATACTCAGTAGGGTTATCTTAGGGCCTACCATTAAAATTTTAGCTCAAGTATCCTCCAAAAGTTTCAAAAATAAACTTTCAAAAATATACCACCAAAATTGTATTCACTCCAAGTCGTTCAAATTCATCAGAAAAATTTAAATCACTCTGATAAATCTCAAAGCAAAATTTTATCACGTTACTACTAACATTTTCCAAAACTAACGTTTAAATTCAACTATTTAACTCAAGAGTTCATAATTTACGAATCCATAAAAATTTCACAATCAATCAAAAATTTAACACTCTATAACTCATAATAAAACTCTTAGCATATTAAAAACAATCAAATTTTTTTTAGCTCAATGCTCTCATCAATTTTAACTTCTATTCATGCTAAGTTATTCCAACAAAATCACAACTTTTAAATGGTAACTTCCTTTAATCAATCAAAATAACTTTCCATCACATCCTTCGAAATTCTCCAAAATTTTTAATATTAGCAATCCCACATTAAACTTTTGATTTAAATAATCTTATCAGTCAAAATCTTTTTTACCAAAAATCTAATTAGATTTGTAAATCCTCAATCATAAGACACCATTTAAAATAAAAATTTCTCAATATCGTTTTCATAACTTTCAAATATTTTAAACCAAAATTCACCGTCATTAATTCCACTTTAAAATTCAAAATTTACTAAACACGAAAATCGCAAGTTGTACAACTCAAATTTAAATAATTCCTATGGCCATTTTTAAAAGCTAAGATCATTTTTAAACCAAGTTTACAACTGTTCATGGGTGTATAACTATAATACAATAAATCATAAACATCAAAACTCGAAAATCAAATAAATTTTATATTTGTTCAAAGATGTATATCTATCACCCAAAACTCATAAATATCACAACTCGAAAAGCAAATCGATTTTTACACTTGTGCAAAGATGTATAACTATAATCCAATAAATCATAAATATCAAATCTCAAAAAGCCAATCAATGGTACAAAGATTCTAGCTATTTTTTTTCTCCTTCCTGCAGTATCAATCCTATGGTGTTTACTATTTAGAAATCTCAAGATTAAAACCTTCCTTGGTAGTATCCTACTTTACAAATTACTAATCATTAATTCAGACAAAAAAGCCTTTTTAACTCAATTAGAGTCTTAAATGCATTCCAATTGCCAATATGACCATTTTAGCCGTGTGTTTGACCTATGAGCATATATTAGTGTAGTCATCTTCCTAGTTGACACTAAGCACAAAAATAAGAATCAACGGTAGAAAAGAATCAAGCAAGATGCAATTCAAGGAAGTCGAACGAGAGTTCAAAATTTGAAGTCAAAGGAAGAGGTCAAGCTATATGGATGAGATTCCTAGACTCTAATCCTATATTGCAGGCTCATACCGGTACAATTACGTAACCGAAGTAACAAACTCGACCTGCATGGGCCACCACAAAAACATGTAACGCTCCAGTCCCAAAATACTTAGGACTAGGTATGTATCCATGCCAGCTGCATACATACAAAGTATACTCCAATATATGGAAACCTCGTATGAATACATAAGCTGTAAAATACAGTAAACCAAGAGTAATCTAATCTCATCCACAAATAAAAAAAATAAAAGATATCTTATAATCAACTGTGATAAGTCTTTGAACAATACGTTGGGCGGAGACAAAGTCCACTACCAACTATCTCAAATAAAAGGTACAAGAAGGAATATATGAAATAACAAGACTAGCCAAGTGCAATCATCTTCGAAAGGATGGAGAAGATCACGGCCTCGACTAGAACACCTGCAATATCACAGAAGCACACATACCTGGAGAGATAACCAGGTCCTCAGAGGGACGTAACAAGATACAGGAAGAACATGCCATATGAACTGAATATAAATGCACCATAAAATAAAGATAAAGTAAAAGTGTCCAAACCATAACACGGTTCAATATCCCATCATCGAAACAGTAGGCTACCCCTACAACCAAATGAGGACAAGGGGTAACTTACTATCCTGCGATGTGATATTTTTCCATGCCATGATTGGAACATAAAATTTGCTAAGGTCTCCTAACGTTTCTAGTAGGCAATTTAGAAGACATCTCGATGTATGGGCAGGTGAAGGCTGACTCCCCAGGACAACTCACAACACGCACACGTCACGTACTAATACTATCAGCCGATATAACTCGAGGCTAGCGGCCCACGTGACCCATCAGTCCACATAGCTCGAGGCTAGTGACCCTCGCGACTCGACTACCGTAGTACGCCGTTACTACAGATTTTGGATTTTGGGTAGCCTATACATTTAATTGTCTTCTCCCTCCCAAGGACACTAGCAAAAGGTAGTTCGCTAAGACTAGGTCCATATGCATACAAAAAAAAAGCAAGAAAGAAAAATAACTGAAAGCAAATAAAGTGAACTAAAAATAGCAAGTAATAGATCCAACTGAAAACAGATAATAAATATCCAGTAAATAAATAAATAAAGGTGCATGTAACGATAACAGTAAATAAGGCAAGGTATCTTGCCTGAGGTTATGTGCAAAAGGGAATAATCCAGTAGCTCGAACCGGCAAAATAAACAAAGCAAGAAAAGTCAAATCCCGCAGATGACTCCGGATGCTGCAACAAACATCACGAACGAGTTTGGAATAAAAGATATGCCTAGGAAACGCTCATCTAAAAGTTAAATTCTGGAACAGGGGAAAAATCGTAATTTCGGGTCAAAACGATATCCGCCGTTGGACCCGCTTTGCACCGAAATGCGTGCCAATGTCTACGATCTCTAAAGTCATCAAACTATATGTCTACAGATTTGTTTTGATGAGATGAACCCAACGGTATGTCCAATTTTGGATTCCGGTGGACTGTGCACAAAATCGCCCGTTGAGTGGGATTGTGGGCCCGCCAAAATAGCATCCCGATCAACGGTCTCAGAATCGGACCAAACTTGGCTCATAGGACCAGAAAAATATTTCGAGTCCAATGGCGCAAGTTTCGTCGCGATTTGATGAGTGTGCACAAAGTAATTGGGAAATTTTGAAAAGCCCGATACGGGAAAATTTGACGGATACGGGTCAAATTCGTCGCGCACACGCAACCAATTTGAATTCTGTCAAAGCCCGCACGTCCGTAAATTCGATACGGACCTTGGTACTCTCGGTTTGCGACAGGGTTGCCCGATTTGTCGGAACGTACCTCGTATGGGGTTTTAATGTTTACAAAAATAAATTTTTTTAAAATTTTAATTTAATTAAACATGAAATTTATTGCAGAATAATTAAATCTATTTGAAGGTGATGAAAGAGGGTCATGTGGGCTATCTACCCGAATTTACGGATCTACAATCGGATTAGAATTGAAGGAGAAATCGATTGGGAAAGTGGGATACCTTGATGTTAAATTCTGTTCTTGTTGTTGTTGATTGTTGTCGATGTTGTTTGCCACCGTCGCTGTCGCGGAGTGCTACTGTGCTCGCGGAGGGGAGGAGTTAGCCGAGGGTGGAGGAGAGAGGAGGAGGAAGAAGGAGATTAGGGTTTTGTTTGGTTGTGAAAACAAAGTTTTTTTTTTTATATACTACAGGGGTTTCGGCATAAGGGGGTCGGCCTCTCCTTAACACCTATGCTGCTTATACTTTGCTTGCACTGGTGGTCGGCTGGTGGTGGGGTCGACCACCTACCCCCCCTTTTTTTGTTATCTTAAATAAAAGATTTATATATATATTTATATATATACCTATATCTATTATGTATATATCTAAATGTACCATAAAAATCCCACAAATTTAAAATAAAAGTTTAATATTATCTAACTATATATGTGATGCATCTAAAATATATTTTTACATATATACACAAATTTAAATTGCCATAAAAGGCAACAATAATAATATCACATAATATCAAACAATATCAACAATAATAAAATGTCTATTAAATTTTCACAAAATAACTTTAGTAATAATAAAATGATAAAAATTGTTCCAACGTGTGAACTTTACCGCTCACCCATATATGGGTCCAAAAAATTGTACCATCTTGTAAAATATTATTTTATTAATAAAACATAGATTTTGTACAAAAAGTCAATAAATATTCAACCAAGTCTCAAAATTATTTAAAAATATTTGCATACACATGAAATGTTCCTACGTGGCCATCTTAGTCAACCCACATGCTCACATGGGCTTATATTTTGTTCGGGCCCTGTTCGGGCTGAATTGGCCAACCCGGGTCATCAAAAAAATTAATAAAACCATAAATTGTATAAATTCATTTTTAAGTCTAATAAATAATAAAAAAATAATTATAAAAAATAGGGGTTTTACATAACACTTGAAGATCGAAATTTGTAACTCTTAAATACTCTAGCACTTTGGGAGAGGATGACAATTAAAAGCTTGGTAGAGTATTAATGGTGGAGCTCTTGGTTGTTTGAAAAATTTATGGCAAGAGTGGATAAGCCTTCAAGAGAGAGAAGGCTTTCATTTATAAGGAAACCAAGAGTAGGTAGCATTCAATGCTCCTGGATACAGCCTGACCGACATACCGTCGGTATGGACCGACATGCCGTCGGTATGCCGATCGAACAGTAACGGTCATAATTATATCCGTTGGAAGCATTTAATGCTAGCCATTAATGCTAGTGTTTGCCATTCAAAAATCAAATTTCGTAATCCGGTATACCGTCGGTATGCCGTGTTATGCCGTCGGTATACCGATGTTTGTCACAGAACATTTTGTGATAAACAAAACGGTATACCGTCGGTATGCCGGAGCATACCGTCGGTATGCCGATGTTTGTCACAGAATGTTTTATGGCTCATAAAACGGTATACCGCCGGTATGCCGGAGTATACCGTCGGTATGCCGATAATCATCACAGAACATTTTTGAGGCAAGCAAAACGGTATACCGTCGGTATGCCGGAGCATACCGTCGGTATGCCGATGTTTGTCACAGAACGTTTTGTGGTCCATAAAACGGTATACCGCCGGTATCCGGAGCATACCGTCGGTATGCCGACATTTCTCCCAGAAAGTTTTATGGTCACTAAAATGGTATACCGCCGGTATGTCGTTCTTTAAGATATTAATTTTTGACTGAAGAATTAGAAAGCTTTTAGTTTTGTCATCCAACCTTAAGTGTTTACAGAAAGACCTAGACCTTGTACAGACTCGAAATCTTGAAGTGTAGAGTGCTGTCTTTTCAAGGAACGTCGGTCTTCGCTTCAGTCTTAAAGGCTATGGTTGGTAATCTTGAATGGACAGACTTTATGTAGTAGAGCTTCTGAAATAATGTCAATCTGATAACAGAGAAAACTGAACTACGAAGATGCTGTTAATATTATCAAAATAAAATGTGCCAACAATCTCTCCCATTTTGATAATTGGCAAAATAGAGAGATAGCATCTTTCGGGAGTGACTCCCCCGTAGGTAGACAACTCCCCCTCAATACGTTTTCTTCCCCTTTGTCACTTAGTCAAAGATGGAAAAAAAGGCAAAACAATAACAAGTCATGGAGAACACAGTGTTATAGATAAAAGCATGGTATGTCGACGTATGCCGACGGTATACCAATTTTTGGCACAGAACATAATTCTGAACCAAAATCGACATACCGTCGGTATACCGCAGTATACCATCAGTGTGCCGGTCGAGAAGAACTATGAGTCAAAATTTAAGATGCCCAATTCTTGGCAAAGAAAAACGAAGCAATCCTCCGGGAGTGGTTTGGTGAAAATATCGGCTAACTGATAAGTAGTGTCAATAAATTCAAGACGGATATCCCCCTTTTGTTGATGGTCACGAAGAAAATGATGTCTAATTTCAATGTGCTTTGTGCGTGAGTGACAAATCGAGTTTTTTGTGAGATTGATCGAGCTAGTGTTATCACATTTAATAGGGGTACAAGTATGAGAAATGCCATAATCTATAAGTGTTTGTGACATCCAAAGAATTTGTGCACAACAGCAACCGGCCGCAATATACTCGGCCTCAGTGGTTGAAAGAGCAATAGAATTTTATTTCTTACTAAACCACGATACTAAGGATTTTCCAAGGAATTGACATGTGCCGCTAGTACTTTTCCAGTCAATCTTGTATCCGGCAAAATCTTCATCCAAGAAACCATGAAGCTCAAAGGATGAAGATTTCAGATACCAAAGGCCCATATTAACGGTGCCTTTGAGATATCGAAAAATATACTTGACGGCACATAAGTGTGATTCCTTTGGATTTGCTTGATATCGTGCACAAAGACATACACTAAACATGATGTCAGGACGGCTAGCAGTTAGATAAAGTAAACTATCGATCATACCTCGATACTTACGAATGTCGACCGATGTGCCATCTTCATCATTGTCAAGCTTTGTCGTTGTTGCCATAGGAGTCGTCATTGATTTGGATGAGTCGAGTTCGAAACTCTTGAGGAGATCCTTTGTATATTTTGCTTGATTGATGAAGGTTCCTTTGGGTCCTTGTTTGATTTGTAAGCCCAAAAAGAATGATAGTTCACCCATCATGCTTATTTCAAATTCTTTCTGCATTACTTTAGCAAATTCTACACAAAGTTCATTATTAGTAGAACCAAAAATAATGTCATCTGCGTAAATTTGAACTAATAAAAGAGTGTCGTTATAGGATTTGATAAAAAGTGTCGTGTCGACTTTGCCCTTAGAAAAATTATGTGAAACAAAAAAAGAGCTAAGGCGCTCATACCAAGCACGAGGAGCTTGTTTGAGGCCATAAAGGGCTTTATGGAGTTTAAACACGTGATTAGGAAATTAAAAATCTTCAAAGCCAGGAGGTTGTTTTACATAAACTTCCTCTTTAATAATACCATCTAGAAAAGCACTCTTAACATCCATTTGAAAGAGTTTAAAATTATTAAAGCAAGCAAAAGCACATAGCATACGAATGGATTCAAGACAAGCAACCGGAGCATAGGTTTCGTCGTAGTCAATGCCTTCCTCTTAGTTATAGCCTTGAGCAACCAATCGGGCTTTGTTACGAGTCACTAACCCATCTTCATTAAGTTTATTTCGAAACACCCATTTAGTTCCAATAATGGGGTGATTGCTAGGTTTAGGGACAAGTTTCTAAACCTTGTTTTGCTCAAATTGATTTAGCTCTTCTTGCATCGCTATCATCCAAAATTCATCATGAAAAGCATCATTAATATTTTTAGGCTCTATTTGAGATATAAAAGCCACGTTTGCAGAAAGATCATGAGTGGAGGATCTAGTGCTTACACTGGAAGAAGGATCCCCAATGATAAGCTCCTTAGGATGATTGGTGATAAATCTCCATTCTTTTGGGAGATCCTTTTGAGGAGGCTCGAGTGGTGGGGACTCTTTTGTTGGAGGAGTCACAACTTCATTATTAGATGAAGAAGGACGATCTCCAATAGAGGAGTTCTCCAACCCAAACGAGATGTCATCAATATCATCGGAAGAGGAGAATGTAGAAGAGTTAAGTTCATTAAAAGATACATTGATTGACTCTTCGACAACAAGACTTCTTTTATTAAAAACACGAAAACCTTTACTATGAGTAGAGTATCCAAGGAATATTCCTTCATAGGCTTTTTCTTCAAACTTGCCTAGGTTATCCTTGGTATTCAAAATAAAACAGTTACATCCAAAAACTTTAAAATATTCAATAGAGGGAATTTTGTCAAACCAAAGCTCATAAGGAGTCTTTTTAGGAATAGGTCTAATTAAGACCCTATTTATAACATGACATGCCGTGTTAACAGCTTTCGTCCAAAAATATTAGGGGAGCTTATATTGGTTTAACATAACCCGGGCCATATCGCCAAGGGTTCTATTCTTTCTCTCCACAACACCATTTTGTTGAGGAGTTCGTGGACAAGCAAAATCATGTCCAAAACTATTCTTTTCACAAAATCTTTTGAAATCGGCATTGTCAAATTCTCCTCCATGATTACTTTTAATCTTGTTAATAGAAAAACCTTTCTCATTTTGAACACGTTTACAAAAAGCAATAAATTCACGAAAAGTATCACTTTTACAAGCAAAAAAAATAACCCAAGTAAATCTCGAAAAATTATCAACCAAAACAAAAGCATAAAGCTTGCCTCCAAGACTAGCTACTCTACTAGGACCAAAACGATCCATATGAATAAGTTGAAGAGGTCTAGTGGTACTCACAGAGTTGATGGATTTAAAGGATGACTTGGTCAACTTACTTTTCTCGCATTCTTCACACACAATATCCTTTTTGAAAGAGATACTTGGGAGTCCTCTTACAAGCTTCTTGGTGGCAAGACGAGAAATGGTATCCATGTTGGCGTGTCCGAGCCTCATGTGCCAAAGCCAACTTTTATCGTTCTTAGCAACTAAGCACCTGTCATTGTTAGTGTCTTCGACAAGATATAAAATATAGATATTGTTTTCTCTAATGCCTTCATAAATAATAGATCCACTTGAACTATCGGTAATGAAACATTTAAGCTTAACAAACTTGATATCATAACCATTATCGGTAAGATGACTAATACTAAAAAATTGTGTTTAAGATTAGTAACAAGACACACATTCTTAATACAAGGATAAGGAGGGGAACCGATATTACCATTTTTTATAATGTGACCTTTAAGATTGTTACCAAAGGAGACGTGTCCTTCCTTCTTCATCGATAGCGTTATAAATAATAAAGTATCCCCGGTCATGTGTCGTGAACAACCGCTATCGAGAATCCACTTGCTTTTAGCATGAGAATGACTCTTCACCTACAACATAAGTTGAAGATGAACATTTTGGTACCCATGATCGTATGGGTCCTTGAGTGTTAGTCTTAGGAACCTATTTATAAACTTTCTTATCAACTAGTTTCCTTGTATGACAATAATTGGTCGTATGTCCAAGCAAGCCACAATAGTTGCACATCATAGAGGATTTAGAAGAAGACGTATGAGTATCTTGCATATGTGAATCTCTAGTACGAGGAGTTCTATCATTAGTATTATGATGATGATAATAAAAAGAATGATGCGAAGTATTCTTCTTAACAAATGGTCCTTTCCTTGTGTTAGAATAGGACTTGTGTGTAGTGTTCATGTAAGAAGTATGACTAGCATTGTGATGAGTGTGGGGGTGTCTTGGAGTATTGTGTGAGTAGTATTCTTATTACCTAGTTTCTTACTCTGTACAAGAAGATCATTATACTTAATAGAAGTATCATATTCTCTTCTATTAGCATCTTGAACTTTATGCATAGCAAATTCATAAGCCCTTCTGAGGGATTGAATCTCATCATGCTTTTCTTGATGGTGATAAGGGATTCTTAAAACTTGAGTCGCAAAGACTCTATCTCATCCGTGTCAGAAGCGGGAGATTTCCCTTTTACATCAATAATGATGCTAGAGAGTCTCTCTACTTCAAGTTGAAGAGCATCAACCTCTTTTAGAGATTTGTTGTATTTATTCCTAACACCTTTGTGTTCTACATAATGTTCAAGGATAGCTTTCTCCAAGTCGTCATAAGTAAGAGTATTTAAAGAGAGATCATCAAGTATCTCATCGGTTGCCATGAGACAAACGTTTGCATTGTGCTTGCAATCTTTGTCGTTGTCTGAATCACTAGCATCGCTTTCACACCAAATACTGGTGTTGGAAAATTTTCTGGAGGAGGAGCTTCCTTTGCTAGGCTTCTCATACTTATTAGAGTCTTTTCTTGTCATGGGACAAATCTCTCTTTATGTGTCCGGTTCTTCTGCATTGATAGTACGCCGGATCTTCATCGTTGTCCCGTCTGAAGCGGTTGACTTTGTTGAATTTGAAAAACTTTCGAAAGTGCTTTGTTGTGAGAGATATTTCTTCATCATCGTCCGACTCGTTGTTGTCGGAGCTATCCTTGAAGTAGGACTTTGTAACTTTGAGAGCAAGAGACTTCTCTTTCTCTTTGGCCTTCTCCTTCTCCTTCTCTTGTATGGAAGATTGCTCTTGATCTTTCATATCGAGTTCATGAGTCATAAGCTTCCCCATGAGGGTCTCAAGGTTCATAACTGTCAGGTCGTTTCCCTCAATGATTGCGGTAGCTTTAGGACTCCATCCTTTTGTCAATCCTCTAAGAATTTTTCTGATCTTTTCATGAGCAGGATATTCCTTACCAAGAGAAGAAAGAAGATTAATAATATCACCAAAACGAGTAAACATGCAAGTAATTGATTCATCTTGTTTCATCTTAAAGGACTCATATTCTTGCGTGAGTCTACTAATCTTGGATTCCTTTACTTATGATGTTCCCTCGTGTGTGACTTCAAGCAACTTCCAAATCTCATTGGAAGTCTTGAAAGTAGAGATTCTATTGAATTCACTACTATCGAGAGCACAGTAAAGAGCGTTCATAGCCTTAGCATCTCGACTAGCAAGCTTCTTGGTATTTTCAGTGAGTAAGGCCCTAAGGGTGTCAGATGCAACATTCTCAATAACTCTGAAAGGAGTAGGGAGACCATTTATCACACAATTCCATAAATCAAAATATATGGACTTCAGATAAATGCTCATCCTAATCTTCCAGTAGTTATAGTTGGTTCCATCAAATAGGGGAGGCCTATTTGTGGAGTGTCCCTCATTATGGAAGGTGTTGATACTAGGGTTAGTGGCCATGGAGCACTCTAAGGGTGTAAATCCAAATCAAGAGAACAAAGCTCTGATACCAATTGTAGAACCCTAGAGGGAGGGGGGTGAATAGGGAAATAAAAATAACTTAAGCACAAGAAGCAATATATGTCAAATAAAAAGAGAGAGTAAGAAGATCAAACACAAGATGTATCCTGGTATCCTCGCTAGAGGCAATCCAGTCCTGGAACTCTCTCCGGCTTAAATCTACTATTTAATAAAATAGTACACACGAGTTTGGATCCGAAGAACTCGCCAACTTCAATACGAGTTTGGATCCGAAGAACTCGCCAACTTCAACACACGAGTTTTCTTACGAAGGCTCACCAACTTCAAAGAAATGAGAAGAGAACTTGTTGATCTTCTAACACTTGAAGATCAAAATTTACAACTCTTAAATACTCTAGCACTTTGGGAGAGGATGACAATTAAAAGCTTGGTAGAGTATTAATGGTGGAGCTCTTGGTTATTTGGAAAATTTATGGCAAGAGTGGATAAGCCTTCAAGAGAGAGAAGGCTTTCATTTATAAAGAAACCAAGAGTAGGTAGCATTCAATGCTCCTGGATACAGCCTGACCAGCATACCGTCGGTATGGACCGGTATACCGTCGGTATGCCTGTCGAACAGTAACGGTCATAATTATATCCGTTGGGAGCATTTAATGCTAGCCATTAATGCTAGTGTTTGCCATTCAAAAATTAAATTTCGTAACCCGGTATACGGTCGGTATGTCGCGGTATGCCGTCGATATACCGATGTTTGTCACAGAACATTTTGTGATAAACAAAACGGTATACCGTCGGTATGCCGATGTTTGTCATAGAATATTTTATGCACAAAACGGTATACCGCCGGTATGTCGGAGTATACCGTCGGTATGCCGATAATCATCACAAAATGTTTTTGAGGCAAGCAAAATGGTATATCGTCGGTATTCCGGAGCATACCGTCGGTATGCCGATGTTTGTCACAGAATGTTTTGTGGTCCAGAAAACGGTATACCGTCGGTATGTCGGAGCATACTGTCGGTATGCCGACATTTCTCACAGAAAGTTTTGTGGTCACTAAAACGGTATACCGCCGGTATGCCGGAGCATACCGTCGGTATGACGTTCTTTAAGATATTGATTTTTGACTGAAGAATTAGAAAGCTTTTAGTTTTGTCATCCAACCTTAAGTGTTTACAGAAAGACCTAGACCTTGTACAGACTCAAAATCTTGAAGTATTGTGTGCCGTCTTTTCAAGAAACGTCGGTCTTTGCTTCAGTCTTAAAGGCTGTGGTTGGTAATCTTGAATGGACAGACTTTATACAGTAGAGCTTCTGAAATGATGTCAATCTGATAACAGAGAAAACTGAACTACGAAGATGCTGTTAATATTATCAAAATAAAATGTGCCAATAATTACCACGATGACGAACTTCCAAAACTCTTTACCGTCGCCCCTCGGCTGCTCTTCTCCAATACTGACTCCTATCTTCCCCGGTGCAGAGCTTCTCCGAGCCTCCTTCCATGGCCAGATCGGCCGCTCGTCGAGCCTTGACCCTGGTCGCCTCCTCCTGGTTGTACCAGAACCACCGCTACCTTCCCCGCGTCGACAGCGGCCGGATCTGACGAACCTCATCCGTCGGGGCCGCCTAAATCTGCTCCAGGAATGCCGCTGCCGCCGACAGTACGTGGGGTTTCGCTCCTCCTCGACCTCGCCACCGGTCACCGCACTACTGCCGGCGACCCCCTTCTGGTAAGAACACCTATCCCCACCCTTGCTCTTTCACTCTCACTCTATCCCTCTCTATCTCACTTCTCTTCTCCCTCTCATCTCTCTCATTTTCACAAAGAAAATAGGGACATCAGCACTTCTGCTGCTGTTGATATTCTTATATTTTTTAAAAAATTATTACTATATTTGTTATACAATATATAATAATTATTTGATATAATTACTGTTAAATATATGCAACTATAAATACTATTATTATTATCTTTATTAATGTTGTACCATTAGTACTAAATTTTTTTTAACTAAATATATATAGTAGATAATTTCCTAGAAACTATTTTGTAACAAAATATTATGGGCTACGATATATTGCTATAATATGTTCTATCTTTTTAAATATATTATTTGATAAATTATAGTTTTTCCCTAAAATGATTTCATAGTACTTTTTTAAATGTTTATCTAAAATATTTTCAACTAGTGAAATATAGATTTCTACATAAAATTTTATTTTGACAAACTTAGGGTATCTTTGCCTAAAACGATTTTTATTTTTCAAGTAATGTATTATTTACACCAAAACCATCGATTATTAATTCTTAACCATGGCTAATCGTATTTCTTATTCTATTGCAAAACTGGACTTCCTTATGTCGATCCTAACTGATTGGATTGTTCTTAACTCGATGGAACAGTCTGTCCCATCAATCGGAGGCTATCTTGTAAAGTTTTAACACCAAAGTCAATTTTGTGCCATCATGATCATCGCACCACACCAGGCGTCACTACCAGACAAGTATACCTTGTCGAACTGACAGTATTTCCTGCATTTCCTATATTTATGTATCTTTTACATACTTGATTACATGCTTCTCATGTTCATGTCATTGCTATTTTTCTTTTACGTGTACGTCTGTTATATTTTTTTATTCTATATATCACTGCAATTTCATGTATAGATCCTGATAGTGTTGCTTAGTCATGTGCTATATTTATTGGATATGTCTTGACCTGTTACTTGTATTTGACTTGAGTTTACTGGATTGGACACCTGTATAGTTTATTGAGACAAAGAGAACAATTACTAGGCATGCGGGATATATGATAGTATTTTGTTGGTCGATAGTTTGGATGAGCTTCGGTTGTGTTGATGATTCTGTTGGCCGTTAGTTTCGTGCTATGGTTGTGATATTATGTTGGTCGTTATTTTCGGAGGAGATGCGATTGTGATTATTCTATTGGTCGTTAGTTTCGGATGAGCTAGGGTTGTGATGGCACCTGTATTTGTTAGTTCAAATGTTGAACATTGTCCTTGATGTTGTATTTCATGTAGATTGTTTACAAGTAGAGTAACCTACTCTTGTTATTTCCTTATGCATGTTATTTTCTGTTATAGTAGGCATATTTTTATATATCTTCTTATGTCCCTCTGAGGACATGGTGATCTCTCTAGGTGTGTGTATTTTCTTGACTTTTCGCAGAAGTTTCAGCCAAGATCGTGATCTTCTCCTTCCTATCGAAGATGACATGCTCTTGGATCATCCTTGTTGCTTGCATTCTTTATTTGGTTATTTCTTTCTTTTTAGTTAAATGCTTGGTAGTGGATTTGTCTCCATCCAGCAACTTATACAATGGCATTTCATGTTTGATTCTATAGTATCTTTATTCTTTTATTTTGTGTATGCGATTAGTTACCCATGATTATTTTGTATTTACATCTTACGTATATCTATTATACGGCTGGCATGTTACGTACCTAGTCCTACATATTTTGAGACTGGAATATTACATAAGTCAATGTGACATAGGTTTGAGGTAGGGACTCTTATATAGAGCTCTTCTCCAATACACAATACACTGCTAATGAAACATGATTCCGAAGAGCCAATCCAAATAGAGGATGGGTATTAATTCAATCTATCCCGAATCAACCACCAATAGGGTCGTCGATAGAACGCCTTCGACTGGTGAGCGGGGCTGTACAGTTCTGGCAAAGGAAGCCACTTCGTCGAAATGGGGTTCCGACAGAGGGACTTACTTTTATCAAAATGCTTTTCTCTTTACGTGAAGGTGTAGTCTTGCGAGTTAGCTTCCCGCAGATGCTTTAGTCTTCATGATTTTTTTTCTATGCTTTTACAAAGGCATGTATGAACTATCGGTCAACAATGAATTGCTAATACCTTATGTACTATATTAATTGCACTGGCTACAACAGATGACACGGGGATATCGACCAAGGTTGTAAATATCGCTAGTCGACCGTTAGTCGGTTCGTAGGGACTAGAAATTAATCGAATTAATCGGGAGACTAGTTGGGGACTAGTCGGATTAATCGGTTTGAGTTTTTTAATTATATATATATATATATATATATAAAAATATATATATATATATATATATATATATATATGCAGTAGAAAAATAATATATATACAATATATGATGTATGTCATCAAAGTATTAACTTAAGTACCCAAAAAAAATTATACGCAATATATGTCCTTGCTATGCACCTTTTCTGAAACTTCTTTTCCTTCTCTTCTTTCTCCTTCCTCTCCTTCTCTGTCGGTTTCTTTTAGGTTTTTGTCACGACCCACACCCTGTTTAGGGGCACGAGGACATGGGTACATCCAGCCTATACCGCAATATCGGCGGTAGAACCCTGAGACTGTGCATACAACTGTGCTCTGTGCTGCCTGACCCTCTGAGCTCACGATGGTGGAGGATACTGTGCCAATGGCTGAACATCTATTATTGGCCCTAACTGCTCTTTCACTGCTAGGGGTGATGACGGTGGCGACTGAAAGGAGTGAGGTATCTGGTGTATTTGGTCGTCCTCGAGATGTCGAATATGGGCAAGTGCTAACTGAATGCTCCTCCGCTCCACAGCGGAAGCATCGCCTATTAGTCATCTGACAAATTGATCTGAGATGCCCTATCTTGCCACAATAGGTACATGCTTCTTGTTCCGTCTGATATTGCTTGTCTCTCTCCCTCTAAGCCTGGGCTTGCATATACTGCTGAGGCCTCTCTTGCTGGAATACATGGGACTGCGTTGATGAGGGCCTCTGACATCGCTTCTGCTAAACTAATGTTGGTACCTTGAACTGGATAACTATAGGTTGGAAGGACGAAGATCTAGCTGAACTCCTTCGGGGACAAATCCCTATCATGTGGTCTGGTGATCCGCAAGTCAAACATAGAAAGTTGGCCCTTCGACAAGTAAGATGAGTGTACCCTCCCCTTCCATAGAAGAAATATTCGACTGGTGACTCCTGGTGCTGATATGGATGTACTAGTAATGGATGTCGGGGTAAAAAGCCTGACACGGGTGCATAGTACGTCTTACGACCCTCAGTTCTAGATGCAGTCCTCCTGGCTATATGTACGTGTTTTCGTACTACCTCTACAGTAGATCGGGCTTGATATGCCGACTGACTAGATGACTGGTACTGCCTGGCTCCAATCTGCACTCTTTCTGGCTGTAAATACTCGGCTTGAAATACCTCTGGTATTCCTTGCCTACTTGGGTCTATCAATATCTCAATACTCTGCTGGAGAACGAGATTTCGTTGTTGCTGTGACTCTATCATATCCTTCATGATCCCTAGGAATGCATGCACATCGGGATGATCTGATACTACCTCTGCTCGGACTGTTGACTATACTAGTGATGTAGGATGTCCTGACTCTGGCGATGCCTCGTCTGGATGATGATCTATCATTGGTATTGATTGATGAGACTCTGGCTGAACTGGCAATACTGACTGCACGGGCACAATCGGCTGATCGAGATGGACGGACATCACTACCCTCGGGTCGACCCTCGACTCTGCTCCTAAATGTTGAGACTGATCCTCCAAAACTGGTCTAACAGAAGGTTGCTGACCTGCTATCGGCAGAACCCAAACAAGATCATCGGAAGGATTAAGAACAGTGTCCCTGAAAGTTAAAGGACACAATGATCAAATCGAGGGGACATGAAAGATCAACGATCAAGGCAGATATCAGGTCAAAGGATCAGAGATATAGAATAATACGAAGGATATCAATAAAGGGGAATTGTGACTGAGATATCTAAATATTAGTAACCCCCACATATCACGACCCGCTCTTGAATAATCGGGTACGTGTCGGACACGCCCAGCGTTCGTCGATAGACACGACGAAGTAAGCTGTTCAATACTAAAGAAAACTCCAAGTCACTGTAGAAGCATGAAAATATGGAGTTTATGCGGATCACCATTCCATGCGGCCAAGAGAAATCAAGCCACAGAGGGAAGACTCTCGAAGATCCAATGCGGCCAAGTGAAACTAAGCCGCAGAAGGAGTGCTCATGGAGACCCCATGCGGCAAAAAAAACTCGAGCCACAGAAGTAAGGCTCTCGAAGATCCCATACGACCAAGTAAAACCAAGCCGCAGAAGCAAGGCTCTCGAGGATCCCTTATGGCTAAGTTGAACCAAGCCACAGAATTAAGGCTCTCGAAGATCCCATGCGGCCAAGCGGAGCCGAGCCGCAGAAGAAAGGTTCCTAAGGCCACTATACGGACAAGACGGTTCAGGCTCTACTTTGTGGGGGAGGGGGGGACACGTGGCAATTTGACCAAGTCCCGACTATCCCGATTTACAAAAAAGAAATCTAAAAAACCCCTCTAGCTGGCAGCCCAAGATCGAGTCTTTCGTGTGCTGTTACAGACACGTGGCCACGTGGCTCTCTATGCGGCCCAAAATCTGCTTTATGCAGGAATCACTATAAATAGCAGGGTATCACACTCATGCTAAAGGTTGGCAATCAAAGGCTGGCAAATTTCTTCAAGAGCAAAGACTGTGTTTGATAGTCCAAGGAGTAAGGCAGAGTTGCTACACTTTTTCGAGCCTCCATCATCACCCCCAGAATCAAAAATTAAACAATTGTACTTAGATTATTTCCTAGGATTTCTTTCTAGGCTTTCTTTTGTGCAAGCAAGTTTACAATCAAGTTTAATTCATCTATAATTCTTGTTCTTGATACTTTAATAGAAAACACGATGGCGACTCTGCTGGAGACTTCCTTCTCCTCTGATGAGAAGTTGGTGACACAATCCGACGCGCCCAAGCTTGGCTCGACCCAGCAAATGCTTGTGGTTTATTTTGACCATCAAGCATTCGAAAAAATGCTCTCTGAAGGATGCGCCAACCCGTCACAGAAGCGAGCCAACCCGAAGAGAACCCGCAGGACGTCAAAGCGCAAAACTATTTGTCATGACCCGTACCCACCGTGAGGGTACGAGTATGTAACAACGCCCAGCCTATGCCACAGTGTCGGCGGTAGAACGCTGTTCTAGATCATGAACTATAACTAGCATAATATGAATACTCTCCATAAGGAGGCCAACACAGAGGTACAACTCAATCACAATCTAAGGTAGAATGATAAAGATAGATAAACATGAAATTCAAAAGAGATACAGGAGATAGAAGTCTAAGTGTCTAAGATACATAATCCCAGAAATACATCTCAAAACTCAAATACAGTAATCCACAAGTAAATACAACTCCAGACAAAATGAAATAACTATCTAAACAACCTCTACTGTGTCTTCTCTAGGCTAGCAGGCAATCCCAGGCTATCTGTAAAATTTATCAACAGGTCCAGTCAAGACAGGAGCGAGCACATTACATCTCAACAGAGGTTGTAAATAAATATAATCATGCAGTAAAGTAAGATACAAGATATGAAGAAATAACATGATGAAAAAGGGAGACTGTAAATAAATAGATACAACATATAGAGAACTAATAGTTACTAGTGATTCAGAGCACAAGATGGTTATGTAAACGGCACGATGTTGTACACGAGTAATCTACAGAGGTTGTACATGAGTAATCTACTGGATTGATTACATAACCACTTCTACTCCCCCGCCCCAATCAATACACAAGGATCTAGTTAAGTTATGTTATTGTACACGAAGTATAGTCGCACACGAGATCATGTGAATACATGAGTATACACGATTTCACGCGATTTGTACACGAATATCACGAATACAAGGAGTACACGATGCTCACGATAAAGTACACGAACACGAATATCCGATGTATCCGCTAAGGGGATAACATCGCACAACAAGATCCATATAGTACTAATTCGTGTTTCCAACGTGTCAGCATCATGTAAAGTAATCTAAAGCAGGAAATATAATCCTAAACAAGATATAAAATGATCAGAGAATGTACTCAACTGATATCTGAATGTCCAAGGTAAAGATACTGTCCGAGGAGAGGTGTCTGGCTCCTAATTAGAATAACATAAGTCACAACATGCCCAGAAGGATAATATAAAGCACTACAATGCATTCTACATGAATCTAGGTCAAACTAGGCCAAAGTCAACCCTTGGTTAACTCTGGTCAACTGCACTCGTCAAACTAGGTCAAACTAGGTCATGTCCTAACCCAGCAAGTCTTACTAGGCCTAACCAAGACTATCCTAGCAAACACACATCAATACAAGGCTATACAAGCCAACATACACCCAACTCTATATAGCATGCAATTATTCAATACTCAAAATAGGCAAGAATTCACATTGGATATACACTAGGTAATCTATTACTTTAAACTATATATGTCTACACATATATACACATGCATATATTGGTATTCAACATTAGGTCTATAATCATGGCATTTCAAATAGTTATATAAACTTATATATTACAACACAATATGCTAACATATATATAATATACATACATAGCTAAGTTAACTGTATTCATAAATACTTATTTAAGAGGCTATGTGTGTGTATGTGAATATGGCAAAGGAGCAAGTGAGGGTTAAATGGGCGTACATAGTGTATACATATCAAAGAGTGTCAAAGTGTAAGTGAACAAAGTGTCAAGTGTGATAGTGTCTACATAGTGTAAGGGGTACATGAGGTAATATATGATTTGTGTTAACATAGAACATTACATCTCATTAACTTGTATATTGCATATATTACATCTATTATTACATTACATTCATGCTTGCATTCATTTATCATTCATTTATTCTCTTGCACTACTATATGCACCATACATTACATACTATGGAACCTACATATTCATTACAAGCCATACTTATACATGCTTACATTAGATATGATACTTACACCTCATACATCATTTATTTAAACATTTACTCATGCTTGCATTCTCTATTTAATTACATAATGTATATACATTAACATGGGTTAAAATCAAATAGAACATTATATTACACACAAGGGTGCACAAAATGCATATGCCGAATAGTAACTCCTACTAATAATCAATACTGTACCATCTCAGCATGAATTAAAATCTAGGATTAAAGTATGTTATAGATCTATTGTTAGCTTTCCGAAACTTTAAACGGATCGCGTTTTCGTTTCCAGAAACTCCCGGAATCGCGAAAACACCGAGAACACGTTTGTCTTTCGTACAGCTGACACTCAAATAATTCTCTAGAAAGTTACAGAAAGAATTAGGCCTATTAATATATGTTTTTGGAAAGCTAACTTCAATACGCTTCTTTTAAAAAAATAGGAGATTAAACCAAGCTTTGAGCTAAAAGATATGACATTTCTAAGTTAGGGCTGAAATTAAAAATGTGGATAAAAATCATGACGGATTTGGGTAGTTTGAGACAAAAGAACACAAGTATATAACATAATATATCAAGAACTCACTCTCTACACTAATATATATATATGAGACACTATAGAACACATCTCCAATACAAAAATATGATATTAAACATGTAATAATTCATTCATACATAACAACAACACATAGTGTGTCCAAATTTGGGGTTTTCCTACATGGACACAACCACAACACAAAGGACACTCCTATGACCACCAAATGGACACAAAATGGACACAAATGGAGATACAACCATGGGGGTCATTCCTATGGGTTCAAAATAGACCTATATGCATGAGGAAATGAAAAGGAGAAGAGATTTATACCTCCCGGTAGATCGAATCGAAGAAAAGCCTTCCCGGAGCGACACCGACACGTAGAGATTCCAAAAGGACACGAACGAGCTCCGAATTCTCCCAAACTTGGGTAGCTTCCTCCTTGACTAGAATGGAGAAGGAAAGAAGAGAAGATTTGGTGGCAAAATGGAAGAATTTGGTGGAGAAATTGCTAGGGATTGCTCTCTAGGAATTTGAGGAAGAATAAGAGAGAGAGTGCGGATGAGAATAATGAAATGAACTTGAGCCTATCATTTCCCAAAGTGGCTGGCCATATGGGGCTATTTGTCCTATTATGGTAAGGTCCAAAATGCTCCCACTAACCTATTCTATGAGTATTAGGAAAGGGCTAATTGGTTGGGGCTAAATTAATCATTCTAAAGTCTCTAATCACACTAACCTTATCCATAATAATTAGTCTAACCTCTAACTAAAGTATTTCTATCATGTGGACTAAAATTAATATCATGTGGGCCATGCCTAACTAGTGTGTGGGTCTCACTAGAGTCAAACTACCCCCGGGTCCCCGTTTCAAGTCGGATTGAGTTGAATTTCGAACCCGACTCAAATAACCCCAAAACAATATCATAAATAATAAAATAAATTTCAACCCCAAAATAATATCATAAATAATAAAATAAATTTTAAAAATATTCAAAAATATAAAATGACAAAAATATCCCTGTTTCTGAAAACTGGGGGTGACAAATCTATCCACCTTAAAAAAAATTTTGTCCTCGAAATTAAAACAAAGCAATCACAGGAAACACATGCAGAAAACAATCTCATTCAAATACTTTTCAAAAAAAAATCAGCAATAAAAAAAATCTCTTTGAGGCACATCAAACATTTGTAAATAAAAACTGATACGTGTCCGATACAGACACAAAACCATCACAAAATCACACCTATCAAAGGTCAAAATCAACAATCACCAACGCAATAAATATCAAAATAATTCAAAGAGGTCAAATGCAAAATATCCTTAGGCCAGAAATGACATTAAAATACCCTAATCACATGGTTAGGCTCTAGGTCAAACAGTCTCTAGGGTTTCACTAGCAAAACATCGAAATCACAAGTCATGATTTTAAATAGTTTTAAAATGATTTAAAAATTACCAAAAATTATATCATGATTTAAATGTCAAATCAATAAATGATTAAAATTACAAAATTTTAAAATTACCCTCATTTTAGAGAACTGGGTGTTACAAGTCTACCCACCTTAGAAAAATTTCATTCTCAAAATTAAAATATTCATACTCCTTCTAGGTCAAACCCCCCACAATCAAAGTCTCAGAACTTAAACAATCATACGATTTAAAAGGATGACATACATGGTCATGGCATACGGTGGTAGTGAAAGTCTCATCTAGGTATACTAGTCATGCTAAACCAAAACGGTCATAGAGTATCAAAACACACAAGCAATCTAGGGTGCTAAATTAGAAAAGATACAGAAATAACAATCATCAAGACTGTAAGGCAGTTTACCATCCTATATAAAAACTGGTACTTATCAAAATAAAATAAAGTTAACTACCATTTATCTAATAAGGGGTACTATTCAAGAAAATTAAAATCAAAAGTTAAAAAATGAAAGCCAATTGCATGGAAATCCAATCACAATATATTTATATATATAGCGTTAGAGAGGGAAAAGCTAGCATTATGTACAAGTTATGTAGTTCGTGTGTGTATAGGTGTATGTGGACATGTTCATATGGTTAGATAATAGGCGTGTGTGTATGTGAAATATACATGAAAGTGCATAGGAGGATTTGGGATTTCAAACAATAACTATCAAGTTACACTAATCATGGCATATTGGTTAAACAATCTACAATACACAACTCATTTGCTCATAACATGCATGGCTAACCATGTATATATGTATATATAAAGGGTAGAGATTTAGTTATGTATGTATATACATTATAACATGTATGCCTAAGCTCTATATATATATCTATATAGATATATAATCATGACATAGAGAGGAAGAGTTAGGTTACATGACAGGGTATACTAAGTTAGGGTGTGTGTGTGTCCTTGTACAAGGTTATAGCTTAGTATTGAAAGGTTAAATCCAGTTTTAGTTCAGCATTTACATACAAAATCTGAAAATAAGCTAACATTTAAACCAGTGCAATATTAACATAATACAATTTCAAAATTTAGGTGTTTGAAATATCACAACTAATCTCAATGCTCCCAATACATCCTAACATGATAGAAATAAAACCCTAATATACTATCAATACATTTATCTACGCATACAGTTCAATATTACATGTTAAATCTGAAATTGAACTAAACATGGAAATCAATGTAAAAATGTTAACATGTATTCAGTTTTCAGGATTTTGGAGAATTTGCACATCAAAACTAACTCAATGTTTATCACAACCTAACATGTCAGAATATGGAACCTAAATTTATATCCCTACAATAACAATGTACACAGCTCTAAATATTACATTTAAAACAATCAATTTGAACTAACATTTAAAATCCCGTATTAAGGGTTAATATGCACACAGTCTCAGATTTGACAAATTTAAACACAAAACTCAACCAAAATTTTTTTTTTTGAATTGAAACCCTACGTATAACATACATGTGCAGTGATATAAATAAAACTATTATCATGAAATTTTATATTTAAATTACGAGTTAAGCTAGGAAAAGCAGAGAATCGGAAATATTGGGGTTTTGAAAATTTAAACATTAACGACATATTAATATGTATTCAGATAGGTGGAAATCAAGTGTAGCATGCATAAGTGTCAGGAAAGTGTCCACTATATATATTCATATATATTCTCATGTCCCAATATAAAATTTTAATTCTACGTTAAGACCAACAATTAGATTCCTACCAAGGTTGCAAGCAGGTGTTTGACGTAATCAAGACAGTATTATTATTATTATTATTATTTAATACAAGAATAATAGCACAAAAGAAATAACGATAAAATCTGTTTTTGCTTATCTGTTTAAAAGAAAAACCCATTTTGAAACCCAGAGCTAAATTTTCAAATCCAAGATAAAGTCTAGCAAAATCATCGATTCATTGTATTAAGAAGAATTTCATAGTAAGAAGTTACACAAAGTTTATAAAAATAGCTAAAGCTACTCCTAAGTTAAATAAATGAGAAACAAAACAAAACAAACAAATAACAATTATCTCTTTCTTTCTTTTTTTTGAAGGACTGAAACAAAAGTAGAGAAAACATGTTCAAAAATATTTAAGGTACAATCTGATAATCATATGCGTCTTCTTGAAATTATGTTGTCAGAATTTTGCCACGCCAATAAGCATAGCTGTAATAAACGATAGAGTCCATAATAAGGCATACACCCTATAATCATGTTATCTAGAATTCTTACCACGCCACCCGGTATGGCTGCAAGAAAATCTAGATTTCATAACTAAGATAAGTATAGCTATATCAGGCTCTACGTCCTTGTCATGCTAGCAAATATGACTGCAATAAATTCTAAATTCCATAATAAAGTAGACTTTTACCTTTCTCACTGTCCTTATCAAATATGTTATCAGGTTATACCTTAATTCCAAAAAAATATACATATACATATAAATACAAACTCAAATTCAACAACTAACATCAAGATTCAAAATTCAACAATAATCCATCAAAAATCATAAAAATACAGACTCGAATTCAACCACTATCATCAAGATTCAAAATTTAACAATAATCCATCAAAAATCATAAAAATACAGACTCAAATTCAACCACTAACATCAAGATTCGAAATTCAACAATAATCCATCAAAATCAAGTTCAATAACAGGAAGTAAAGGTAAATCAAATCAGGGAAAAACAGATTTCAAATCGAAGTTAAAATAAGATTCTCAAGGGTCGTCCCAGAAATCTCTCAAGGAATCCTAACCGTGATTGAGTACCTTCAAAATATATCATATTCCTACTGCAGGCTGTAGTGGTACTCTAGTTCGAATACCACTACATAAACTCGACCTGCATGGGCCACCACTAAAAATGTGTCACGACCCGCACCCACCGTGAGGGTACGAGTACGTAACAACGCCCAGTCTACGCCGCAGTGTCGGCGGTAGAACGCTGTTCTAGGTCATGAACTATAACTAGCATAATATGAATACTCTCCATAAAGAGGCCAACACAGAGGTACAACTCAATCACTATCTAAGGTAGAATGATAAAGATATATAAACATGAAATCCAAAAGAGATACAGGAGATAGAAGTCTAAGTGTCTAAGATACATAATCCCAGAAATACATCTCAAAACTCAAATACAGTAATCCACAAGTAAATACAACTCCAGACAAAATGAAATAACTATCTAAACAACCTCTACTGTGTCTCCTCTAGGCTAGCAGGCAATCCCAGGCTATCTGTAAAATTTATCAACAGGTCTAGTCAGGACAGGAGCGAGCACATTACATCTCAACAGTTCATAGCAGGTTAGAAAATATAATCATGCAGTAAAGTAAGATACAAGATCTGAAGAAATAACATGATAAAAAAGGAGACTGTAAATAAATAGATACAACATATAGAGAACTAATAGTGACTAGTGATTCAGAGCACAAGATGGTTATGTAAACGGCACGATGTTGTACACGAGTAATCTACAGAGGTTGTACACAAGTAATCTACTGGATTGATTACATAACCACTTCTACTCCCCCGTCCCAATCAATACACAAGGATCTAGTTAAGTTATGTTATTGCACACTGTCACGACCCGCTACCCAATTTGTTGGGCCAGGCCGAGTCATGCCTAGCCTACGTTAAGATAAAATGTAGTAAGCTGTTCTAAAGACAACAGGATAAGACTAAATGTGCTAACAGTTCTATAAGTGAAGACGAATCATAAATGCTCCAAACACAAAAGTCGTCGTATATAGTAAAATGTCCAAGTACAAGTGAACTGAAATGTAAAACTGGATACATGTCCAGTTACAAAATGTATAGACTAATACATGTCTACTCTCAAAAGTCTAAGTAAACAAAAGACAACTAGACGAGGTTCCCTGCAGGAACATCCTCGTAAAGCAGAGCCGGGTCCTCGACAGTAACTCCATAGTATGAGTCGCAGAGTAACTCCTCCTCAGTAAGGACACCTACGACGTTATCCTGTCAGGACGAGAGCAAGTACTAAATCTAGCAAACTAGCATATGAAACATGGAAATGAACATGAGAGGAATAACTGGAAAGCATGGCATCACTCAATCTATCATGGCAAGGATACACGTGTCATAGAGACAGATGTATATGTAATGTTTAAAACTGTAGCAAGTACGTGATCGGTCAATAGATGTACAATGTGCTGGAGGGCACATAATAAAATGTACATACGTACAAGTTAACAAGCATAAGTGTACATCCGTACAGACATGCAGGGTAATGGCCTGCGGCAAGGTATGCATATAGAATGCGACCGAGCTCGCTACTGTAGGGGGGTCGTGATCACGTACAATACTATCAGTTTCCCCATAACCCATATCCTAATCATGTGAGAGATACATCAAGACTGTTCTAAGCATGGTAGTAACTGAAAGTACAACATGTAAAGATCTAACTTGCTACCCCAAGGATCAGCATTTAACATGGTGGGGTTTGCAGTTCATTTATGTGACAATATGTAAAGTTCGTAGAAAGTACTTGCCTCTAGCAAAGCAAAACAAAACAAGCTGCGATAACAGCGATATGGATGTCCAGTAACTCGTCACTGTCAAAATAAATGCAATAACTTAGCTTTTACACTAAGCTAAAATACTAGAACACTAACTGGTACGACACGACTTGTGATTGGGCACCTAGCCAAAATGATGACTTGGCATAGGAAACCAATGTGGGGTGACACACTATGTTAACTAACTTTCTAGGGTCTTTACACTAGTGAGGGATGGGGTTTAACATGACTAAAACTCCAAATAACACAAAAAGCTACAAGTCGTAATTAATCAATAAATAAATCAAAAGATCATTGTGTTCTAACAATTTTAGAGATAGGCAAAAAGCCTAGTTTTTCTTAAATAAAGTACCAAGGTGATCCTTGTTAATCATAGAAATTTATTATAATTTTTCTGGAATTTATTAACCAGTACAAATATTTTATAAAAATCAGTTTTTCTAAGTATACAGAAAATAAGTTTTGGTTTCATATGCCAAACTAGTGGCAGAACAGTAAATTAAATACTACAAAAATTATACTAAATTAGCTAACTTAACATAGTATCTAAAAACTATTTTTCCATAATTTTAGCAATACTTTAAGTATTTTTAGAAAATCAAAAACAGCAATGCACACAATAATTAATTATCTGCGTATTTTGTCCATGTATATAATTTGAACCAAAGTTCAAATACAGGACCCAAGGCCATGAATCAAGTCCAATATGACTTGTACAGGTCTTGAATGTGTGAAAACACATTTGAGCCCAAATACCCATGCTAGGCTTGGACACCAAATGGTTCCAGTAATTTAAATACAATAAAAATATAATTTGGTGATAGTGCAAAATAAATATTATTATTTTAATAAGGCTAATTTGTACAAAAGAATATACATACCTATGCTAAAGTATATATAGATATATAAGGAAAAATACTTAATTTATAGAGTATATATATATTTACAAATATATATATATACATAAGAAAACACTTAATAATATAGTGTATATATATATATAATATATATACGTATGAAAATATATATATTAACATATGTATATAGAATTTACTAACTATAAAATATATACATATATATTAAATACTGTTAAAATACAGTATATATATATATATATATATATATATATATATTTTTTTTTTTTTTATATATATATATATATATATATATACTAATATATATATACATATATATATATAAAATACAAAACAAAAAAGAAAAGAAAACAGAAAAGAAAAGAAAAAGGAAACAGAAAGAAGAGGGGGCTCGAACCCTGTCCTTAGGAAGGGAGGATGTTTAATCAGGTCGGGCTGGCCAGGGGGTCAGCCCGAGCTCAGTGTTAGGGTTAGAGTTTAGGTTAGTTTTATTAGGTTTAGGTTAGATTAATAATAAAAAAAAATATAATTATCGGTCCTGTGTCCTGACAGTTAAGGACACATGTATCAACGTGTCTTCGCTTAGCACGACACGTACGACACGAGTTTCGTGTGTCCTCGTCTGCGTTCGTGTTCGCCAGGACACGGCGAACACTTTCGACCCAACACGAGACACGCACGACACGTCGTGAAACTTGCAACTTACGTGTCCGACCGTCGTAGGGGGGTTCGATGGTGCTGACGGGCGGAGGAGACGTCGGGGTCAGGGCGCTCCGGTGGTGCCGTGTTCGCCTCACTGCGACGAACCTTGTGACGGTGGTGGTAGGTGGTGGCGTGCGTCGTAGGGGCGGCGCTCGGGTCTAGCCGGAGCTAGGGTTCCGGTGGGGGGAAAGAGGAGGTGATGGTGGCGTGGGCGGTCGTGGTGGGGTGTAGAGCTAGGGTTTTGACTGGGGGAGAGAGGGCGGTGTTTTATAGGGGAAAAGGGCGGTTGATAGGTCGGTCAGGCAGCCGAAAATGGCGGGGGCTGCCCGTCGGCGTGGCGGTCGTCGGTCGGGGGGAGGGGGGGTAGGTTTAGGATTAGCGTTTAGGTCCCTGTAGTTTAGGTAATTGCAAATTGGTCCCTATAGTTTCTAAGTGCAAAATTATATTTGCATAATCCATCCCGCACCGTTTATGTGCAAAAAAAATTTACACATAACAATTAGGAAATTGCAAACCAATATATTAACAATTTTAATAATTACAAAGCAGTATTAAAACAATTCTAATAATTACAAATTGATATTAAAATATTTAAATAAATTACAAATCAATATTTTTGTATTTTAAAACTCATTTAAAATCATTTAAAAATTCTAGAAAAATTCCTAAAAATTCCTAATAATTATTTAAGGCCATAAATGACATTAAAATTTAATTAACACAAATAAAAAAATAAATTTGAAAATCAGGGGCTTACAAGTCTTCCCTCCTTGAAAAATTTCGTCCTCGAAATTCACAAGGATTGAAGACCCGACAATATTCTAACATAGCAAGCAATGCAACAAAATGACTAAGGCTGCGATCGAAACTAACCTCTAAGGTATCAAGCGGGAATGGGTGGTTCCCTCGCAGCGGTTAGATCGAACAAGTAAGGGAATCTCTCCCTCATGTCCGACTCCCTCTCCCAAGTAGATTCATCTGGGGAGTGACGGCTCCAAGCTACTCGCACTAGGGGTATAACCTTGTTCCTCAGCCTCTTCTCTCTCCGGTCTAATATCTCCACTGGCTGCTCAGAAACTGTAAGGCTGGGTCCGACCTCCAACTCTGAATGATCTAGCACATGACTGGGGTCTGGAACATATCTCCTCAGCTGAGATACGTGAAAGACGTCGTGAACTCCTGCTAGGTTGGGTGGAAGTGCAACCCTGTAAGCTACCTCTCCGATCCTGCCAAGTACTTCGAACGGCCCGATGTATCTGGGGCTCAGCTTCCCACCTCGTCCGAACCGGATCGTCCCTCGAGTAGGTGATATCTTCACTAGTACCATATCACCGTCTGCAAACTCCATCGGCCTACGACTAGTATCAGCCCAGTATTTCTGCCTGTCCTGAGCTATTCTGAGCCTGTCTCTGATCATCCCGACTTTCTCTGCTGCATCCGTGATCATCTCTGGCCCAAGCATGACTCTGTCTCCGACATCATCCTAAAAGAGCGGTATACGGCATCGTCGTCCATATAGCGCCTCGAAAGGAGACATACCAATACTGGCCTGGTAGCTGTTGTTGTATGAAAACTCTACCAAGTGCAGATGGCTCTCCCATGATCCTCCAAAGTCCAGTACGCAAGTCCTCAGCATATCCTCCAGCGTCTGTATCGTCCTCTCGGACTGCCCATCTGTCTGCGGGTGGTACGCCGTACTGAACTTGAGCCTACTGCCCAACTCCTCCTGCAAGCTCCTCCAGTAGTGGGATGTAAATCTGCTGTCTCTGTCTGACACGATGCTCACCGGCAATCCGTGTAGGCGAACTATCTGCTGCATGTATAGCTTCGCCAACTTCTCGGTGGAAAGCTCCACCTTGAAGGGTATGAAGTGCGCACACTTCGTCAGCCTGTCTACGATGACCCAGATGGCATTCTTCCCTCCTTGGGAACGAGGAAGCCCTGAAACGAAGTCCATCGTAATATGTTCCCACTTCCACTCGGGAATGGGTAACGGCTGCAACAAACCAGCTGGCCTCTGGCGCTCCGTCTTGACTTGCTGGCAAACCAGACATCTCGAGATAAAACGCGATACATCCCTCTTCATTCCGTGCCACCAAATATGTTCCCGCAAGTCACGGTACATCTTGTTAGCACCAGGGTGAATAGAATATCTCGATCGGTGTACCTCCTGCAAGACTGCCTCTACTAGCTCTCCCTTCGGCACGCACAATCGGCTGCCATGCCTCAGGGATCCATCCTCTGCTATAGTGAAGTCATCCAGCAATCCAGCTAATGCCTGGGGTCGAAGTCTGCGAAGACTCTCATCTGTAGACTGTGCCTCCCGGATCTGCTCCATCAAACCTGACTGAATGTCAAGCGCCATCATCTGTATCACTGATCCTGGCCGAACTAGCTCGATACCGAGGTTCTCCAGATCCTCCCGCAAATGCCGATCAGTCATCAGGTACCATGCCATCGGATGCCTGCTCAGCGCATCTGCCACCACATTTGCCTTCCCTGGGTGATACTGTAAATCGATGTCGAAGTCCTTCATCAACTCCAACCATCGTCTTTGCCTCATGTTCAGCTCTTTCTGTGTGAACACATACTTCAAGCTTTTGTGGTCAGTGAAGATTTCCACACGCTCTCCGTATAAGTAATATTTCTATAACTTGAGTGCAAAGATCACCGCAGCTAACTCGAGGTCATGGGTAGGATAATTCCTCTCATAAGTCCGCAATTGCCTAGATACATAAGCAATTACTTTTCCATGCTGCTGTAGGACACATCCTAGCCCCTTCCCAGAAGCATCACTGTAAATGGTGAAACCTCCAGAACCTGAAGGTAAAGTCAGAACTAGAGCGGTCGTCAGTCTCCTCTTCAGCTCCTCAAATGCCGCCTGGCAGTCCTCTGACCAGATGTACTCTGCGTCCTTCCGCGTCAGCTTCGTCATGGGTTCAGCTATCCTAGCAAAGTCCTGGACGAACTTTCTGTAATAGCCTGCTAAACCCAGAAAGCTCCTGATCTCTGAAACTGACGTCGGAGCCTTCCACGTCTCAACTGCAGCAATCTTCCTGGGATCCACCGAGATTCCATCTCCAGTGACTACATGGCCGAGAAACTCCACTCGGTCTAAAAAGAATTTGCACTTCGGCAATTTGGCAAACAATCTCTCCTGCCTCAGAATCCCCAAAACTATCCGCAAGTGCTTTGCATGCTCCTCCGGCATCTTCGAGTATATCAGGGTGTCGTCGATAAATATCACGATGAACTTATCCAGATACTGGTAAAATATCTTATTCATCAAGTTCATAAAGACAGCTGGCACATTTGTGAGACCAAATGGCATCACCAGAAACTCATACTGCCCGTACTTCGTGTTGAACGTCGTCTTCTGGATGTCTGCTGGCCTAACCTTCACCTGGTGGTACCCGGATCTCAAGTCTATCCTGGAAAACACCTTCGTCCCGCTCAATTGGTCGAACAAATCATCTATCCTGGGCAGAGGATATTTGTTCTTGATGGTGATGGCATTCAAGGCCCGGTAATCAATACACAACCGGACTGTACCATCCTTTTTAGGCACAAAGAGCACTGGTGCTCCCCATGGAGAAGCACTGGATCGAATAAAACCCTTTTTCAACAGGTCATCAATCTGCTCTTTCATCTCTATGGCCTCCTTGGGATTCACTCTATAGCAAGCCCGGGATACTGGTGATGAACCCGGCACTAAATCTATAGTAAACTCCACATCTCTGTCAGGCGGAAGTCCTGGAAGATCCTCTGGGAATACATCTATAAACTCCCTAATGATAGGGTATGGCGGTGCTACGTCCCCGACTGTCGTACAACAGTTCGGCTCTAGGCTGATCTCCGGTCCTGTCCTCCTGACACAGAATGGTGCTGTGCCTGGGGGACTGAACAAAATACTACCCTCATGGCAATCTATAGATGCATGGGCGTAGCTAAGCCAGTCCATCCCCAATATGATATCATAACCGGGGAGTGGCATCACAAAGAATCGCCCCCTGAACTCTCTCCCGGCTATAAAAATAGAACATCTATAGATAGATCTAATAGGCACTGGTCCTCCTCCCGTCATCACTCTACTAATCTCTGCAGTAGGTGTAGCTACTAGATGATGTTTATGCATAAACTCTAATGATAGGAAGCTATGAGATACACCAGAATCAAACAAATATACAGCTAGAAAAGTATGCAAATAAATATGACCTGTGATGACGTCAGCTAAGTAATCCGGCTCCGAAACCTGCTCCGGCTCCGGCTCAATGGCTAGACTATAAACCCTCCCCTGAGGCCCCTTCTGCTGCTGCAGATGCTGCCCAAACCTCTGCTGCTGCGTCGGGAGTGGTCCTCTAGGCTTCGCTACTGGGCAGTTCCGAATCTGATGGGTGGCAGACCCACAAGCTAAGCACTGCTTCAACCTCTTCCTACAAATGGAGCTGTCGTGCCCTGGTCTTCCGTAGAAAGAACATATAGCTCCCCTCTGCTGCTGCTGCTGACGAGGTCCCGGGGCTCGAACTGGCGGGGTCTGATGGTGTGGTGTAGAGAGACGATAAGTCTGCTGTGGCGGCGTCGGTGCTATCTGCTGGAAAGCCTGACGCTTGGACGGTCCCTCATGATGTACAGAAGCCGGCCTCTTGCATGACAGAAGACGCTCCTCGATGCTCCAGGCTAACTCTAGGCTCTGGTAGTAATCAGTCGTACCGTTCGCCACTATAAGAATGCAAATGTCTGGAACTAGACCATGGCAAAACCTACGGGTCATCTCCTCTGGATCAGCAACCAGACTAGGAGCAAAACGGCTCAGGCGACTAAACTCTCCTGCATAGTCATCAATATAACGGTTCCCCTGCTGGATGTTCTGGAATCGTAGCCCCATGGCTACTCTAGCAGTGGTCGAGAAGAACTTCTTCTTGAACTGGGTCTTGAACTGGTCCCAGGTGGCTCTACCTCTCGCGAACAACGGCTCATTCCTGAACCAGACTCCGGCTAAGTCTATCAGCAGAAATTCTGCTGCCTCGACCTGAAGGTCATCCGGCATCCTAACTCCCAGAAGCTTCCTCTCTACAGAATCTAGCCAGTCATCAGCTACTACTATGCCCTCAGTCCCTGAGAACTCCTTGGGATTCAGACCCATGAAGTCCTTAACCGTCCCCGCTCTCTGCCGTGGCTCTACATGTGGTGGGACCACGGGACGTCCCTCAGAACGCTCCATGCTCTGGCGGAGTAGGGTAGTCTGCTCCTGATGGGTTGTTAGGAACCCCTGGATCAGTGTGAGCAGCTGGGTCCCGTCGAGTGTGACGGAAGCCTGGGTGGGTATAGTGATAGGGGGGGTGGAAGTATCGGGTCCTGCCGGGCCTGTGATGTGGAAGGTGGTATCTGGGTCTGTGGATCTGTGGAGTGGAGAAATATGGTAGGTGGAGGTGTATCAGTCAACTGGTCAGCTGACTGGATATGGAGGGCCCCATTCTCGGGGGTAACATACTGGGATGAACGAGTAAGCACCATCTAAATTACACATAAAAAGACTTATAAGGACTTATTTAAAGTAAGCAATCATATGCAAGAAAATCTAATTATAATAGCAAACATGTGATGTATTTCCTATGTTGCAATCCTAGCATTCCTCTAAGTATTCTAAGCGTCTTTCCTAGTGTTGTCTAATTACCTTAAGTTCCTAATTGCAGGCATGCTTGGTACAATAACGTAACCAAACAGTTTAGTCAGGACCTGCATGGGCCACCACTAAAAACATGTCACGACCCGCTACCCAATTTGTTGGGCCAGCCCGAGTCATGCCCAGCCTACGTTGAGATAAAACGTAGTAAGCTGTTCTAAAGACAACATGATAAGACTAAATGTGCTAACAGTTCTATAAGTGAAGAAGAATCATAAATGCTCCAAACATAAAAGTCGTCGTATATAGTAAAATGTCCAAGTACAAGTGAACTGAAATATAAAACTGGATACATGTCCAGTTACAAAATGTATAGTCTAATACATGTCTACTCTCAAAAGTCTAAGTAAACAAAAGACAACTAGACGAGGTTCCCTGCAGGAACATCCTCGTAAAGCAGAGCCGGATCCTCGGCAGTAACTCCATAGTATGAGTCGCAGAGTAACTCCTCCTCAGTAAGGACACCTACAACGTTATCCTGTCAGGACGGGAGCAAGTACTAAATCTAGCAAACTAGCATATGAAACATGGAAATGAACATGAGAGGAATAACTGGAAAGCATGGCATCACTCAATCTATCATGGCAAGGATACACGTGTCATAGAGACAGATGTATATGTAATATTTAAAACTGTAGCAAGTACGTGATCGGTCAATAGATGTACAATGTGCTGGAGGGCACATAATGAAATGTACATACGTACAAGTTAACAAGCATAAGTGTACATCCATACAGACATGCGGGGTAATGGCCTGCGGCAAGGTATGCATATAGAATACGACCGAGCTCGCTACTGTAGGGGGGTCGTGATCACGTACAATACTATCAGTTTCCCCATAACCCATATCCTAATCATGTGAGAGATACATCAAGACTGTTCTAAGCATGGTAGTAACTGAAAGTACAACATGTAAAGATCTAACTTGCTACCCCAAGGATCAGCATTTAACATGGTGGGGTTTGCAGTTCATTTATGTGACAATATGTAAAGTTCGTAGAAAGTACTTGCCTCTAGCAAAGCAAAACAAAACAAGCTGCGATAACAGCGCTATGGATGTCCAGTAACTCGTTACTGTAGAAATAAATGCAATAACTTAGCTTTTACACTAAGCTAAAATACTAGAACACTAACTGGTGCGACACGACTTGTGACTGGGCACCTAGCCAAAATGATGACTTGGCATAGGAGACCAATAAGGGGTGACACACTATGTTAACTAACTTTCTAGGGTCTTTACACTAGTGAGGGATGGGGTTTAACATGACTAAAACTCCAAATAACACAAAAAGCTACAAGTCGTAATTAATCAATAAATAAATCAAAAAATCATTGTGTTCTAACAATTTTAGAGATAGGCAAAAAGCCTAGTTTTTCTTAAAGTAAAGTACCAAGGTGATCCTTGTTAATCATAGAAATTTATTATAATTTTTCTGGAATTTATTAACCAGTACAAATATTTTATAAAAATCAATTTTCCTAAGTATACAGAAAATGAGTTTTGGTTTCATATGCCAAACTAGTGGCAGAACAGTAAATTAAATACTACAAAAATTATACTAAATTAGCTAACTTAACATAGTATCTAAAAACTATTTTTCCATAATTTTAGCAATACTTTAAGTATTTTTAGAAAATCAAAAACAGCAATGCACACAATAATTAATTATCTGCGTATTTTGTCCATGTATATAATTTGAACCAAAGTTCAAATACAGGACCCAAGGCCATGAATCAAGTCCAATATGACTTGTACAGGTCTTGAATGTGTGAAAACACATTTGAGCCCAAATACCCATGCTAGGCTTGGACACCAAATGGTTGCAGTAATTTAAATACAATAAAAATATAATTTGGTGATAGTGCAAAATAAATATTATTATTTTAATAAGGCTAATTTGTACAAAAGAATATACATACCTATGCTAAAGTATATATAGATATATAAGGAAAAATAGTTAATTTATAGAGTATATATATATTTACAAATATATATATATACATAAGAAAACACTTTATAATATAGTGTATATATATATAATATATATACGTATGAAAATATATATATTAACATATGTATATAGAATTTACTAACTATAAAATATATACATATATATTAAATACTGTTAAAATATAGTATATATATATATACTAATATATATATACATATATATATATATATATAAAATACAAAACAAAAAAGAAAAGAAAACAGAAAAGAAAAGAAAAAGGAAACAGAAAGAAGAGGGGGCTCGAACCCTGTCCTCAGGAAGGGGGGGATGTTTAAGCGGGTCGGACTGGCCAGGGGGTCAGCCCGAGCTCAGTGTTAGGGTTAGAGTTTAGGTTAGTTTTATTAGGTTTAGGTTAGATTAATAATAAAAAAAATATAATTATCGGTCCTGTGTCCTGACAGTTAAGGACACAGGTATCAACGTTTCTTCGCTTAGCACGACACGTACGACACGAGTTTCGTGTGTCCTCGTCTGCGTTCGTGTTCGCCAGGACACGGCGAACACTTTCGACCCAACACGAGACACGCTCGACACGTCGTGACACTTGCAACTTATGTGTTCGGCCGTCGTAGGGGGGTTCGATGGTGCTGACGGACGGAGGAGACGTCGGGGTCAGGGCGCTCCGGTGGCGACGTGTTCGCCTCACTGCGGTGAACCTTGTGACGGTGGTGGTAGGTGGTGGCGTACGTCGTAGGGGCGGCGCTTGGGTCTAGCCGGAGCTAGGGTTCCGATGGGGGAGAAAGTGGAGGTGATGGTGGCGTGGGCGGTCGTGGTGGGGTGTAGAGCTAGGGTTTTGACTGGGGGAGAGTGGGCGGTGTTTTATAGGGGAAAAGGGCGGTTGATAGGTCGGTCGGGCAGCCGGAAATGGCGGGGGCTGCCCGTCGGCGTGGCGGTCGTCGGTCGGGGGGGTAGGTTTAGGATTAGCATTTAGGTCCCTGTAGTTTAGGTAATTGCAAATAGGTCCCTATAGTTTCTAAGTGCAAAATTATATTTGCATAATCCATCCTGTACTGTTTATGTGCAAAAGAAATTTGCACATAACAATTGGGAAATTGCAAACCAATATATTAACAATTCTAATAATTACAAAACAGTATTAAAATAATTCTAATAATTGCAAATTGATATTAAAATATTTAAATAAATTACAAATCAATATTTTTGTATTTTAAAACTCATTTAAAATCATTTAAAAATTCTAAAAAAATTCCTAAAAATTCCTAATAATTATTTAAGGCTATAAATGACATTAAAATTTAATTAACACAAATAAAAAAATGAATTTGAAAATCAGGGGCTTACACACACGAAGTATAGTCGCACACGAGATCATGTGAATACATGAGTATACACGATTTTATATGATTTGTACACGAATATCACGAATACAAGGAGTACACGATGCTCACAATAAAGTACACGAACACGAATACCCGATGTATCCGCTAAGGAGATAACATCGCACAACAAGATCCATATAGTACTAATCCGTGTTTCCAACGTGTCACCATCATGTAAAGTAATCTAAAGCAGAAAATATAATCCTAAACAAGATATGAAATGATCATAGAATGTACTCACGTGATATCTGAATGTCCAAGGTAAAGATACTGTCCGAAGAGAGGTGTCTGGCTCCTAATTAGAATAGCACAAGTCACAACATGTCCAGAAGGGTAATATAAAGCACTACAATGCATTCTACATGAATCTAGGTCAAACTAGGCCAAAGTCAACCCTTGGTCAACTCTGGTCAACTGCACTCGTCAAACTAGGTCAAACTAGGTCATGTCCTAACCCAGTAAGTCTTACTAGGCCTATCCAAGACTATCCTAGCAAGCACACATCAATACAAGGCTATACAAGCCAACATACACCCAACTCTATATAGCATGCAATTATTTAATACTCAAAATAGGTAAGAATTTACATTGGATATACACTAGGTAATCTATTACTTTAAACTATATATGTCTACACATATATACACATGCATATATTGGTATTCAACATTAGGTCTATAATCATGGCATTTCAAATGGTTATATAAACTTATATATTACTACACAATATGCTAACATATATATAATATACATACATAGCTAAGTTAACTGTATTCATAAATACTTATTTAAGAGGCTATGTGTGTGTATGTGAACATGGCAAAGGGGCAAGTGAGGGTTAAATGGGCATACATAGTGTATACATATCAAAGAGTGTTAAAGTGTAAGTGAACAAAGTGTCAAGTGTGATAGTGTCTACATAGTGTAAGGGGTACATGAGGTAATATAGGATTTGTGTTAACATAGAACATTACATCTCATTAACTTGTATATTGCATACATTACATCTATTATTATATTACATTCATGCTTGCATTTATTTATCATTTATTTATTCTCTTGCACTACTATATGCACCATACATTACATACTATGGAACCTACATATTCATTACAAGCCATACTTATACATGCTTACATTAGATAGGATACTTATACCTCATACATTATTTATTTAAACATTTACTCATGCTTGCATTCTCTATTTAATTACATAATGTATATACATTAACATGGGTTAAAATCAAATAGAACATTATATTACACACAAGGGTGCACAAAATGCATATGCCGAATAGTAACTCCTACTAATAATCAATACTGTACCTGTCACCCTCATTTTTCGTATTTCCCGTATTTCCCGTATTTCGTATTTATACTTATATCTGGATTTTGGCATGTATTTTTATTTTTTTTGGTATTTCTCGTATTTCGGATTTTGACATGGCTCGGTTTTAATTGGGATGGTTTGGTTTGGTTTATTATGTATTGGAACACCTTAGCCTATGCTCCACCCTCAACACACCACATCCCACCCTCTTTAAAACTCTACCAACTTTTTTTCTCTCCTCATAAACCTCCATTAATTTCTTCTTCTCCTTCCTCTACATAACTCTCTTCTCCTTCCTCTACACAACACCCACCCATAGGTAAGTGCACCTTGCCACCACATGAGAACCATCTTTTATTTGTCCATTTGCTAGATTAGGATATGGTGATCAACATTAGAACTTACCAATTTGTGATTTGGAGTCTCCATTGCCCTAGATCTAAGTTTTCCCTATTTTTGGTTTTGCATGGTTTTGATCCATTTAGGTTGGATTTTTATGGGTTTTGATGTTTTCATGTGGAAGAGAGTTCAATTCTACCCTGGTTGGAACTTTGGAAATCCGAATTTGGAGTTCGGATGACCAAGTTGTGATGCCTTGAAGTTCTGGGAACCATTGGAGCTTCTTCTCAGCCATGGAGAAGAAGACCCTTTCCTCCTGCGTGCGTGTTTTTATGCATACGCAGCTCTCCTGTGTGCGTGACTTTTCGCGTATGCAGCTCTCCTGCGTGCGTGACTTTTTGCGTACGCAGCTCTCCTGCGTGCGTGAATTTTTTCGTACGTCGCTCTCCTGCGTGCGTGACTTTTCTCGTACGCAGCTCTCCTGCGTGCGTGACTTTTCGCGTACGCAGCTCTCCTGCGTGCGTGACTTTTCGCGTACGCAGCTCTCCTGCGTGCGAGACTTTTCTCGTACGCAGCTCTTCTGCGTGCGTGACTGTCTCGTACGCCGCTCTCCTGCGTGCGTGACTTTTCTCGTACGCCGCTCTCCTGCGTGCGTGACTTTTGCTCTCCTGCGTGCGTGCTTTTGTCATGAACTTAATTTTACTTAATATGTTTGGAATGACTATTGTACATGGCATGGTATGACAAGGAACTATCATAACACGATAGTGACCCGTAGTGGTGCACTCCTGACATGACCAACCTGACATGATAGTGGCCCGTCGTGGCGCACTCCTGACAAGTACCCTGACATGATTTATCTTGATAACTTAACTTGACCTGCCTTGACACCGTGGGTAGTTCTTTCTTGCTTGCTTGTCAAATCTACTTGTCCTGTCTCACATCATGTCTAGGATGGGACTCCTGAGTACCACGGTCAGGAGCACCTACTAAAATGGATTAAGGTTAATAACTAGAATAACTAAGTAGTCATGAAGAGATGACACAGCTACAGGCAATCCCGTTACCTAGGCGCTCTTGGGATCTGTAGCCTGCCGTCGAGTAGGGCACATTTCCAGCACTCCGTCGCGTGTTGCACCCTCTAAGTCACCTAAGGGTACATTTGTCTCCCGGACGATGTTTCCACCTGAATTTAATCCCTAATTTTCGACCTGGGTAACCTGGATGGTCTGTAGGGCTTGTGGCTGTGGAACAATCTCACTGCAACTTGTTAGTAATTAGGCCTGTGATAACCCTAGTTAGTTAAATTAGTAAGCCGTAGTATCTGCTTGGCCGTGATTGATTGAATGAGGTATAACCAGTCTAGCTATGTCTCGATCCAGTACGAGATTGCTTCCTGTCTTGATTTCTTGTATTATTATCTTGCCGATAAATGGTGGGAAACCAAGTTCTGTTCAGATGAAGGGTTACAACCCCGGTCCTTGTTTGGTTTACGGGTTGTAACCTGGTTATCGGAATAGTTCAATGGTTATCTCGTCGTATATCATCCTGACATGTTTTTGTAATTCTAGTTTTAATATTAGATTTTCTTGTGCTGATTGCTGGCTTTTGTTCTTATTACGTGGCCCCCTTGTGGCACTTGCTCTTTCTGGGGTTGACCCAGCTGGTTTTGTGTGGCCAGATTTTGGAGCAGCTCCCGAGGATCTACCAAGCTTCCAGCCCAATGGTGGCGACTAGAAGGAACCCGGGCTACGAATGGGTTTTCTATTTTGTTTCGCTCACTCTATTGTAAACTTATTCTTTTGAAGCGTTTTGCCGACGAGCACCTGTTAGCTCGATGCACTTTACTTACTGTCTGCCTACGGGCTGTAAACATGATTAACAAATCCTAGGGTTGATCATGTATGACTTAACTCTTGCTAGTCCCGTATTTTGTACGACTAGCTTCATGATCAGCTGAATATGTAATATTTGGGATGCCTTATTATTGTATATTTAATGATCATACATCTTACGACCTGACTTACTTGCTTGTGATTGAGACATTAGGCTTGTTCATGACCATAAGAGACTGTTGGCTTGTAGTAAACCCTCATATTTCTAGACAGCCGTGACCGTATATCGAGGTGGTTTCCATTTCAATATACGTAGCTGGCTATGTCTGCCCCCGCTCTCCAGTATTCTGGTTCTGGGGCGTGACATGGTTTAAGTGGTGGCCCATGCAGGTCTTGTCAATCAAGAAATATGAGGGTTTACCGAATAGATGAAGCCCAGCATTCCGGGGTAGCCTCCAGAGTTGTGCCTACTGGAGGAGAGTCACCAGTTCGGCCCGTCCAGCCCACAGAGCCAGATGATGGTACCTTAGTAGGCCTCATCAGAACCTTGATAGCTTTCCAGGATCGTCGAAGCGACGCCCTGCACCGGACAGTTCAAGATGCTTTGACCCGAGGCGGACATCCAGGGAACCAGGCGGCAAACAGCTTCAAGCGATTGAACCCTCCTTTCTTCGATGGCACCGAGGATACGATTGCCGCGGATGCATGGCTTCAGGATATCGAAGTGATTCTGGAAGCAGCTAGGACACCCGAGAATGAGAAGGTGGTGGTGGTACGCCTGCAGTTGTTGGACTTGGCTCGCAGTTGGTGGGCGGCGCAAGCCATGGGATTAGTGGCACCCACTGCTTGGACAGTGTTTAGAGAGAGATTCCAGACGAAGTATTTCGATGCTGTGGCTCGGTACGACCTGCAGACCCGATTTACCAACTTGAAGCAAGGAGGCAGAACAGTCGACAGTTATGCATCAGAGTTTTCTAGACTCAGTAGGTTTGCCCCCACCTTGGTGGCGACCGAGTTTGATAGGGCCCAACGGTTCCAGCAGGGACTGCATTTGGAGATCTTGTTGGCGGTTGAGCAGTTCGAGCACCAGACGTTCGATGCAGTCTTGAGAGCAGCTAGGAGGCATGAGTACACCTCCCAGAGGATCGTGGATAGGACCGGAAGTAGGAAGCGGTCCCACAGTCAGATGGACCAATCATCAGCTCCAGCCCCGACAGTTAGGGGATTGACCATTGGAACTCCGAGGCGGACGGCCTCAGTAACGTCGGTTCAGCATTCGACCCCGACGTACCCGCAGCAGCAGAAGCAGAAGCAGACTTCCGCGATAGAATGTTCTCATTGCGGGAAGCCAGGACATGTGGTGGCGGACTGTCGCAGGGCGCAGGGATTGTGCCTGGCTTGTGGAGCAGCAGATCATAGGATAGGGGCTTGCCCGAATAGGGGTGGTTCATCAGCATCCAACCCTTCTAGCTCTTCGGTGAGAGCACCGGCCCCAGCACCAGTTCAGCAGCAGCAGTATCAGTCTTCGAGGCCCTTGCCGCCTCAGTCTCAGGCATTCCAGCAACAACACCCCCAGCAGTATGCACAAGCCCAAGCTCAGACCCAGAATAGGCAGAGAGGTTTCCAGCAGAGGGGACCAGCAGCCAGAGGACAAGGTCAGGCCATGATGATGGCTATGGAAGAAGAAGTTGCACCAGGTGAGGTTGTGGCAGGTACTATTCTCGTCAACTCCTCTCTAGCGTCTGTATTATTTGATTCTGGTGCATCGCATTCATTTATGTCTGTACGATTCGTGACACGGATAGGATTGGAGCCCGAGTCATTATCAGTGAGGCTCAATATACTTACTGGTAATGGCCTTATGGGAGTAGATCGAGTGTTTTCCTCGTGTCGGATCGTAGTTAGCGGTAGGGAGTTCCCCGCTAGATTCATAAAGTTTTCTATGGCAGACTATGATGTAGTCCTAGGCATGGATTGGTTGAGAAACCAGTATGCTAGGATAGACTGCCATATTGGCAGAGTTGTCTTTAGTATCCTCGGCGAGCCAGAGTTTTCGTTTTCTAGATGCGCAGTGGAGCCATCTTCCCCAGCATTGCGAATGGCAGTAGCAGCAGTACAGTTACCCCGGATAGTTGAAGAGTTTCCAGATGTCTTTCCAGAAGAGCTTCCAGGGATGCCACCGGAGCGGGAGATTGAGTTCACTATAGACTTGATTCCCGGGACAGCACCAGTATCAGAGCGAGTCTATATGATGACGCCTTCAGAGTTGGAAATTTTATACAAAATGATTGAAGAACTGAGGACCAAGGGATTCATCCGTGCAAGTGGATCGCCTTGGGGAGCCCCGATGCTTCTTGTGAAAAAGAAGGATGGTACGTCCAAGCTATGTGTTGATTATCGTACCTTGAATTCGGTAACAATCAAAACAGATACCCTTTTCCGAGGATAGATGACTTGTTCGATCAGCTCAGAGGGGCTTCAGTGTTCTCGAAGATCGACTTGCGGTCGGGATACCACCAGATCAGAGTCAGAGAGCAGGATATTCCGAAGACAGCATTCAGATCGAGGTATGGACATTGGGAGTTCCTTGTTATACCCTTTGGAGCGACCAATGCACCGGCCGTATTCATGGACCTCATGAATCGCATTTTCATGCCATACTTGGATCAATTTGTGATCATGTTCCTAGATGACATCCTGGTCTACAGCAAGAGTGAAGCAGAGTATGAGCAGCATCTCAGAGTCGTCCTTCAGACGCTTAGGGAGCATCAGTTGTACGCCAAGTTCAGTAAATGCGAGTTCTGGCTCGATCGCATTTCATACTTGGGTCACATCATTACCCGAGGAGGAGTGGAAGTGGATCCCCAGAAGATTATGGCTATCGAGTCATTGCCGGTACCTAGCTCAGTGGCAGAGGTTCGTAGCTTCCTTGGATTGGCCGGCTACTACCGGCGGTTCGTTTCAGATTTCGTAAGGATTTCAGCGCCGATGACCCAGTTGACCCGCAAGGATGTGTCGTTTGTTTGGACAGCAGAGTGTCAGGAATCATTTGAGAAATTGAAGCGAGGTTTGATAACGGCTCCCATTCTCACCCTTCCAGATGGGATCGGAGGATTCACAGTTTATTACGACGCTTCAGGCAGAGGATTGGGGTGTGTCTTGATGCAGCATGGAAAGGTAATATCTTATACGTCACGTCAACTTCGTGATCATGAGAAGAATTACCCGACCCACGACTTGGAATTGGCGGCGGTAGTGTTTGCTTTGAAGTTGTGGAGACACTACTTGTATGGAGATAGAGTGGAGATCTTTACTGAACATAAGAGCCTGAAGTATGTTTTCACCCAGAAGGACCTTAATATGCGACAGAGAAGATGGCTCGAGCTACTAGTGGACTATGATGTAGATTTGTAGTATCATCCCGAAAAGGCCAACGTTGTAGCAGATGCATTGAGCGGGAGAGCCGGAGTTTATTTCCTGACGGCATAACCAAAATTATTGGCAGATCTTCAGAAGATGGGAATTGAAGTGGTTCTTCCAACCAGCGTGGCATTGATGGCCAGCCTACAGGTTCAGTCCAGCATAGTTGAGAGAATCTGGGTGGCGCAGTCAACAGATTCCAAGATCCAGCGACTCAGAGCAGAGTGTGAAGCAGGAAAAAGGCCAGAGTTATGTATCCATGAAGACGGTACACTTCGGCACGGCACTCGTCTTTGTGTACCCAGTGGATATATCAGACAGGAAGTCATGGCAGAAGCCCACAGTTCTCAATATTCTATTCATCCGGGTGGTACGAAGATGTACCGTGATATTCGTCAGCATTTCTAGTGGAATGGCATGAAGAGGGAGATAGCCCGGTTTGTCTCTCGGTGTTTGGTTTGCCAACTGGTTAAAGCTGAACATCAGAGGCCCGCTGGACTTCTTCAACCCTTACCGATCCCAGAATGGAAATGGGAACGTATAACCATGGATTTCGTGACCGGATTGCCCAGATCTCCGGCCGACAGAGATACTATTTGGGTAATTATGGACGGGCTTACCAAGGTGGCACACTTTCTCCCATTCAGAGTTGGACAGTCGACGGCGCAGTTAGTAGAGATGTATCTCAGGCAGATCGTCAGGCTTCACGGTGTGCCAGTCAGCATCACCTCGGACAGGGATTCAAGATTCACATCACACTTTTGGCGCAGCTTGCAGAAGAGTTTGGGGACTCGCCTTCAATTCAGCTCAGCTTATCACCCGCAGACGGATGGTCAGTCAGAGCGCACAATCCAGACTCTTAAAGATATGTTGAGATCCTGTACCCTTGACTTCGATGGTTCATGGGAGAATCATCTGCACCTGGTGGAATTCTCGTACAACAACAGTTATCAGGCCAGTATCCAGATGGCACCCTTCGAGGCTCTTTATGGCAGGAAGTGCAGATCCCCGCTAGCATGGGACGATGTCGGGAAGAGGCAGATGCTCGGACCCGAATTGATTTCCCAGACGGTTGAAGTGGTCAGGAAGGTCAGAGATCACCTCCGAGTTGCCCAGGATCGCCAGCGCCATTGGGCCGATGCTCATCGGCGTCCCTTAGAATTTGCTGTCGGCGACCATGTATTCCTTAGGCTCTCGTCTAACCACGGCGTCATTCGCTTTGGCGTGCGGAGAAAGCTTAGTCCTAGGTATATAGGGCCGTTCGATATTCTAGAGCGAGTAGGAGATGTATCCTATCGTCTCGCTCTTCCGCCGTCGCTAAGTGAGGTGCATGATGTATTCCATGTGTCCTAATTACGACGGTATATTCCGGACCCGAGCCACATCCTAGACCATTCGGAATTGGTTGTTGGTACCAACCTTTCGTATGAGGAGAGGCCCGTGTCTATATTGGACCGGAGGGAGAAGACACTCGAGAACAAGACTATTAAATTAGTCCGTGTTGCTTGGGGTCATCACTCTCTAGGTTAGTCAACGTGGGAGCGTGAGGACGACAACCGATCGCGATATCCCTACCTATTTGACTCGTGAGATATAATGTCTTTCTTATGCCTTACGTTTTCCCTTTCATGCTTGCATTGTATGATTGTATGATTGAACTGCTTAGTGTAACTTGCCTGTGCTTAATGTAGCTTGTCGTGACAATCTCTAGCTCCTTGATTAAATTTCGAGGACGAAATTCTTTTAAGGTGGGTAGAGTTGTCACCATCATTTCCCGTATTTCCTGTATTTCGTATTTATACTCGTATCTGGATTTTGGCATGTATTTTTATTTTTTTCGATATTTCTCGTATTTCGAATTTTGACATGGCTCGGTTTTAATTGGGATGGTTTGGTTTGGTTTATTATGTATTGGAACACCTTAGCCTATGCTCCACCCTCAACACACCACATCCTACCCTCTTTAAAACTCCACCAACTTTTTCTTTCTCCTCATAAACCTCTATTAATTTCTTCTTCTCCTTCCTCCACACAACTCTCTTCTCCTTCCTCTATACAACACCCACCCATAGGCAAGTGCACCTTGCCACCACATGAGAACCCTCTTTTATTTGTCCATTTGCTAGATTAGGACATGGTGATCAACATTAGAACTTAGCATTTTGTGATTTGGAGTCTCCATTGCCCTAGATCTAAGTTTTCCCTATTTTCGGTTTTACATGATTTTGATCTATTTAGGTTGGATTTTTATGGGTTTTGATGTTTCCATGTGGAAGAGAGTTCAATTCCACCCTGGTTGGAACTTTGGAAATCCGGATTGGAGTTCGGATGGCTAAGTTGTGATGCCTTGAAGTTCTGGGAACCATTGGAGCTTCTTCTCAGCCATGGAGAAGAAGACCATTTCCTCCTGCGTACGTGTTTTTACGCGTACGCAGCTCTCCTGCGTGCGTGACTTTTTGCGTACGCAGCTCTCCTGCGTGCGTGACTTTTCGCGTACGCAGCTCTCATGCGTGCGTGACTTTTCTCGTACGCCGCTCTCCTGCGTGCATGACTTTTCTCGTACGCAGCTCTCCTGCGTGCGTGACTTTTCGCGTACGCAGCTCTCCTGCGTGCGTGAATTTTCGCGTACGCAGCTCTCCTGCGTGCGTAATTTTTCTCGTACGCAGCTCTCCTGCGTACGTGACTTTCTCGTACGCCGCTCTCCTGCGTGCGTGACTTTTCTCGTACGCCGCTCTCCTGCGTGCGTGACTTTTGCTCTCCTGCGTGCGTGCTTTTGTGCGTACGCTGTGCGTGCCCTTGTGCGTAGGCTGCACCCTGATCCCCTTGCTTAACCCATTGGCTCTTGGAGTTTTGGTCTTATTTCTTTAAGCTTGGCTCTTCTATAGCCCTTTATGTTGATATTTTATTAGATATTTTACGCCCATTTTATATTCTTATGCCTTTTGTCGTCAACTTGATTTTACTTAATATGTTTGGAATGACTATTGTACATGGCATGGTATGACAAGGAACTATCATAACACGACGGTGACCCGTAGTGGTGCACTCCTGATATGACCAACCTGACATGATAGTGGCCCGTCGTGGCGCACTCCCGACAAGTACCCTGTCATGATTTATCTTGATAACTTAACTTGACCTGCCTTGACACCGTGGGTAGTTCTTTCTTGCTTGCTTGTCAAATCCACTTGTCCTGTCTTGCATCATGTCTAGGATGAGACTCTTGAGTACCACGGTCATGAGCACCTACTAAAATGGATTAAGGTTAATAACTAGAATAACTCAGTAGTCATGAAGAGATGACACAGCTACAGGCAATCCCGTTACCTGGGCGCTCTTGGGATCTGTAGCCTGCCGTCGAGTAGGGCACATTTCCAGCACACCCTCGCGTGTTGCACCCTCTAAGTCACCTAAGGGTACATTTGTCTCCCGGACGATGTACCCACCTGAATTCAACCCCTAATTTTCGACCTGTGTAACCTGGATGGTCTGCAGGGCTTGTGACTGTGGAACAATCTCACTGCATCTTGTTAGTAATTAGGCCTGTGATAACCCTAGTTAGTTAAATTTGTAAGCCGTAGTATCTGCTTTGCCGTGATTGATTGAATGAGGTATAACCAGTCTAGCTATGTCTCGATCCAGTACGAGATTGCTCCCTGTCTTGATTTCTTGTATTATTATCTTGCCGATAAATGGTGGGAAACCAAGTTCTGTTCAGATGAAGGGTTACAACCCCGGTCCTTGTTTGGTTTACGGGTTGTAACCTGGTTATCGGAATAGTTCCATGGTTATCTCGTCGTATATCATCCTGACATGTTTTTGTAATTCTAGTTTTAATATTAGATTTTCTTGTGCTGATTGCTGGCTTTTGTTCTTATTTCGTGGCCCCCTTGTGGTACTTGCTCTTTCTGGGGTTAATCCAGCTGGTTTTGTGTGGCCAAATTTTGGAGCAGCTTTCGAGGATCTACCAAGCTTCCAGCCCAATGGTGGCGACTAGAAGGAACCCGGGCTACGAGTGGGTTTTCTATTTTGTTTCGCTCACTCTATTGTAAAGTTATTCTTTTGAGGCGTTTAGCCGACGAGCACCTGTTAGCTCGATGCACTTTACTTACTGTCTGCCTACAAGTCATATGGTTGATCATGTATGACTTAACTCTTGCTAGTCCCGCATTTTGTACGACTAGCTTCATGATCAGCTGAATATGTAATATTTGGGACGCCTTATTATTGTATATTTAATGATCATACATCTTGCGACCTGACTTACTTGCTTGTGATTGAGACATTAGGCTTGTTCATGACCATAAGAGACTGTTGGCTTGTAGTAAACCCTCATATTTCTAGACAGCCATGACCGTATATCGAGGTGGTTTCCATTTCAATATACGTAGCTGGCTATGTCTGCCCCCGCTCTCCAGTATTCTGGTTCTGGGGCATGACAGTACTATCTCAGCATGAATTAAAATCTAGGATTAAAGTATGTTATAGATCTATGTGTTAGCTTTCCGAAACTTTAAACGGATCGCGTTTTCGTTTCCGGAAACTCCCGAAATCGCGAAAACACCGAGAACGCGTTTGTCTTTCGTACCGCTGACACTCAAATAATTCTCTAGAAAGTTACAGAAAGAATTAGGCCTATTAATATATATTTTTGGAAAGCTAACTTCAATACGCTTCTTTTAAAAAAACGGAAGATTAAACCGAGCTTTGAGCTAGAAGATATGACATTTCTAAGTTAGGGCTGAAATTAAAAATGTGGATAAAAATCATGACGGATTTGGGTAGTTTGAGAGAAAAGAACACAAGTATATAACATAATATATCAAGAACTCACTCTCTATACTAATATATATATATGAGACACTATAGAACACATCTCCAATACAAAAATATGATATTAAACATGTAATAATTTATTCATACATAACAACAACACATAGTGAGTCCAAATTTGGGATTTTCCCACATGGACACAACCACAACACAAAGGACACTCCTATGACCTCCAAATGGACACGAAATGGACACAAATGGAGATACAACCATGGGGGTCATTCCTATGGATTCAAAATAGACCTATATGCATGAGGAAATGAAAAGGAGAAGGGATTTATACCTCCCGGTAGATCGAATCGAAGAAAAGCCTTCCCGGAGCGACACCGACACGTAGAGATTCCAAAAGGACACGAACGAGCTCCGAATCCTCCCAAACTTGGGTAGCTTCCTCCTTGGCTAGAATGGAGAAGAAAAGAAGAAGATTTGGTAGCAAATGGAAGGATTTGGTGGAGAAATTGCTAGGGATTGCTCTCTAGGAATTTGGGGAAGAACAAGAGAGAGAGTGTGGATGAGAATAATGAAATGAACTTGAGCCTATCATCTCCCAAAGTGGCTGGCCATATGGGACTATTTGTCCTATTATGGTAAGGTCCAAAATGCCCCCACTAACCTATTCTATGAGTATTAGGAAAGGGCTAATTGGTTGGGGCTAAATTAGTCATTCTAAAGTCTCTAATCACACTAACCTTATCCATAATAATTAGTCTAACCTCTAATTAAAATATTTCTATCATGTGGACTAAAATTAATATCATGTGGTCCATAACTAACTAGTGTGTGGGTCCCACTAGAGTCAAACTACCTCCGGGTCCCCGTTTCAAGTCGGATTGATTTGAAATTCGAACCCGACTCAAATAACCCCAAAATAATATCATAAATAATAAAATAAATTTCAACCCCAAAATAATATCATAAATAATAAAATAAATTTTAAAAATATTCAAAAATATAAAATGACAAAAATATCCCTATTTCTGAAAACTGGGGGTGACACTATTGCCCCTCGCCGGGTTCTCGAAGAAGCTCCTGTAGGAACGAAATCGTAAAGCAGAATACTCTAGAGGGGGGGTGAATAGAGTTGGCAGCAGAATAATGCTAACTAAAAATGTTAGCAGCAAGATCACAGAATAATAATCACAACTAAATAATGTAAAGGCAGAGATAAGAAAGCAAATGCAAAGACAGCGATGTATACTGGTTTCCCTCTGTTGAGGACTAGTCCAGTCGGTAGAACTCTTGCTACCAGTTGAATCCACTATTGGCAAAACCACAAGTTTTCTTACGAAGTCCTTGCAACTTCTACAACGCGAGCTTTGATACGAAGAACTCGTCCAACTTCAATTGTGAAGAGGTATTCTTCTATCAAGCCTTCTGATTACAATCACTCTGAAACTTCTAGACCGCACCGCACTGGCAAAATGACTAGAGGATTGTAACTGGCTTGGGATCTGAAAATGAAAGCTCGAGAAAAACTCTTTGGAAGACTGAAAGCTTTAAGTAGAGAGAAAATTGAAAGTGAATGAGTGAGTTAAAATGATCTAAATCCTTCTATATTTATAGGAGTTCCAAAGACAGAATTCTGGCAGAATTCGGGCAGAACTCGATGAGAAAATCTCGGTCAAATTCGTAACTGCAGGAGGACCAAGTTTCGAGGAATTCAAAAACAAAACGGCCTCTAACCGAACTATGGTCGAACTCTGGCCGAGTTCTGTCAGGGTTAGGTTAGGGTTTTTAAAATTAGTTTTTAGGAAATTTTGAAAACCTTTTTGGAGCTTTTGTAAATACGAATATTTTACAAAACTAAGGACATTTTAAAAACGGTTTGAAATCTTTTTGGAATAGCCTATTTGCCAGTACGACATGGTGTACACAGTATTCCTAGACTCAATTAAAATAAAAATATATTGCTCAAAGAAATACAGACTCGAACAGGAAAACAACGCTTCGGTCTTGAACTGAGTAGATAGCCGTTCTTGATCATGTCCAAGAGTCCGAGATATCCTGACTAGCTCCATATATCGAGACAGAGTTTGATCAATTATTAAAATCAGTTTGACCATATGACCAATGAGCCAACAATCTCTCCCATTTTGATAATTGAAAAACTATGAATGATATAACATCTAAGCTTGGAATCAAATCAAAAATAGTAAAGTAAAATTGTTCATATCCTGTATGCATTTTCTCAAAAGATGTTAGATCCTTATTTCTCCCCCGTTGTCACTTAACAAAATAATTGCAAAAGAGAAAGCTCTCCCGTAATCAATGTATAAGTAACAAACAGTGAAGAAACACAAAAAAATTATGACTGACAGTAAAAAAATAACATCACAGGCATGTATTTGTCTCAGGCAGTTTATAATATAGTAGCAGATAAAGATGCTATAAATAAATAAACTGATGTGAAAGATAAACTACGTATCCCATCAAGATAAAAAATGTTCAAGAGACATCAATAAATATCCAGTACAAGTCTGATAATAAAAGGATAAAAAGACAGAAACTTGGAATGTCGGAGCATTTCCAAGTGTACAGTAGATAATATCTAAGTCTCAAAAATCAGCTAATATATCATCATCACATCTCCTCCTCCTCCTCCTCATCATCATCAGCATGACCGGCATGTCCAGAAGGACCAGCTCCCGAAGTACCAGCGCCAGAAGGGTGAGGAGGGGCGCCAGCGTAAAACTCACCGACAAAGTCTCGAGTAGGAGCACGATCAGAAAGATACCAATCATATGTGTTACCGGGCTGAAAGTAGGCATGAACAACCTCATCCTCACAGCGGTAACCAGAAAAGGCTGGATCTCTAGGAATAGAACCGGCAGAATGTCCAGTCTGAGCAAATCGGAGATCAGCTAGAGAATTTGCTATCGCCTGATAACGAGTCACATCGCGGAACTCACGTTCGCGGGCCATATCCATCATCGAGACATACAAATCAGAAAGATGCTGGTATATGCCTTCAAAGGTCATGGCATACTGCTGAATTGGTGGAGGAGGTGGAGCAGTAGGAGGAGCAGTAGGAGGAGCAGCAGCAGTCATACTACGACGAGATAGCTTAAGAAACTTGGGCTCAGGGTCTTGAGTACAAGTTACAAATCAATATCAAAATACTGGAAGATGCGTGGGAGAATCATCGCATAAGAGAGATTTCTATCTCTTGCACGACAACGTTCCATCATCTGGATAATGGTCTTAGGGGCAGAAAAAGGAATCCCCTTAAGAATATGATACATAGCAGATAGTTCAAGTGATGTGACATCATCCTTTGAAGTAGACTTCGGAAGGAGAGAGGAGTAGATGATGCGATGCAATTCATAACTAAACAAGTTCAAGTTATTTGCCTTGAACTTTCCAGAGCGAACTCGATCAGGGGCACAGAGTTCAACTTTGAAACTAGCAAGTATCGTGCCGTCGGGGAAATCAAATTCAGTGATATCAACAAGCGGTTCACCTTCGTTAGGAATACCAAGGATTTTTGCTAAGAGGACATCATTGAAATCGATATCTAGTCCGCCAACACGAGTACTTACGTCAAACGTGTTTAATATGATATTATAGTAGAACAGTCTAATGGCATTAGTAGCTACTGGGAAACAAAGTTTAACAACGTGTTGTAAACCTAATGCCTCCAAATAAGGGCGGTGTTCAGGAAACACAGTCCATTTGATAGGAGCGCCTGTGCATATGGATCTCATGAAAAAGTCTCCATACCACAGAAGGGCTTGATCTAGGGTTTGAAAATAAAACCCATCGAACGTGCCATCGCTCGATTGAACTGGTGAAAGGAGGGAATCCGTGTGTGGATTTGAAGATGATCCTTCCTCACTAGGATTGGTCGTCTTCTTCCTCTTAAAGGGGTTGAATCCCTTAGGTGGCATTGTGCAAATAAAGTAAATATACACGAAATTGAAAGGAGAAGAAATACGGAGTTATACCTCCCGAGATTCAAGTATGTTGTAGAGGACAATGATCTCCACACGAATCCAAAATTTGGATGGATTTCACCACGTAGATAGGGAGTAACGGAGTGGTAAAGATCTAGGGTTTGAGGGCTCCCGCGCAGCTGTTGTTGCTGTGATGGTGGTGTTTAGAAGCAATGAAGAAGAAAGGCTCTCGGGTTCTGGTTATATAACCAGATACCACTAACCGAACTCGGGCCAAATTTGGTCCAAATTCTGGCCGAATTCGCCTGGGGTTGGTTTGGAACACTTTCTTTTCCATTGACTCATTTCAAAGATTTAATTCAAAGATTAGTAATTTTAACATTCAATTAATATAATTAATGTTATTTTATAGATTAAATATCGTTACACAGCGACTGTCTCAGATTAGCTGTAGGAGTACTGTCCCAGCTGGCGGAGGTTCATCGGAGAACTCTTAAGTACTGCTTCGCTTCAACCGTAGTTGTGGTGACAAACAGACTCTTTATTGGCTTGTCTCTAACACAATTTTTGTGTATTGAAATAAAATCATAAAATAAAATTAATTAACATTATTGACGTCCAAAATTCCTAATTTTCGACGTAAACAATTGAAATGATCTTCTACTAGAGGTTTTGTGAAGATGTCAGCTAGTTGATTCTCAGTATCTATGTACACAAGGTCAATATCTCCATTTTGATGATGATCTCTAAGAAAATGATGTCGAATCTCGATATACTTAGTACGAGAGTGACATACTGGATTCTTAGTCAAATTAATTGTGCTCGTGTTGTCACAGAAAATGGGAATGTGTGTGTAAAATAAATCACAGTCTTCTAAGGTTTGTTTCATCCACAAAATCTGAGCACAACAACGTCCTGCGATGATATACTCAGCCTCTATTTTTGATAGGGCTACAAAATTTATCTTTTTACTAAACCATGAGACTAAAGCCTTGCCTAAGAAATAACATGTGCCGCTGGTACTTTTTCTATCAACTTTGCATTCAGCAAAATCTGTATCCGAGTAACCAATAAGGTCAAAGGACTTTGTTTTGGGATACCATAAGCCAACAGAAGAAGTGCCCTTAAGGTATCGAAAGATACGCTTAACTGCGCACAGATGTGATTCCTTTGGATTAGCTTGAAAACGTGCACACAGGCAAACACTAAACATAATAACTGGATGACTAGCAGTTAAATAAAGTAAACTACCGATCATACCTCGATACTTACGTGTGTCGACCGGCTTGCCTTGTTCATCAATATCAAGCTTTGTTGAAGTTGCCATCGGAGTGCCAATAGGTTTGACATTGTCCAGATCAAACTTCTTTAACAAATCTTTTGTGTACTTGGCTTGATTTATGAATGTCCCATTGTTAGTTTGTTTGATTTGCAGTCCGAAAAAGAATTTCAGCTCTCCCATCATGCTCATCTCAAACTTATTCTGTATACACTTAGAGAATTCTTGACAAAGAGATTCATCAGTAGATCCAAATATAATATCATCAACATAGACTTGTATTAAGAGAAGCTTGCCATTAAAAGACTTAATAAAAAGTGTAGTGTCAACCTTGCCTTTTGAAAAACCGTTGTCAAGTAGGAAAGAGCTTAGACGATCATACCAAGCACGAGGGGCTTGTTTTAAACCGTATAAAGCTTTCTTCAACTTGAAAACATGATCAGGGTTTTTAAAATCTGTAAAACCTGGAGGTTGTACTACAAAATTTTTTTCTTTTATAAAACCATTTAAAAATACACTCTTAACATCCATTTGAAATAATTTGAAATTATAAAAACATGCAAATGTACATAACATGCGAATGGATTCTAATCTCGCAACTGGGGCATACGTCTCATCGTAGTCGATACCTTCTTCCTGATTGTATCCTTGAGCTATGAGTCGAGCCTTATTACGAGTCACTAAACCATTCTCGTTCAGTTTATTTCGGAATACCCAACGGGTGCCAATGACCGGATGATCAATTGGCTTGGAAAAAAGTTCCCAAACTTGATTCCGTTCAAATTAGTTTAATTCCTCTTGCATAGCATCTATCCAAAAATTATCACTACATGCTTCATCAATGATTTTGGGTTCTAGCTATGAAATGAATGCAACACTAGAAACAATATCTCTACTGGATGTACGAGTACTTACACCTTTGGTAATATCACCAATTACCAAATCCTTTGGATGATCAGTTGTAAATTTTAATCTTTTCGGCAGACTCTGAAGGTAGCTGGTTCCTGGATCTTCTCTAGGAGGATCAGATAGTGCTGAGCTTGGTAGAGAATTAGCTGGTGTTGAGCTTGGTACAGTTAGATCTTCGTCATTGTCATTGATAGTCATTTGATTCAGTTCATCAAAGGTGACGTTGATTGATTCTTCGATGATCATAGTTCGTTTGTTGAAGACTCTGTATCCTTTGCTCTTGGCCGTATAACCTAAAAATATACCTTCATCGGCCTTTTCGTCAAACTTTTCCAAATTGCCTTTTGTATTAAGAATAAAGCACTTACAACCAAATATTCTAAAATATGAAACTGATGGAATTCTATCAAACCATAACTCAGATGAAGTCTTCTTCGATTTGGGTCGAATTAGAACTCTATTGAGAACAAAACAAGCTGTATTGACAGCTTCAGCCCAGAAATATTTGGGTAGACTAAACTGGTTTAACATTACTTTGGCCATTTCGGATAGAGTTCTGTTCTTACGTTCCACAACTCCATTTTGTTGTAGAGTCCTAGGACAGGAGAACTCGTGTACAAAACCGTGTGTGTCATAAAATTGCTCAAACTCTGCATTCTCGAATTCGCCACGATGATCGCTTCTAATACGAGTGATCATGTAACCTTTTTCATTCTGTACTTTCTTATAAAAGGCGACAAATTCGGATAATGCATCATTTATGTGTGTCAAAAAGTATATCCTCGTGTATCTAGAGTAATCATCTACAATTACAAAAGCATATAACTTACCTCCGAGGCTAGCAACTTTGCTAGGACCAAATAAGTCCATATATAGCAATTATAGAGGTCTAGTAGTACATACTGCGTTTACTGACTTGAAAGTGGATCTGGTAGCTTTGTTCTTTTCACATTAGCTGCATACCGAATCCTTCTTGAATGTTATGTCTGGTAAACCGCGTACTAGCTTCTTCGTGGATAATCTTGAGATTGTGTCCATATTTGTGTGACCGATTCTCATATGCCACAGATGACTCTCATCACTTTTAGCTATTAAGCATCCACCTGAAATGTTAGTTTCTTCCAATAAATAGAAAATATATATGTTATCTTCCCTGATACCTTCAAAGATAGTACTACCAGTTGAGCTATCAACTATAGTACATTTGTCTTTGCCAAAGTTGATGCCATAACCATGATCAGCTATATGACTTATGCTGAGTAGATTATGTTTCAACTCGGTAACCAGACAGACATCCTTAATCACAGGATAGGAAGACTTACCAAAATCACCGATACCAATGATATACCCATTCAAGTTATTACCGAATGAAACATAACCTTCCTTCTTATTCTTCGACAGCGTTGCAAATAATATAGCGTCACCGGTCATATGCCGTGAACAACCGCTGTCGAGTATCCATTTGCTTTTAGCATGTGAAAGGTGTTCCACCTATAAAATAGTTTGCAGATGAAACTTTTGGTACCCATTTCTTTTAGGGTCCTGAAATGTTAGCTTTTGGTATCCATGCATAAATATTTAAATCAACAAGCTTTCTGATTCTACATGCAGGAGAAATATGACCAGTGTGGCCATAATAATGACATTGTGCATGTTTAGTGTTGAAAGCTGAATGGTATGCATGGTTGGTAGGTTTAGATTTTCTAGTATAGAAGAAAGCATACCTATAATCCTGTTTGGGCTTAACCTTTTGGGGTAAAGGTTTGATATGGTTAGGTCTGACAGTGTTTGGTTTGGGAATGTTCCAATTTTTCGGTAAGTGACACGTGTTAGGGTAGGAAGCAGCAGTCTCAGGCTGTTTTCCTAACCTAATTTCCAATCTTTTGGAAGTGCCATACAACTTAGTATAGTCAGAAGTAAGTGCTTCCATTCTGACTTGTGCACTTTGAAGACTTTTCTTCTCTTTAGAAAGTTCTTCTTTCAGTTGGTCAATAACCTTGTCTTTGTCTTCAGATGACTTGGTAGTCTCGTGTAATAAGAGCTTAATAGAAGAAAGCTCACCAGACTCACTAACATGATTTCTAACCTCAGCTAGTAGGTCGGTAAGTCTTCCTATTTCACTTTTGTGCTCTTTGAGTACCTTCTTAGAGGTCTGATATTTGCTACGCAGTTTCCTGTAATCACTTATCAGTTCACTGAAGGCATCTCCTAATTGCTCAAAGGTGAAGTCATCAATGTATCAACTACAGGTTCAAAGAGTACCTGATCGGATGCCATAAAGCATACATTTGCAGCGTCTTCTGATTGTTCATCTTCTGAGTCGCTGGCTTCACTTTCATGCCATATGCTGGTATTGGCATATTTCCGAGATGTTCATCTCTTCAGGTTCCCTTTCTCATACCTGTTGCTCTTCTTGCTTGATGATGAGTTTGTAGGATAATCCTTCTTCATGTGTCCCTTTTTCTTGCAGCCATAGCAGACAGCATCATCTTGATACCAGTTGTTGCTGCTATTGTTTTCTTTGGCTTTCTTCTCATATCTCATGAATCTTTTGAATTTCCTTGCTAGGAGTGCTTGAACTTCAGCATCAGATTCACTGCTGTCTGAATCACCTTCAGCAGCTTTTCTGTGCTGAGCCTTGAAAGCGATCGTCTTCTCCTTTGGTGCAGGCTCTTCAAAATCTTGTAGCTCCAGTTCATGAGTGAGTAGCTTACCCATGAGTACTTCGAGGGACATAGTTGTGAGGTCGTTCCCTTCAATAATTGCAGTAGCCTTTGGAATCCAGTTCTTGGTAAGTGCTCGCAGGAGTTTGCAAATCTTTTCATGATTACTGTAATCTTTGTCTAGGGAGGACAAAGGATTTACAATATCAAAGAATCTTTCGAACATCTGCGTAACTGTTTCGTTGGGCTTCATCTTGAATACCTCATACTCTTGAGTAAGTCTGCTGACCTTTGATTCTTTGACTTGAGTCGTACCTTCATGTGTGACTTCAAGAAGCTTCCACACTTTATTAGCAGTTGTGCAGATAGACATCCTGTTAAATTCAGTTCTGTCTAAAGCACAAAATAAAGCGTTAATAGCACGTGCGTCAAGACTGGCCTTTTTCTTTTCTTCCTCTTTATATCTGTTATGGGGTTTTTCAATTAAAACTCCATCAACATTTATATGAGGTGGCTTTTGATAGCCATCAATAACAATAGACCATAAATCAAAGTCAAGTGATTTCAAGAAGAAACTCATCCGTGTTTTCCAATAGGTATAATTCGTACCATCAAACAGTGGAGGTCTATTTGTAGCCTGGCCTTCACTTGTGAATTTCACAGTTGCCATGTGTTGTGCTGTGATCTATATAACAATTAGTTAAAAAGAATAAATAATTACAATATTACCTTGCTTTACCTATAACACCCGCTCTGATACCAATTGTAGGAACGAAATCGTAAAGCAGAATACTCTAGAGGGGGGGTGAATAGAGTTGGCAGCGGAATAATGCTAATTAAAAATATTAGCAGCAAGATCACAGAATAATAATTACAACTAAATAATGTAAAGGCAGAGATAAGAAAGCAAACGCAAAGACAGCGATGTATACTGGTTTTCCTCTGTTGAGGACTAGTCCAGTTGGTAGAACTCTTGCTACCAGTTGAATCCACTATTGGCAAAATCGCAAGTTTTCTTACGAAGTCCTTGCAACTTCTATAACGTGAGCTTTGATACGAAGAACTTGTCCAAATTCAATTGTGAAGAGGTATTCTTCTATCAAGCCTTCTGATTACAATCACTCTGAAACTTCTAGACCGTACCGCACTGGCAAAACGACTAGAGGATTGTAACTAGCTTGGGATCTGAAAATGAAAGCTCGAGAAAAACGCTTTGGAAGACTGAAAGCTTTAAGTAGAGAGAAGATTGAAAGGGAATGAGTGAGTTAAAATGATCGAAATCTATCTCTATTTATAGGAGTTCCAAAGACAGAATTCTGGCAGAATTCGGGCAGAATTCGGGCAGAACTCGATGAGAAAATCTCGGTCAAATCCGCAACTACAGGAGGACCAAGTTCCAAGGAATTCAAAAACAAAATGGCCACTAACCGAACTCTGGCCGAACTCTGGCCGAACTCTGTCAGGGTTAGGTTAGGGTTTTTAAAATTAGTTTTTGGGAAATTTTGAAAACCTTTTTGAAAACCTTTTTGGAGCTTTTGTAAATACGAATGTTTTACAAAACTAAGGACATTTTAAAAACAGTTTGAAATCTTTTTGGAATAGCCTATTTACCAGTACGACTCGGTGTACACAGTATTCCTAGACTCAATTAAAATGAAAAATACATTGCTCAAAGAAATACAGACTCGAATAGGCAAACAACGCTTCGGTCTTGAACTGAGTAGATAGCCGTTCTTGATCATGTCCAAGAGTCCGAGATATCCTGACTAGCTCCATATATCGAGACAGAGTTTGATCAATTATTAAAATTAGTTTGACCATATGACCAATGGGCCAACAGCACCTCCTGCGGTCCAAGATGGTGATCAAAGCTCTGCTGCAGCCTTGCTTCCGACCGCCGAGAACCCTACTGTCCCCAAATCCAGCAAAGAAAAATACTATAATGCTGAGATTTTGGGGGCACAAGGGAAATATATATGGACGAAGGAGAGGCCGCATAAAAAAATGGGCAGTCTGCCTATGCGGCAGCCAACTCTGGCCGCAGGCAGATGGCCCATGCGGTGGCCAATCATGGCAGCAGACAGGCTGCCTCATGCGACCCTGTCAGAAGCTCTGTATTCGACCGTCTCTCATGCGGACCCGACCCCATGCGGCCCATTGAGAATGTGGAATATTTCAATCTGGACTCTTCTTACTATGCGCCTTCGGGTGCTAAGTCAAAAAAGTCTGGGGCAGTGCGGGCCCAACAAACCCATTCAACTGTCCAAGTTGCTGACCATCAGCGGGTACCGTTAACTGTTATACGGGCTCCTGATGAAAAGTTGTACAGAACCACCCGCGTCCAGCCCTCCGAGGTAAACGGACAGGGTAGGTCCCAAAGGTCTTCCTACAATGATCGAGAGCAAGTACTTTTACTAGCCTCGGATCAGGGAGCAAATATGATTACGCATCCGTGCGCTCAGGATACCCGAGCCCACAAAACGGATGCGAAGGTAGATCAATTTGCTCTCGACTTGCGAGAAGTACTCATCCACGAACGCAAAAAGAGGGAGGGAACCTTGGCATGCGGTGAGCCCTCCCTAGGACATCATTGTACCTAAGTTTTTATCAACTGCTACTGCGACAAGTCGGCAGCACCTGAAGATCGGCAGTCCGTTTTCCAACGACTGCACCAGTCAGCACCTGTCCGACGACAACTCGAGAAATAGGTACAAATTTTAGGAGACAAAGAATTTTCTTTCGCCTTCTATAATTCAACTCGGAAGGTTCCTGCCGGCAAGGGAGAAAAGAAAACAGGCTCCTCCAGCCCGACAATCTCAGCCAGCACTGCAAGAAAACTTTCATCTGGAGGATTGCCGCCAACAACCACATGGGGTGTCTACCTGGGCACCCGTTCCAGAAAGAAGCTTCCAACACCCGAGGGTGCACCCTCGACCTACCTGGAGGTAAATGAAGCTGGGGGTAGCAGTCCCCTCAATGTTTGCGACAACCCGGTATTCCAAGATGATACTCAGGGGGTAGCAATCCACTGGAATTATGCAACAGACTTGGACATCCCCGAGGATGATCGCCTTCGCCAAGACGATGCAGCTTCCTGCACAGGGGTTGGCACCCCTTCCAAATCCGAGGAGGAGGATATTCCGATATTCTGTGATAATTTCTCTGTACGAGGGTACGACGCGGAGAGCACCTCTTCTACGGTCCCTTCTACGTCTACCTATATGCGGACAGTCTTTATGGCCGGCGATGATCATGAAGGACCTACTGATTGACAACATCTAGAGGTACTTGAAGCAATGCTCCTGTCCTTGGTCAAGTCAGTAGACGAAATCAAAGCTGCCTTGCCGACTTAACCAGCAAGGATGCCTGGACAAATAAGCTTGCGACCCGCAGTCAATGCGGACTCCAACACAACCGATCCTCCTTTGGGTGACAATCCTCTAGGTGCATCCGCTCCTTCAGCTACAGACGAAGCCAAAGAGGCAAGGAGGGAAGTCCAGGAGCTTCGAGCAATGTTCAATGCCCGAGACTCCTCCCGGGACCTCAGAATACGGCAGCCGTATCCCGTTGCGTGGAGAGATGTTCCTTTTTCGCCACGATACAAACTATTTCATATCGATTCGTATGATGGAAAGACCTCTGCCAACCGGTGCATGACTTATTTTGAGGTCACAAATGACCACCAGTATACACAAGTGACAACCGTCCATACCGCAAACCGACTTACTCCCATTAGAGGTGCCTACTTCCTAGTCCCAGGCAGAAGAAAAGGGGATCACACGACCATCTTTGGCCGAAAAGAAGGTCCTCAACCTTTCATGCAAGAAGAGTTCGATCTCGAACCCGACACTGAAAGATTGCCGCTCTACCTTTATAGTCCCCAAGCCAAGTACTTCATACAAAAGCAGGGGTACGACTGGAGACTACCCCAGGTCTGAATTACGGCAACGACTAGCGATTGCCTTTGCAGATGTCAGCCCCGGCTGGGAAACCTCGGGATTATTATAGCAAGTCCAGACACGGTCTCGGTTATGTTACACCAGTAACAACGCCCGAGAGTTCCGATGAGAAATGTGAGTGGCATTCTCACTCATACGAATCACCTACATACGATTTCGATGATAGCGTTGAGAATATATTCAGGCAGACATTGTCTGTCAATATGGCATCGGCTGACATTGAAGAGGAAGACGAAGATCTACTTGAACCTCTTGAATTGGAGGCATGGGCCCAACAACTGGATGCACAATGGGAGAAGCGCTTTGAACAACAAGACCCTCCCATTGAAGATGAAGTCATGCAAGTTGACCTTTGTTTCACTTAACAAAATGCCTAGAAATCGGATTTTGAAAATAAAACGAAAAAAAGTACAAGAAGTACAAATTTGATTCTGGGAAGTATTGCTATGGAAGTCTGATCTGTAAATAATCACTTTGTTCCTTAGACCATAGGATGATGATGAAGATCACTGCTGGAAGATGAACAATTGGAAGAACTAAGTCACCAGAAAGGTATCGACGCACTTGGGCACTGATGGCGAGGCTGAATGCTTTTCTGCTTTGCTTCACTCTGTTCAGGGAGAAAAGTTGAAGAAGAATGCTCCAAAAATCAAAGTCTCTGGGCTCTGATCTCTATGTATTCTCTCCTTTCTCTCTCTGTCTGTATTTGAGAAAAATAAGTCTATTTATAGACTTGGGCTCTTGTGCGTAAAAACTCAGCAAAAGTTCCGTCTTTACACTAACAACTGCCACCCATGACCGAAGTCATCCTCTGCATACGTTGACACGTGTCCTATCATTTCAATAAGAATAGGATGCACGTACACACATTCTTCGAGATGTGTGACATGAAAGCCATGTAGGCAAACCACGTTCTGAATTGGTGAAGAAGAATAGGACGTAAAAACAACCCAAATATACCCTGAGCGTAAAGTAGTAGACTAGGCATACAATAGTCCTGACATGGACTTCCCGTATAAAGTGGTTGTTAAATAACCTTGAGCGTAAAAGTAGCCCAAATAAACCTTACGCACACGTCAACTTTTGAGCGTAAAAACTCGTATAGTCTCCGTGCGTAAAAGAAGCCATATTATGAGCGTAAAATAGCTCAGTCCACATACTAAACGACAAATTAGTCTCTGTGTAAAACAAATCCCTTTAATTTCTGTGATATATGCCATCATTAAATCTTCATGTCAGACTTTGCATTAAATGCAAGACTTGACAGCTTTGTCCAGCGTAAAAGTGGCTAGCCTGTCTTAGGCGTAAAACCATTAGCTTTGACCCGGGCGTAAAATGATTATCCTACTTTAGGCCTAAAGTGATTAGCCTCTCTTTGGCGTTAAGTGGATCAATTTGAATGGAATGATCCATCTCTTTGACTCATTCTTATGAAGCACTTTTTACGCTCCTACAAGACCCCCTTCAAAGTTTTCAAATATCCTCAAAATTGGAAACACTTTGAACAGAAGCGTAAAAGTCGAGATTTGACCAGTCAGCGTAAAATTCGGGAAAGGGTGCCGGTCAATACTTAACCGTCATAATGAATTTCCTCTCGAAACTTTCGAATGCTTCTTCATCTTCTCGAGTTTGCATTAATAATGATCAGTTTCCCATATGGAATATGAAGAGTTGATTTGGTTGTGTATATAAGGAGAAGTTCTTCATTCTTGCTTTTCATCTTTATACTATCATGTAACCAAAGAAAGAAATTAACAAGGAAGAGGCTCCGAGCTCAAGGGTTGATATAGAGACAGAAGTTGAGCGGGCACGCGACTTTGTAGAGTGCTTTGGACTGACTCCAGTAGTCTTTAGTCATATCGATGGTGGTCCCTCTACTGCGTATGAGGGATCAGGAGATGCAGAAGCGTTTCTTAATCTGATGCGTCGCTCCGGGATTCGCAACATGCACGATTTAGGTGCCTCCCTTCGTCAGCCCAACGAAGGAGAGAAAAAATAATGTAGAAGTGTCGTCTATGTATTGCGACTCTTCAACTTATCTGTAGGGGACTACTCCCCTTTAAATAAATAAAATCTTGATATTGATCTCATCTGTTGGTATAAATAGAATTTTTCTATATCTCCTTTAACTACATTTATGGTTATTCATTCCCAAGAGAAACAAAACAACACGTGGCATCTGCCTTGTGGTCACGAGCACCTTTTTAGTAGGATCTTTCCCGAAATAGACTCATGCCAACTGTTTCCTCAACCCTTATAAATAGCTGAGTTAAAGAATGTTTTATACATTCTCATTCTCATTCTTTCGAAGATAGCTTTTTGCAACATTTCATTCTCTAGCAAATGGTGATGCTTTCCGATGCTGTCTCTCTGTACGCCCGGTAGCTCTTTGCAAGATTTCATTCTTCAACAAATAATGATGCTTTTCGATGTTGTTCCTCTGTTTGCCCAGTCGACAGACGTTGATTCAACAATTCTCAGAGCAGAATCATCTGACCTCAATAGTAAGTTTAATTCGTAAAACAATCGTCTGCCTTTGAACTTTTTTGTCGAAAACAGATGCCCATGAGTGTAAATCCTTGACAGACGTAGAATCTTATAGGTAAGATGCACGGGCATAAAAGCCTTGTTGAATAATATGCTCATGAAATATTGGCGTAAAAGCCTTATTGAATGAGGTACATATGAAACAATGGCGAAAAAGGCCTTATTGAATAGGGTGCACATGAGACACGGGCGTAAAAGCCTTGTTGAGTAAGGTGCACGAGCATCAGTCTTTAATTAATCAGTAAGTGGCTGATGATACTTCTTTTGAAAATTTTTCTCTGTTGTTTTCTGCAGAAGCTTGGCTGAAGAACTTTTCCAGAACCGGTATTGGCGACTTTGACGCTGTGAGGAGTATTCTTCTGACATCAGCATCAGGGAGCTCATGCGCTTTTGATGTGCAAATCAGACAACTCAGAACTTTTCGTGGGATAAAAGGGTCTTCCTCAGATGGTAGGAAGAGCCTTTATACACGAAAAGTTGGATGGTAGAGTCAACTCTATCCCGAGAAATTGGGTAGTAGAGTTCCTTTCACGGCAGGACTAGAAATCGTATCCCAATGTTGGATACATTCCTGTCTCCTCTGAAAGGCCGCCACTTCTTCACCAATTGTATTGGCAGTAACACGTCTTCGGGCTGCCATACTCTAGGATTCTCTTCTCGTCTAAGAGAGAAGACCAGAGTTTGATTCCTACTGTTCTGATCGCCATTAAGGCTCAGACAGTAAGGAATTGACACCAACAACGAATTCGATGAAGAAGATCCAAAGAAGAAATAGATCTCGATTAGGTCATCATTGTTGTATAGAATGAAAATCCAAAATGTAATAGATTTCCATTATGATTTGTAAGAAAGTCTAAGAAATGTAATAGACTTTTATGATGAAATGAGAATGGAAATGACAAGTCTTCTATGCTCAATGATTTGTATCTAACCAGAAGTAATATGGACATGATAGATAATAAAGTCTTGTTTTCTGTTTAGAGTATACAATACTATCAGAGGTATTATGGAGATGATAGCATGTAAGAACTCAAAGAAAAATTAGATTAATATCTATGCAGAGGTCAGATGGATTTGATGGATAAGAAAAGCAAGCAGTGTTAATATTTATTCAGAGGTCTTGAGAACACGATAAATAATAAATCTAATTTTTTTTAATCAATTGGTAAGATAGAAGATCAAAAATTTCTCTCCGAAGAGACGAGTAATCAGCTTAACCAAACCTTGGTAGCTGGGGATTAAGAGGACAGATGTCATTGAGGATATATGCCAATATGAAATGAACCGACATAACTTTCGGAAAAAGAAAGAACAATTCAATTCCATAAGTAAATGAATGAATCTGATGTAATGAACGGACAGGCCTTTCCGGGAATGAAAGGTTATTTTCAATTTCAAAGACCGGTTCATTAATAGATCTCTCCTATTAAATAGGTAAGAAATCTTTGTAACTTTTCATTCTTATTTCTACTCATCTATTGGAAATGACTTCCAAGGATATGCAGCAAAAGAATGAAGTCTCCAGGAAAGTTGAGAACATCATTGAGACGTGCCCCGTTGAGCCAATTATGACAGGCCCAACCGAAATAGGCGAAAGCTCTTCTACTCCAAAGCCACAACAGCATCTGCTATCATGAAATGCCAATAATACCCCATTCTGCGAATGCAGTCCTGTAATTTCGGACCCGATTGATGAGCACCACAGACGCCATCATGAGCCTCACGGAGTATCAGTTTAGCTTCACTTTCTGAGAGACAGCGCAGCAAGAGTCCATCATATGAGCGACGATATAACATATGTAAAGATGAATCATAATAGAATCGAAATGATCGTCTTTTAATTGATGCAGCTTCTTTTGGATCTTCAGGTAAAATCCCATGAATCGCGTAATCAATAAATGGAGTTCTCAAATCCCTTTGTTGAGAGCTTGATTTTGTAGTATAACTCTGTTCAATATATAAATTATTCTTGATACAGAATAAATCTCGGTCCAACAAAGTAATTGTATTTTGTCTTCGGATTGGAACAGCCAAATTTACAGCTAGGCTAGCAAGAGCATCAGCCTCCACATTCTGAGAATGTGGTACAAATTCAATAAAGAATCCTTTGAATGAAAGGACCAATTCGACTACTACTTGATGATAAGGAATGAGATCAGGATTTTTGACTTCATAGGTCCCTCTAACCTGATTAACAATCAGCTGAGAGTCTCCATAGGCTTCTAGGAATTCATTATTCAATTGTTTTGCGACTTGGAGACCAATCAATAGAGCATTATATTCTGCTATATTATTGGAGCATGGTTCATTGAGAGAATAGGCACGGTATATGACCATTTTGTCAGGAGAAACCAAGACGATTCCTACCCCAGAGACAATATTACCTTTAGGTCCAACCCGTGATGCTCCGTCAAAATATAATTACCAAATGTCATTTTTTAAAGTTATATTGCAATCTACAACTTCATTTGGAATGTCCTCATATAACTTTGATGTTTCAGGTATATGATGAGCAGCTAAGAAATCAGCTAATGCTTGACCCTTTACTGATTTTTGAGGAATATAAACCATGTCATAAGGAGTGAGCAACATCGCCCAGGTAGCTAACCTAGAGTTAAGAATGCTCGGTTTTCTCATCAATACCCGAATGGGATTTATTCTGGAGATGTCATGGATAGTCTGTCCTGTCACATAATGTCTTGTCCTTTGGACAGCAAAAACCAAGGCCAGACATTCCTTTTCTACAGGAGTATACCTATGTTCTGCTCCGACCATCATTCGGTTAAGATAATAAATCGCTTGTTCATGCCCTATATCACTTTTTTGTGCAAGAAGAGCACCATGTGAATGATCCAAAGCTCGAACATATAACAAAAATGGTCTTCCTATCACTGGAGGTACCAAAACAAGGGGATTTGTAAGGTATTGCTTGATGTCATTGAAGGTTTTCTGACATGCTTCATCCTAAAGAAATGATACACCCTTCTTTAATAGACGGAAGAAAGGTTGGCATCTTCCAGAGAGATTGGATATGAATCTCCTGATATATGCAACGTGACCTTGGAAGCCACGGAGTTCTTTTAAATTACGTGGATGACGCATTTCAAGAATTGCTTTAACCTTATCAGGATCGACATGGATACCCTGAGAAGTAATGACAAATCCTAAAAACTTGCCACTGGAAACCCCTAATAAAGACTTAATAGGGTTCATTTTCAATTGATGTTGGTGCATCAGTTCAAATACTGTCTTCAAGTCTTAAATGTGATCACCTTTCGATCGACTCTTAACAACAATGTCATCTACATAACATTCTACTGTCTTCCGTAGATGTTCTTGAAAGATGTTGCTCATGGCCCGTTGATATGTGGCACCGGCATTTTTAAGACCAAACGGCATCACCGTATAGTAGTAAACCCTAAGGGGTGTACGAAAAGCAGTATGCTTCTCATCTTCTGGATGCATCTTTATTTGATTATATCCTGAGAATCCGTCCATAAAAGATATGCGTTCAAAACCACATGTATTGTCTATCATGACATCAGAAATTGGAAGTGAAAATTCGTCTTTTGGACAAGCTGCATTAAGATCTCAAAAATCTATGCAAACTCGGACTTTTTTATTCTTCTTTATAACAGGAACAATGTTGGCAACCCAATCGGGGTGTTGTTCCTCGAGAACAAAACCACACGTGATCAGCTTTTTGACTTCTGCTTCAATTGTATCCATCATATCTGGTTGAAAATGCCGTTGCTGTTGTTTGACAGGCTTAGCATTAGGAAGAATATTGAGTTTATGAGTAGCAAATTTGGGATCTAGACCTGGCATATCCTCATAACTCCATGCAAAAATATTAATATATTCTTTGATTAGTTTTATCAATTTTTCCTTTTCATCTTCAGAAAGATTCTTACTGATGAATATTGGTTTGGGCATAGTTCCATCTCCAACGTCCATCTGGACAATCTCGTCCTCTGTAGGTGGTTGTCGTTGTTCAAAATGAAGTTCCCATTGAGTGTACATCTCTTGAGCCCAAGGATCATTCTCAAATGGCTCAGATTCACCATCAATTTGAACCATGTAAGCTGAAAATATTTGCTCAGATTCATCATAATAGTCTCCTTTAACACACGAGGAGTGAGAAATATTAGATTCGATGAATTGGACTTCTTCTGAATCTGATGATTGTGAAGAGCTAGAAGAGAATTCTTCTTGAATATCGTCATTAAACATATGGGACGGATCATATCCCAATCCATGACGAGTTTTCTGGTAAAATGAATCACCACATAATGGTAGTCGTCTACCTGTGCCTTGATTGAGACCTTGCATAGTCTTTAAATCATATCCCATGTTCTGGATAATCTTGAGAGATTGTTGACTATATCTGTTAATTCGGATTCTTCCTTTATCTTTATCTCTCAAATCATCTGTCTGAGCAACAGGGATATTTTTAGCCAGGCCAAACATAATTTGGCGCTTGTTTTTCTTATCAGACGGAACCACGAAATAAGATTCTTTGTGACGTCTATAAGTTACACAAGCTTGCGATGAAGCGGCTACAGGAAGAAGATAGGGAGAAGATGTTAGAAACCTTTGAGCATAAGGTCCAACATCGACATGAAGAGAAAAAGAATTTTCCTTATTGTCAATGTATAAGGTTTCCTCTGTGTCTATGTCGTCTTTATATTGATGACTTTGATTATCAGAAGATAAAGTCATTCTTTCAATAAACTTGACAGCCATATACTCGAAAAGGAAATCTTCATTGATATCAAAAAGTACAGAATAATCAATATTTACATCATTTACAATTTAACTGCTATACTTCGGATTAATCACTAGTGGACTGTTATCCGTCTTCTGCGTAGATTTGCCAAGATTGACAATCAAAGGAGGTTCTGGATCATTTGTACAAAATGTACGCCCTTTGACTTTGATCACAAGAGGTTGAACTTGGCTTTTAGCAGGAACATTCACTGATTCCTCAGATAAAGCTTGAGTTCTTTCTTTAACCTTGATCATCAAAGGTTGATTGTTGACAGGTTGGGGTTGGATTCGCCCTTTGACTTTGATATTCAAAGGTTGCTCTTCTGGCGGATCTTCGTTAATAGACTGATCTTCAACAGATGATTGATCTTCAGCCATATCTGATATCTTTTTCACATGCTCTTATTTGTAAAGCCTTGAGTCGAAAAAATAGGCTTTGACACCCTTGAAAGGATTGATATCAGCAAACTCAGTCTTCACAACTCCTTGGGGATCCACATATTGAAGCATTGGTGGAGAGTCGAAGGTACGATGTTATGCTCATGTAACCATGGTCTTCCAAGAAGAATATTGTAGGATACGTCTGAGTTAATAACATAAAATGTTGCCATAGTTCGAAGATCACCAATCTAAATCTTTAGACGAATCTTCCCCAATGGTTTGCTCTTTCCAGAGTTGAAATCAACTATTGTGGTACTAGTGTAAGTCAGATCACTAGTAGGAATCCTCAATATTCTTATCATACTTTGAAGAATTATGCTAATGGAAGACCCAGGATCAATGTAAATTCTGTCAACTTCAATGGATTCAATATATCCAGTGTAACACAAAGGCCTATCATGCTTGTTATGTTTCAACAGCATATCTTCTTGTGTAAAGGTGATGTTGGGAATTGCTTCCATCACACTATGACATTGTGTGTATGATACTGGTATATTGTCAGGAGTCTTGAGTTGAGCCAAGCAGGAATCAGCTTGCAGCAAAGCTTCACTCAAAGTTTTACGACTTTCTTTAGAAAGGTGCAGCAACTCGAAGATAGATAATCTAGCCGGAGTATTAGCTAACTGGGCTAGAATATCAAATTTATAGGGTTTCATCACCACCCCCTGACTGGAAGCAGACTTCAACGGGACGTCGAAGCGTACTGCTTTTTGTTTCCCCTTTTCAACCACAGCAGGAGCAAGAGACGGTTGAGTTGATGGTGTTTCAACATTCTCAGCTTCCTTGGAGGATCCCTCATAATCTTTGTGGTACTCTTTTCCAGATCTTGTACCAGCAAAAGTTTCTTCTTCAGACTCAGGAGAAGGAAGTACCATATTGCAGGATTTAATCTTCCTTTCCTTAGCCTTCTTCTTGTGAGGATTGTTATGAGGAACCTCAGAACCCAACCCAACAGTGGATTTTTGACTTTGAATTTGTAAAGAAAGTCGTATCCTTTTATCATAATTCAAACCTTCTGCCTTTTGAAAGTCATAACCCATCTTCTTCATGAGAAGGACAGATTGCTGACTGTACAAGTGAGTAGGCAGTGGACTTTCAACAGGTGGTTCCATAGAGGAAGAAGAAGAGATCTCTGTAACTATAGGAGAATGAGGAATAAACGTCTCTGTAGCTACGGGAGGAGAAGGATTCGAGATACGAGGAAAAATCCATGTAGGAGCTTTTTTATAAGCAGCGAAGACTTGTTGTGCCCTGTATAAGGGAATACTATTCATGGCTAGCCACTGCTGATGAGTAAGCTTGAGCTTGGCAGAAGGAGCCAGACTTGGAGGATATATGTTCAATCCTCTCAGTCTATCTTCCAAATGAATGCCATCCCATAGGTGATCCAAATCATCAGGATCTTGAATAATATGAAAAATTATGTTGCAGATTTTGACTTTCTTACCTTTCTTGGATTTTAAAGTTTTACCTTCATCTTCCATTTCAGCTACTAAGTCAGGATGTACCCACATAATTTTACCATTCTTTAGTGTAAGAGGCAACAATCCTTCATTTTCCTCCCTGGCAGGCGGGATATTCATAATCTTTATCGTCGCCTTCGAAATTGGGACAATTCCATCTGGTACTTGTTGTGGAGAAAAATCTCCAAATTGAAGAGAAACCATATTAGTTGTAACTGTATGGTCATCATTGGTTAAAGCAATAGCACCACCATTTATCAGCTCTTGGATTTTCTTCTTCAAAATATAGTAAGCACTGGTAGGATGATTAATGTATCTATGATAGATACAATATTTAGGATTGTCAGTCAGATTCACCTCATTATGCCTCTTTGGCTCCAGAATTTGGAGTTTACCACTCTTCACTAGACATTGGAATATCCCTGGGATATCACTGTCGTCAAAAGAGTATTCTTCTTTTGGCCTGGAAGATTTCTGATTATTCGACGTCGTTTTATTCTTGGAAAGATTGACCATAAGGGTGTCTTTTTCTTTCATATTACGATTTCCGGAATTATTACCAGGATTACTTTTCTTTCCTTTTCCTCAGAGGCAAAAATCATCCCATGTTTACGAGCCAACCTACCATTGGTCTCGACAGAGACTGCTGCTATGATAAATAAAGCCCAATCTGTGAATTGGGAACCCGTGGAGACAGCGATGGATGGTCGCAGATTCATCTTATATGTATCAATCAGCGCTGAATCTGGCATACCAGGGGCATCTTTAGAGTCGCCTGTCGAAAACGTTCAATGAACGTCCGAGTATCTTCTTTCTCCTTTTGCTTGATTTCTATTAAGGAGGACATGTTCATGTCCATACCTCCTTTATAGAAACGGGAGAGAGACATTGCCTTAAATTCGTCAAAAGACGAAATGCAATTGTCGGGTAAACTACGATACCAGTCGTAAGCTGAACCCGTCAAGCATCCAATGAATACTCTAGTGAGAAGAGCATCATTTTTCTGCAAATGTACAGTCATAATATCAAAGTAATTGATATACTGACTAGGGGAAGCCTTTCCATCAAACAATACCATTGACTGTGGCTTGAATTTTGGTAGAAAGGGTACATCATTCCAATGAGGAGGATAAGGTTGCTTAATCCCTAACCTCTGGAGTTGATCCTTTTGCTTCAAAACTTCAAACTGTGCTTTGAGCTCACGCACTGCTTGAATGGCTTCGCTGGTTTGTGGAAGCACATTTGATTGAAAAATTGTTGGTTGTACTGTAATCCCCACCGGAGATGGTACATCTTCTAGAATGATGGGATCTGGAGATGCAGAATTTTGGTTAACAGCAGGTTCTTGGATATTCAAAGGTATATCAACCCCTTGTCTATCTTGAGTTGGTACTGCTGCCTGAACCGGTGTTACAATTGCTGGTTGAGCAGTTTACTGAGCCGTTATTATCTGGTGCGTACTTTGCATCATGTTAAGCATGTCTTTCAATGATTGCTCAACGGCAGTGAGACGTTGTTCTGTATTAACATATGACGTCTCTGTTTCATCTCCAATAGCGTAGGATTCAACCTCTCTTGAAGATACAGAAGGATTAGTATAGAAGTATGAATCAATACTATCAGTTTCGGACTCAAGAGATTGAGTACCCCCAGCTTCAGAATCAGAAGTCTGTAATTGTCTTTGTTTTCTTGATCGAGTATTCTGATATACTCCTTCAAAAGAATCAAGAAGTCTGTTGAATTGTTGTTGACCTGGGGTTTGGGACGTGTTTCGTCTAGGACGTCGTCCTCTGTTGGTGTGAGATGCCATGTTGACTGATGCATATGACAACTCATCAGCTTATTGTTTGGGCGCATTAAAATTCAATCGATCAAAAACTGACCGTCTGGAAGCTGAGCAACAACATTTGATCACAATCTGGTGACACTCACAGTGATGATTTTCTTAGGAGAGTGTCATGGGAGATTGTCTATTTTTACGCTTTTGCATTAGCAATTCACGTAAATCAGAAGGAGTAGAAGGAGTAGTCTTCTTTATTACATTTGGGATAGCAAAACGTTTGGTCCCTTGTGTAAGAAGAAGATTACTGGCTGCATTTGCAGAACCAAACTGTATATTTCTACGCGTTTGGAGTTGTGTGCACAAATCTTGAGATTTTTGAGCACGAAGGACTCTATTTTCATTGTGTGTGATTTGTAGGTTTGGTACTTTGCGTAGAGCAGTATAAGAAGGCTGTTGGTGTAGAACTGAAGCTTTACCAACAACATTTTTATGCTGTATGCATTTACGTACATTCACATTAGATGTAAAAACCTCTTGCGAATTTATCTACACTGTCACAGACAGGAGACTTACCTTTACGTGTAGAGTGTAAAAATTGATTATCTACCACATCACAGACGGAAGATTTTTCTTTATGCGAAGAGCGTAATTTTTGTGTGTCTACCACGTCATAGACGGGAGACTTATTTTTACACTTAGAAACACAAGCATTAGAGTCTGCCTCATTACAAATGGGAGACTCGTTCTTATGCACTGAGCGTAAAATTTGGTTTTTACCCACTGGACGTAAAACCTGATTATCTTCACTGTCACAGACGGGAGATAACTTGCCACACTTAGAGTGCAACGCTGAAGTAAGGACTGCCTCGTTACGAATGGGAGCCCCTACGACAGGAATGGGAAGAATTCCCTTGCCCTCAGAAGCAACAGAGAGATCAGAAGCTATTTTGGATTTAGGAATCCAAAATTTTTGTGCTTTGCGCGATTTTTGAACATTGGAGCAGCGAGAACCACCCCCAGTTCGGAGCATCTCTTCATAAGCAGTCTGGTCGAAGTGTACAACCGGAGTCTTCTTTGTCGATCCAATCGACACATCATCGTATTGAGCAATTGCCTCCTCGTCAGAGGAGAAGGTCGTCCCCAGCAGAGTCGCCATTTTTGACACGTGTCCCCAGCAGAGTCGCCATTTTTGTTTCACTTAACAAAATGCCTGGAAATCGGATTTTGAAAATAAAACGAGAAAAAGTACAAGAAGTACAAATTTGATTCTAGAAAGTATTGCTATGGAAGTCTGATCTGTAAATGATCACTTTGTTCCTTGGACCGTACGATGATGATGAAGATCACTGCTAGAAGATGAACAATTGGAAGAACTAAGTCACCAGAAAGGTATCGACGCACTTGGGCACTGATGGCGAGGCCGAATGCTTTTCTGCTTTGCTTCACTCTGTTCAGGAAGAAAAGTTGAAGAAGAATGCTCCAAAAATCAAAGTCTCTGGGCTCTGATCTCTATGTATTCTCTCCTTTCTCTTTCTGTCTGTATCTGAGAAAAATAAGTCTATTTATAGACTTGGGCTCTTGTGCGTAAAAACTCAGCAATAGTTCCGTCTTTACGCTAACAACTGCCACCCATGACCGAAGTCATCCTCTACATACGTTGACACGTGTCCCATCATTTCAATAAGAATAGGATGCATGTACACACGTTCTTCGAGATGTGTGGCATAAAAGCCATATAGGCAAACTATGTTCTGAATTGGTGAAGAAGAATATGGCGTAAAAATAACCCAAATATACCCTGAGCGTAAAGTAGTAGACTAGGCGTACAATAGTCTTGCATGGACTTCCCGCGTAAAGTGGTTGTTAAATAACCTTGAGCGTAAAAGTAGCCCAAATAAACCTTACGCACACGTCAACTTTTGAGCGTAAAAACTCGTATAGTCTCCGTGCGTAAAAGAAGCCATATTATGAGCGTAAAATAGCTCAGTCCACATACTAAACGACAAATTGGTCTCTGTGTAAAACAAATTCCTTTGATTTTTGTGATATATGCCATCATTAAATCTTCATGTCAGACTTTGTATTAAATGCAAGACTTGGCAGCTTTGTCTAGCGTAAAAGTGGCTAGCCTGTCTTAGGCGTAAAACCATTAGCTTTGACCCGGGCATAAAATGATTAGCCTGCTTTAGGCATAAAGTGATTAACCTCTCTTTGGCGTAAAGTGGATCAATTTGAATGGAATGATCCATCTCTTTGACTCATTCTTATGAAGCACTTTTTACGCTCCTACAACCTTGGCAACGAATCCTCTCCAAAGCCAATCTTCGTCAGTAAAAGCCTGACGGACGGAGAGCGGGATTCGTTGTTGTAACTCGTCAGAGAATATATCGACATTTTTGCTTGAAGCTATGAAGACATGCCAGGGTTAAACTCCAAGATCGTACTTCATAAGCTCAATATTCATCCGGACGTAAAACCAGTCAAACAACGGCAATGGTGGTTCCGTCTAGACATCATGAACTCCATCGAAGCGAAAGTAAAAAAGCTTATAGTTAGCGGTTTCATCCGCGAGGAGCAGCACCCAGAATGGATAACTAATATAGTACCAGTCGTCAAGAAGAATAGAAAAATATGAATCTGTATCGACTTTCGCAATCTGAATGCGGCATGTCGTAAGGATGAATTCTCTCTTCCCATCACCGACATAATGATCGATAATACGTGTGGCTTCGAACGCACGTCCTTTATGGATGGCTTTTCAGGATACAATTAAATCAAAATGTCTCCTGATGATGAGAAGCATACGTCATTTCGAACACCGATCGGCGTATATTGCTACACAGTTATGCCCTTAAGCCTAAAGAATGCTGGTGCTATATATCAATGAGCTATGAGTGTCATCTTCAGAGATCACTTGCACAAGACGGTGGAGTATTACGTTAACGACATCGCCGTTAAAAGTCGCTCCAAGGATGATCACTTACACAATTTAAGGACAGTGTTCGACCTTATGCGAGCGCATAATCTGAAGATGAATCCCACCAAGTCTTTCCTGGGCGTGTCCAGCGGGAAGTTCTTGGGCTTTGTCATTACTTCCCGGGGTATTTATATAGACTCTGATAAAACAAAAGCAATCCTGGAGATGAGCCCACGAAGGAACCTCCGTGAACTCCGTGGCCTTCAGGGAAGACTAGCCTACATCAGAATGTTCATATCTAACCTCTCAGGGCGATATCAACCTTTCACACAACTCATGAAAAAAGGCCTCTCTTTCGTATGGAATGAGATGTGTCAACGCGTCTTTGATGATATTAAAGAATACATGTCGAATCTGTAAGTTCTGGTAGCCCCGGTCGTCGTAAAGCCCTTCCTGCTCTATGTACGGGCAATAGAAAACTCTCTCGACGTTTTGCTAGCACAGAACAATGATACATGGCGTGAACAAGCTATCTATTATTTCAGCCGAATGATGGTGGTGCCGAAGCATAGGTATACCGCCGTGGAGAATGAATGCCTTGTCTTGGTGTTTGCCATTCAAAAAATACGACACTATGTGACAGGACAGACCATCCATGTTGTCTCATGAGTTAACCCCCTCAGGGTTCTCGTGACCAAGCCAGTCGCACTCAGTTTTCGTCTAGCCACATGGGCGATACTGTTATCCTCCTACGACATGGTTTTTATTCCACAGAAGGCTGTCAAAGGTCAAGCCTTGGCCAACTTTTTAGCAGCCCATCCAGGCTCAGAAACAACCAGGATCTATGAAGAAATCCCAGACGAAGTTATTAATTTAAACATGAATTCACATGATGTTTTGTGGCGGATGTTCTTCGACGGCGCTTCAAGGACGTGGCCACAAGGTGATATCGTCGCTGAAGTCGGGATATTATTAATTTCTCCCTCTGGATTGGTGGTCAATCGGGATATTCTCTCACAGAACCATGTTCAAACAACGTAGCTGAATATAAAACTCTGGTCATCGGACTCTGACTCGCAAAAGAAGTGGGGGTCGAGTACCTAGAAGTATATGGCGACTCGCAGTTGATTGTTAATCAAATCCGTGGCTCATATGAGGTTCGTAACGCAAACCTGATTCCCTATCATCAGACAGCAATTGCCATCATTGCAACCTTGGAGGGGTTTTTTATAGAGCATGTTCCTAGGCTCCAGAATATTGAAGCCGATGCCCTAGCAGGCCTCGCCGCTTCTTTGGCGGTTCCAAATCATGCTCATCGTCTAGTCGACGTGATAGGCTATGAGCTGATCTATCCCAAAAACAACGTTCAACTAGGTACGAGTTACTCCGCCCAGATAGCCAATGACGTGCAAGACTGGAGACTCCCGTTCATCGACTTTGTAGTCTACGGAATCCTGCCAGAGAACGTGAAAGAAGCAACTTCAATCAGAAAGCATTCTCTCAGATTCTTTTATGACACAGAAACAAAAATGTTATATCGACGATCCTACGACGGTATACTGTTAAGATGCCTGTAAAATGCAGAAGCCAAAGAAGCCCTACGCGAGGCTCACGATGGCATTTGTGGGGCTCACCAACCTGGCCCGAAGTTACAAGACCGTCTCGGTCGGATGGGCTATTATTGGCCTACAATGGTAGCAGACGCAGTCGATTATGCAAAGAATTGTAAGGCTTGCCAGATCCACGCAGATTTCATACATCTGCTATCTGAATTTTTGTACCCAACATTGGCCTTTTGGCCATTTGAAGCATGGGAAATAGACATCATTGGCCCAATTACCCCGCCGTCGTCCAGGGGACACCGGTTTATACTTGCAATCACCGACTACTTCTCCAAGTAGGTAAAAACTATTCTGCTGGAAGAGATAAAGACATCAAACATGATTAGTTTCATAAAACATCACGTCATCTACCGTTTTGGACTGCCCCGGAGGACATTTATGGTAATATTTTGCAGTTTGCAAGCCATGCCTCCTATCGATTCTGTGATAAGAATCGGATTTAGAATATGTCTTCAACGGCATACAACCCATCGACTAATGGTCTGGCTGAAGCTTTTAACAAAACCATAATCAAGCTTCTCAAAAAGTTCGTATCTTCAAATAAGTGCGACTGGAATAAAAAGCTGGGCGAATGCTTATGGGCGTACCGCACTACGATTCGGACGACTACAGGAAATATACCATTCTCTCTGGTTTACGAGAGCGAGACGGTCCTCCCATTGGAGACCCAGATCCCCTCACTTTGCGTGGCCCTTACTTACCGGTTGACGTCGGACGATAACTACCGCCGGCGGCTACAAGAATTGAAAGCCTTAGACAAGAAATGTTTGTAAGCTCAACAAAGCATCGAGCTCTATCAAGCACGCATCTCTCGGGCCTTCAATAAGAAAGTCAAGCAGAGGACATTCCAAGTTGGCGATCTCGTCTTGGCCATTCGCAGACCGATGGTCATGACTCATAAAACCGCCAGCAAATTCTAGCCCAAATGGGAGGGTCCATTCATCATTGAGACCGTATTCTCCAACGGCGCATATCGGCTCACGAAACAGAACGAAGACTTGCTCATAATGCCCATAAACGACAAGTTTCTGAAGAAATACTATGTCTAAGGACATGTTGGTACTTCCTCAAACCACCAAATCTCCCAGACTCTCGAGTTATGTACACTAAGTACCTCTGAACTTATACTATATTTGCTCCGAGTGGATTCACATTGCATCCCCCTGGGTGACAAGTCATGTATACTAAATACCTCTGAACTTCTACCGTGATGCTTCACCCCACCGGAGTTCACCAGGCTTATTGTCTTCTCTGAGCAAACTTCCTAGTCCTGATTATCGTATGTCACGTCTATATTACCTCTGATACCGATAGTCTCTTGAATTAACACCTGTACCCAATCTGGAATAAAATCATGGTGTTAAGACCACAGAACCTATCACGTCCATATTATCTCTGTTGGGTTTTGTCTCAAAATCTATTACTCGCACCACCAATGCACAAAAAGGGTAATAGGTCCACCAAAAATTATTCATGATTATCGTATGTCACGTCCATATTACCTCTGATATAGATAATCTCCTAACTTAACATCCGTACCCAACCCGGGATAAAATTACGGTGTTAAGACCACAGAACCTATCATGTCCATATTACCTCTGTTGGATTTTGTCTCAAAATCTATTACTCATACCACCAGTGCGCAAAAGGGTAATAGGTCCACAAAAAATTATTCATGATTATCGTATGTCACGTCCATATTACCTCTGATATAAATAATCTCTTGACTTAACACCTGTATCCAACCTGGGATAAAATCACGGTGTTAATGCCACAGAACATATTACGTCCATATTACCTCTGTTAGGTTTTGTTTCAAATCTATTACCTCTGTTAGGTTTTGTTTCAAATCCATTATTCAAATTTATTGCTCGCATCTCCAGATGCACAAAAGGGCAATAGGTCCACAAAAAGTCTTCCAGTGAGATGTCCTTTATCAATCACAAATAATTTATTAGGCCCTCTAGTACAAGCACCACAGATACCACAAACAAAGAATGAAGTGAATGTATTCTTTTTATTCAAAATCAGTTACATTCATGGGACTACATCTCCAGGAAAAAAAGAAAAAAAAATCCACTACTCATCAGCAATACATAGCTTAGTGAGTATGTCTTCCAGTTATGCTGTTGAGCGCTCAATTTTTAGTTTGGCTCGACGTTCAGCTTCCTGGGTCAGCTTTTCAGCATCCTCAAGATATGCATGAGCCTACCAGTTGTCCTCCACCTTCTTCAGTGCACCCTCCAGAGCGCAGAGGCTCGTGTGACCTCATCGGTTTCCTCGTAGACCCTCTCTCTCTCGACGGGTGGCTTGGAGCTCAGTCTCCAGATATGCCAGCTTGGCTTAGAGCTGGAGGATCTGCTCGTTAGTTTCAGCCATAGCACGAACGGTTGTCTCCTCACGAGCTAGGCAAAACTCTCCCTTTCAGCTCAGCCCGTCGTACTTAAGAGAAAACTTTTGGAGGTCTTTCTCCAAGGTAGGCTTGGTTGTCTCCAGTACAACCTTCACATTTTCCATGGCTGTTATGAGAAAGGCACGCTCCTGTTCTACCGCAGTAGGCACGTCGACCTGCCGTAGTTGTTGCAATTGGGTTAGGCATCGATCAGCCTCTAGCAGTTTGTGTTGTAAAAGAGTAGCCATCCCTTCTCCACCCGGGAGCATCTTCAGCAGTTCAATCTGACCGTAGGCACAATGACGAGCTACGGCAAATGACGTTCCTCTCCTCAAAGCAGCTTCAACCCCCTGTTTCAAATGGCGGTAAAAGCTCTCGACTATGTCCTTTGACGACTCGTCTAAGTTCTCCAAAGAGGATGACGTCGAAGTGTTAGCTGCTAAGGAAGCTGAAGGCATCTGGGAAGGAGGCGTAGCGATGCTTGACGACCCCGTTAGAAGGGAAACAAACTCCGAGCGATGAGATTTTTGCAAGGCGGCAATCTCCTCATCTGCGGTCCGAAGAAGCTAAAAACTGGGCAGAGTAGAAAGTTCAACTTTCGGGGAAGAGGCAGCTTCAATCGATCCCGCATCCACCAAAGAGGTTGAAGAAGCCGCGACTCCTATACTCAATACGGTGGAGGGCCCTTGACTCGAGCTAGAATGGAAGAAGGGACACTTCTTGCTTGTACCAGGTCAGCCCCTGGATCCTCTTCTACCCTTCTTCCTCGGTCACATCCACTATCGGTAGTGGAGAGGCAGGCCCTGTAGGTCCAGAACAACCGACAATCAGCTTGACCCGAAAAAGATGGAGTTGAAGCAAAAAAAATCTCCTCATTGGTAATGTCACTCCCCGATCTCGATATACGTATTCTTTTATGAATTCTGTACATGGTATCTGTTGACACAAAGTCACAGTCAACCAAATATTGACTACATTGACTAAATAATATCTGTATAAATTCAATACGACACACGACGTCTGCTTTCAGTTCGGGACAAACGACAGCTCAGTTTCTGACTCTCAGTATATTTTCGAGTCTGTACTTTTTCATTTCATTGAGTCTAGAAGTATGTACTCTGAGTTATGCTGAGCTCTTGGAACTTAGTCTACAAGCCTACCCAAAATCCCAAGCTCCACCAAAACAAAATTGCCCACAAGTCCCACTTAGAATCACTCTGTGCTCTGGAGACAGAGTTCGGGCCAAACTCTGCCTCCACACAGAGTTCGGGCCGAACTCTGTCCCCTAGAAATCAGGAACCCTAATTTTAGGGTTAGCTGGTTGCTAGCTGTCCAACGGCCAAATTTTTTGAATTCTCCTACCCGAATTCTGGCCGAATTCTGTCTCAAAAATCAGTATAAATAGGGCATGAATTCTCTCATTTTGAATCACTCAATCTTCTCTTCTCTTCTCTCCTACAAGCTCTATAAGCCATACCCTTCCCATCTACTAGCCACAAGCCTCCTAAGTCTCGAGTGCTCAGCATCTCTCAGTTAGGATTCTTGTGCAAGAGTGAAGAAATCGCTTGGACAATTCCAAGCAATCGCCACTGCGATTCTCTGTAAGAAGTTGACGTGCTCTTCTGAAGTAAAGGCACGGGTTGTAAGCTACTATTTCACAAATAGTGGATTTAATCCTGAGCTAGAGTTCTCAGGCCTGGACTAGTCCTCCACGAGGGAAACCAGGTTAAAATTGCTGTGTTTGCGTATGCTCTCTTGTCTTTCATTTACATTCCGCATTTTACTCTGATTATTCATTGTTCGTGAAAGAGTAATTTTTTAATTGGTCATTATATATATATACTCTATTCACCCCCCCCTCTAGAGTCATGTTGAATAAATTTTCTCTTCCGAAATATTTTTGGGCAGAGGCTGTAAGTACAGCATGCCACATTTTGAATAGGGTGCTTATTCGTCCCATTTCGAAGAAAACACCCTATGAGCTTTGGTTTGGGAGAACCCCAAATGTTTCTTATTTTAGAGTTTTTGGCTGCAGATGTTTTATCCTTAACACCAAAGACAACTTAGGCAAATTTGATGCCAAAGCTGACGATGGTATCTTTCTTGGTTATGCCGCCAAGAGTAAGGGATATTGAGTTTTCAATAAACGCTCACTTATTGTGGAAGAGTCAACAAATGTGACTTTTGATGAAGACAACAGTACAGCAAATACTCTTAATGATGACATTGAGCCATCAACTTCTACTCCAATGAATACTTCAACCGAAACTAATTCTCTGGAGGGTTTGCCTAAAAGATTCTCTTTCAAACCTTCTCATCCAGAAAATTTAGTCATAGGTGAAGTTTCACGTGGTGTTACTACTAGATCATCATTAAGAGACTCTGTTGCTAGCACTGCCTTCATTTCACAAGTAGAGCCTAAAAATATTTCTGAAGCTTTTAATGATGAATTTTGGATTTCTGCTATGCAAGAAGAACTCAACCAATTCGAGAGAAGCCAAGTATGGGAACTCGTTCCTAGACCGGTTAATCACTCTATAATTGGTACTAAATGGGTTTTTAGAAACAAAGTAAATAAAGATGGTTCAGTCACACGTAACAAAGCTCGTCTAGTAGCTCAAGGATACAACCAAGAGGAAGGTATCGACTACGATGAGACGTATGCTCCTGTTGCTAGACTAGAATCCATTCGGATGCTTTGTGCTTTTGCTAATTTTCAAAACTTTAAATTATTTCAAATGGATGTTAAAAGTGCTTTCTTGAATGGCTTTATTAAGGAGGAAGTTTATGTCAAACAACCCCCTGGCTTTGAAAATCACAAATTTTCCGACCACGTGTTCAAGCTAAAGAAAGCGCTTTATGGCCTTAAACAAGCCCCCAGAGCTTGGTATGAAAGGCTAAGCAGCTTCTTGCTTGAGAAAGGTTTTTCTAAAGAGAAAATTGACACTACACTGTTTATCAAATCTTTCAAAGACACCATTCTATTAATTCAGATTTATGTTGATGATATTATTTTTGGGTCTACTGATGAAACTCTTTGTCAAGAATTTGCCAAGTGTATGCAGACGGAATTTGAGATGAGCATGATGGGAGAGCTCAACTACTTTCTTGGTCTGCAAGTAAAATAACTGGCTAATGGAACTTTTATCTGCCAATCAAAGTACACTAAGGACATGCTGAAAAAGTTCGATCTTGACAACATCAAACCAATCAGCACGCCAATGGCCACTTCAACCAAACTCGAACCAGATGAGAGCGACAAACCTGTTGATCAACGTAAGTATCGAGGTATGATAGGCAGCTTACTTTATTTAACTGCTAGTCGTCCCGATATCATGTTCAGTGTTTGCCTATGTGCTAGATATCAAGCTAATCCTAAGGAATCACACATGACCGCAGTTAAGCGTATCTTTAGATACCTTAAGGGTACGGTTACAGTAGGCCTATGGTATCCCAAGTCAACATCATTTGATCTTATTGGTTACTCTGATGCTGACTTCGCTGGATGCAAGGTCGACCGTAAAAGTACGAGCGGCACGTGTCATTTATTAGGAAAAGCTTTAGTCTCCTGGTTTAGCAAGAAACAGAACTCTGTTGCACTATCCACAACAGAAGCTGAATACATAGCAGCTGGGCGTTGTTGTGCACAAATTATGTGGATGAAGCAAACCCTGGAAGACTATAAGTTATCTTTCATGCATATTCCTATATTCTGTGACAATACTAGTGCCATCAATTTGACTAAGAACCCTGTATGCCACTCACGCACTAAACACATTGAGATCAGACACCACTTTTTGCGTGATCATCAGCAAAATGGCACGATTAACTTAGAATTTATTGACACTGATCATCAGCTGGCAGATTTCTTTACTAAGCCACTATCCGAAGAGCGTTTCAATTTTCTTTGTCGTGAACTTGGAATCTTAGATGAAGCAGTCATAAATTGAAACTCACCTGCGTAAATATCGAGTATATTGTGATTCTTTTACGAAGAATTTGGTATGGGTACAAGCCGAAAGGGTCCTTCTGACAACAAGACGTAAAAGCCTAAGCGACACGGTGCACTAGTCCTCAGGACTACCGCTAGCTGGGATCCCGCCCCTGCAGCTAACCCATGGCAAATTTGGACTATTGAACCACAATATATATCCTTATTTATTATATGGCTCGTTTCGATTTAATATTGCCTAATTGATATTTTCTAAAAAGATCATTCTGTTTTCTATGTACATCTTCTCTATCTATTCTATTCTCTTTGGTGTCCTCAACTTTCTTTTGTTTAACTCTTAAATCTTTTTTTTTTGTTATCATTTCTTGTTATTCTTCAACTTTTGCTTTCATTTTAGCCTTTGTTCTGTTCTGGACCAATGATCCAGAACTCGGGCCGAACTCTGCTCCTATCCGAGTTCGGGCGGAGTTCGGTCCCTTGGTTCCAGGGTCGGGATCTGGCTCTGCCGTTGGATCTATTCTAATCCAATGGTCAATATTTCACCCGACCAAAGACCAAGCCCTACTTTATTTCGGGATTCCCTCTCTTTCCTCCCATAATTCCTTCTTCTCCATCTATTCCATCTTCTTCCTTCAAAACCCTAACCCTAGTTCTTGAGATAGAGGGCTCTATTTCTTCTCAAACTCAAGGGAAAGGGGTTTTTCAACATTCTCTTCAACTGTTTGACTTTATCTTCAGGTATAACTCTCTTTTCTCTCCTTTTCAAGTTATCAAATTTCTTGCAAATGGCTCCACGCTTGCCCAATCATGGGAAGAGGATCCGAACCGAGGGTGCTTCCTCTTTGAATCCTCCTCCTCCGATTGAACAAGTAGATGAACAACATCCCCTCAATCCGTTGTTCAATCCACCATGTCCCGATGACCCTAACACTTATGACGACCGTCTTTTTGTGTTGCTAGAAGCCTCAAATGAATGGTTTAGCAATTTTAGAACTCGTCCGGTGTTTGGGGGTCATCCCATAAACTTTACCATATTTTCTCAATATGAGTCTTTATTCCGTGATCTTTGTTTGGATGCTTTAGTTGCTTCAAATTTTGTCATCTATCGTAGTGCAATCCAAATGTTTTATTGCAATTTAACTTTTGATGCAACCCACATCTATTCCCGGGTTGCCGGTATTGACATCGCCTTCAATGATTCGGAGTTGGGGGAGTTTCTTGAACTTATTAATCTTGATGCTTGTGATAAACTTGTGGAAGCACGCCAATTCCAATTTGTTGGCGATACTTCTCTTGAAGGATTCAAGGAGGAACTATGTGCTCCTAATATAAGTCCTCGCAAGCTTATGGCTAAGCATCTCAATCCCTACTTCTATGAACTTCATCGCATGATTTTTAACACCATCTTACCCAAGGCTGGATCAACTGATGAAGTTACATACTTTGAGATCTCAGCCTTATATCATCTCCATTATCGTATTCCATTCAATCTTCCTAGGACTATGATGGACTGGATGATTCGCTGTAGGAGGAAACCTCGAGCTTTGGTTTATCCTCTGTATCTTCCTATGATCTTTCGTGCTTTTCGTATACCACTTGATGCTTGTTCGTTCCTGCCGGCACCTACCTTTCTATCTAAGGTACGACGCCTTCAGCCTGTTGCTACTACTGAGTTGTCTGCTGATGAGGAGCCTGACGCCCCTCCGCTCGGTCAGACTGCACCTCCTGCCAACCTGGATTCGCTTCAGACTATGCTTCACGATCGTTTTGCTATTGAGGATGATCGCTGGACGCAGCAGGATTACCGTACCACTCTGCAGATTAGTGCCCTTGGGAACTCTCTGCATGATATGCGGTATTCGCTTGCTCGTTATCCTGATTTGCATGTGCCTATTGAGCGGGATCCACATCGCTCGGGTCATCGTCTAGACGATCCATGGGTCATGCAGTATATGGATCCAGATGATGCTTTCGTGGACCCTCGTCGCTCTTTCCCTGGTCCTTCAGATGTTCCAGGACCTTCTGGTGCTCCGTGATGGAGACTGGCTTGTTATGCTGCTGCCACTGCTGATGGTCTTAGTTGCTTTATGTTTTTAGTTATTTAGTTATGGATTTATGTACTGGATTTTTATCTTAGAACCCTGATGATGTGTTTGACATTCTGATTGGTGGATATCATTTTATGCTATTTCTCGTAGTTTCTTTTATGCCAATGCACTCTCTTGTCTAGTATTATACTATTTTTTTCTCTTGGTGTGGTTACAATACTATTCATTGCTTATTTATATTGCTAACTGCCAAAAAGGGGGAGAAACATATGTATATTTCTGTGCTGGCTTGTTTTGGGAAACTTTTACAGGTTCTATGCAGGTTCTATGCATTCATCTGTGTATATCTGTGCTCGTTCTGGGAATATGTTATCTATCAGGTTACAGGGTATATGCACTGTTTACGGGGGAGAGCTACTACTTCTAGCTCGGAACCATTCACTGATTACGGGGGAGCTATCCGATTCTAGCTCTGCATCAGTTATGGGGGAGCTTGTTGTAATCAACTGTGTCAAGGTATGAATATTGAAATATACATATATTATTTTGTCAATTATCAATATGGGGGAGATTGTTGACACAAAGTCACAGTCAACCAAATATTGACTACATTGACTAAATAATATCTGTATAAATTCAATACGACACACGACGTCTGCTTTCAGTTCGGGACAAACGACAGCTCAGTTTCCGACTCTCAGTATATTTTCGAGTCTGTACTTTTTCATTTCATTGAGTCTAGAAGTATGTACTCTGAGTTATGCTGAGCTCTTGGAACTTAGTCTACAAGCCTACCCAAAATCCCAAGCTCCACCAAAACAAAATTGCCCACAAGTCCCACTTAGAATCACTCTGTGCTCTGGAGACAGAGTTCGGGCCGAACTCTGCCTCCACACAGAGTTCGGGCCGAACTCTGTCCCCTAGAAATCAGGAACCCTAATTTTAGGGTTAGCTGGTTGCTAGCTGTCCAACGGCCAAATTTTTTGAATTCTCCTACCCGAATTCTGGCCGAATTCTGCCTCAAAAATCAGTATAAATAGGGCATGAATTCTCTCATTTTGAATCACTCAATCTTCTCTTCTCTTCTCTCCTACAAGCTCTATAAGCCATACCCTTCCCATCTACTAGCCACAAGTCTCCTAAGTCTCGAGTGCTCAGCATCTCTTAGTTAGGATTCTTGTGCAAGAGTGAAGAAATCGCTTGGACAATTCCAAGCAATCGCCACTGCGATTCTCTGTAAGAAGTTGACGTGCTCTTCTGAAGTAAAGGCACGGGTTGTAAGCTACTATTTCACAAATAGTGGATTTAATCCTGAGCTAGAGTTCTCAGGCCTGGACTAGTCCTCCACGAGGGAAACCAGGTTAAAATTGCTGTGTTTGCGTATGCTCTCTTGTCTTTCATTTACATTCCGCATTTTACTCTGATTATTCATTGTTCGTGAAAGAGTAATTTTTTAATTGGTCATTATATATATATACTCTATTCACCCCCCCTCTAGAGTTGCCAAACTGTTCTTCAGTATCCTATATTTAGCATGTGCATAGTTCTATTTATTATTTATTAATGGTTGCATGTAACCTTTAAGCATGTCATTAGTGGAATGGTCAGAGCATGTTTAGAGATTAGGGTTTTCTTAATCCAAGCCAACCCCTATATATATTCTCTTCCTCACTCTCTCTTCTTATTCACTCTTTCATTCATTTTCCTCAACCACTACCATTAGGCAAGTACAACTTGCTCAAAAGTGAAGATTTGTGCATTTTTTATCCTTGATTTTTTTTTCTTTGATAATATTTGTCTATATTGTTCTTCTCATCATCCTCTACAAGTTTAGTACTTGGTATTTTTAATTTTGAAGGATTGATTCTTGTAGATCTAAGTTTATGTTATTTTCGGTTTTCCTTGGTTTTGATCTCTTAAACTTACTTGTTTTCAAATCTAGTTGTTCTATGTGGTAGAGCATTTCTTTTTACCCAAATTTGATCTTTGAAAAGTTAGATTTCATGTTGTTTTGACCGAGTTGTGACAGTTTGAAATTCATGGGTTCCATGGCCATCTTTCTCGGATTTTTGGAGAAGATGAGCAGCTCGGCCACATGAGCCTCGGCCGCATACGTACTTATGTCTTGGTCCTCATTCCTGATCTGACTACCTATGCGAGTGCTGGATAAACCTATGTGTATACTATGGTACAATCTATATGAGCGCCGAGGTGCTATCCTATGTGCTAAGTGTTCCTACGTGATACCTGCCAGTACATCCAAGAGTCCAGCATTTACATAGCGAATGGTCAGTAGCAATGATGTGGTATATGTTGTGTGTTGAATTACACCAAGAAGGGGTACATACGTATGACTCCATGAGCCAGTGTGTCACGACCCGCACCCTGTTTAGGGGTACGAGAACGTAGGTACGTCCAGCCTACGCCGCAGTATCGGCAGTAGAACGCTGTAAAGGTCATCTAGAATATATAGAATTTAAGACACAATAATATAACCTATCATCTCCGTACCACTACAATAAAAAACCCTTTTAATAACGCTCGATAAGACGTATTGATTACGCCTGATACCTAAGCGTTATCAAAGTTCGAAATACCTTTATTTCTATGACGGTTTAGACTAATTCTGGGCTTTTTATGACGTTTATAAAACAAAGCGTCATTAATAGTTTAGAACGGTGGCAAGCTTGTAATTAATAAACTTCCAACAAAACCCTTCACACCCGATCTTTTTCAGAGCTTCCCTTCCCCCCCTCTTCCCTCCTCTCCCTGAACCCTAAAATTTTCCAAACCCCTTTCAATTTCTTGCTCATTTTCATCTCCCTGAACCCTAAATTTTTTTTAATCTTTAATCTTCTCCTTCTCCTCCTTCTTTCAACCTCCTACAAATCCTAACCTTAGCTCCGCCGGAAGATCTCTGTCGAAGACCTCCGTCGAAGACCTCCGTCGACGTGGCCGAAGACCTCCGTCGACGTGGCCGACGAGAGCATGGCCGTTCGATCATAACCGTCGACTACCGCTCTCCGCCTATATAAAGACCCCCAACGCCTTCGTTTTCTTCATCCCCACTTCAGCGTCGAAGCTCTGTCCGAGTTCTCAGAACAGAGATGCACATTTTCTGAGGCCGTTGTATTGCTTGAGCCATGGGAAACAAATGCCTACTGCAGAACATACAGGTCAACTTCCTGGGTAAGTTTTCACTTCTTAACCTATCTAGTAATTTTTTATACAAAATTATTGCTTAAATAGGGTCTTGGGTTTAGCTTCTTAACAATGCTGGGTAGTTCTTCGATGTATAAGAGTTTGTCATCTTTCTATGGTTTAGTCACAACTTCTGATAATATATGAGATATCTGTGAGCTGTTTGTGTTCCAACTTTAGTTTGTAATTTAGGTACTCAGATGTAATGTGATATCTAGCTACTTTTATTATGTTAGGCTTTTAGGTCATGGAAACAGGAATACTTGGGCACTGTTCTCATGATTGACACAAATAGCTTGCTGAAATTATGCAGATTAACAGAACAAACATTATAATTCTTTTTTAGTGCATGCAAAATAAGATAAAGGTTAAATATTATGGTAAATGACAAGCTTGAGCTGGTGGATCTGTTTTTTGTTCCTGAAACGACGATTTGACTCACTTAATTATGCCTATTTTTTCACTGTTAAGAGGGGTTTCACAGAAAGATGTTTTATTTTGTGAATAACTGTAATCACTAAACTAAATAATTTTCTTCTTTTATTAAGATTTTGTATCTCATCACTGATTAAGTGCTTTCTTCATGCTTCCATATTTTAAAAGGAAAGAGCAGAATGTGGTAACTACATGAAACTGTAGAGCGAGAGGAAAAGTTCAATTTCATATTTTAAAGTTTAAACCAAAAAATAATGTTTATGATGACATTTATATCAAATTGGAAAACTAATTAGTTTACTAATGTTTTTGCCCATGCTCTTTGGATGTTTTTTATCAACCATGTATATGTACTTTTTTTTTGCTGCTTGGCTTCAATGGTATTTTAGTTTACACGCACAAGTGCCTATAAATATGCAACTTTGCTTTGTCATTCTTTTAGTTCAATGGTATTCAATGGTATTCAATGGTATTTTAGTTCAATGGTATTTTTTTATCAAGCCATTTTTCTAAAAAGACTATTAAATTTTTTCTAGAAATACTATAAAAAATAATCGGTCACTTTGCTTTGTCATTATCTGCAATAGTGATTCAGTAGATTTTGACCTACACTGTGAAATCTGCATTACACACGAGCACCAGTTGTTCGATCTGCATTATGCATGATCAGCCACTTTTGGAATGTCTCAATCTCCAATACAGTACATTTAGTTACTTTGTTCTTGCCATTGAAACTTACAACTGTAGGCCTTAAAAATGAAAGTCACGCTGAGTTGATCAGGACAAAGTCCAAAAATCACGCTGAGTTGATCAGAATGAAATCCAAAAGTCACGCTGAGTTGATCAGGACAATATTTAAAAGTTACGCTGAGAGACAGCTCATCATTTGTCAGAGTGTCATTATGACTGACAGCACGACAGTCGAAGAATGTCTCCTCGTATGCCACGTATGCACAGAACTCGAGAGATCACAGCCGACTATTGCGTGATTTTTGAAATCTTCTTCAGCAAGACTCAGTCTTTACCAAGTTGGTGTACCAAAAGAGCTTATTGTCATTTAATGTGACTGACAAAGCAATCACTGTCAGATATTTTGTGTCAGTCGAGGTACGTCGAATCAAGACAGCTGGCAGTCCTGCCTCAATCTTGCGAATATTTTGAGCCTTCTGGCTCAAGTCTGCATGTATTTTGAACTTCTATGTTCCTTCCTCAAGTCTGCGTTTATTTTGAGCTTTCTGTCTCAAGTTTGCGTGGATTCTGAAGTTTCATGCCCCACGTCTGCGTGGATTTTGAAGCTTTCTGTCCCAAGTCTGCGTGGATTTTGAAAGCTTTTTGCCCCAAGTCTGCGTGGATTCTGAAGCTTCTTGCCCCCAAGTTTGCGTGGATTTTGAAGCTTTCTGACCCAAGTCTGCGTGGATTTCGTCTTCAACAAGTCTGCGTAGATTTCATCAAATTGGAGTACGTGGCAGCCATGCCACTGATCTATTACCCGCGTGTCCTGTAACTTGCACACGACTCATGCATGATTGCCATGTGTCCAACAGTTACAGGCCACGTCCAGTAACTGCTCATAACCTTGCGTATGTTAAATCCTGCGTGATTTTCAACTAGGCACAGGTTGTGAAGACAGTTATCCTTTCAGTTATTTTTGACTCTATAAATAGAGTTCTTTTCTCATTCATTGTACAGATACATAGTTATCTAACTTACTGTCAAAATTTTGAGAGCTTTTCTTCTTCGCATAGTCCAAGGGATAAAGCGATCGTCTTCTAGATCGGATTCCTACAGTTGTAATTTTCCCAGAAACACAATAAATAAAGTGAATTTATTTATGAAAAACAAATTGGCGACTCTGCAGGGGAAAACCATCTCCTCTTCTGAGATGGCAACAACTCAATGCGACACTTCGTCAGTCGGCTCGACGAAGAAGGTGATATCGATCCAATTCGATCAACTCGCCTGCGAAGAAATACAGCGGGCTAAGGGTGGCAAGCCCACTTCAGCCTCCATCACCACTGCCAAGTCGAAGGGACGATCTGTCTACGTTCCTAAGCATCAGTTGGCAACCAAAGGTGAAGTTTCTGCCACAGTGTCTACTCTTAACACTGGCAAGGACTCTACTTCAAGCACGCACACTCTTGTGTGCTCGAAGACGACAGTAGTCAAAAGTCACGCTGGCAGCACTGACTCCTTAGTCAAGCCTGTTACAGCGTGCAATCTCAAAGTCAAAAGTTACGCTGGCAGCACTGGCTCCTTAACTAAGTTTGTTCCAGCGTGTAATCTCAATCCCAAAAGTCACGCTGGCAGCACTGGCTCCTTAGCCAAATCTGTCCCAGCGTGTATTTCTAAATCTAAAAGTCACGCTAACAACACTGGCTCCTTAGCCACAACTGTTTCAGCGTGTATTTCTAAGCCAATTCCTTCTGACTCAATGTGCGTACCAAAATTTGGCTCGTTAGCCAAGACTTTCTACGCTGATAATACTGGCTCCTTAGCCAAATTGTCACCAGCATACTCAAAGAAGAATAGCTCCTTAGCTATCTCTTCTTCTTTGCTAAGTTCTCTTAGAACTGGGGGTGGTCTTGCTAGAACTCCTCCACACAAAGTCCCTTCGAAAAGAAATAACTCTTTAGTTATTTCTTCTTCGCAGACAGATTTACGAGAACATCTTCAACAGAAGAAAAGGAATAATTCTGTATCAATGGATCTTGACCATGCTGAATGTGACTTTCAACCAAAAGTCATAATTCAATGCAGATGTCAGTCAATGGATTATGACCATGCTGAATGTGACTTCCAACCAAGGGTCATAATGCAATGCAGATGTCAAACTAAACGACAATCTGTCTTCAATCGAATTCAGTGTGAACCTATGCCTGATGAAGATGAACCTCTGTTTGCTTCTGTCAACATAACCTCTCGGGATACTGGGGGTAGAAATGATAGTCCAGATGGAGTATACAGAGGCACCAGAGCAAGAGTCCTGGCTTTTAGTCAGAGGACTTTAATTTCTGAAGATGATTCTGAATTTCTTGGAGAATCTAACTTCCCACCTCTTCCTATTGGGAGTAATTCTCCTATAAATGACTTTGATACACAAAGTAATGATTCAGAACAAACAACATCCACCAGTTCATCAATAAACCCTCGTACAGTCACAACTTATATGGTCGATGGGAATACTGATGAACCTTCTTCTTCCTTGACTCCTCAAGAACAAAGAATTGCTTCTTTAGAACAGCAAATAAAATCTATAGCTGATACTATGAAGTCGATGTATGAACTCATGGCAACCCAGATGCAAAATCGATAGACTGTACCAGATGCCATACCAATTGACACTGGTGTAAGTCCAGTACAAGTTCCTCCAGCAGTACAATCCAATACTCCTGGACAAGCTCAACCAAATCCTAGTCTCTCCGGAGCTGGAGGTAGTGCTTATAATGCTGTTCCTCCTTCCAACTATTCTCTACAAGCTACAACTCCACAATCCTCCGGAGTTGTTACTGAAGAATTGAGGAATCTTAAAACTCAATTCGAGGCATTCAAACAGAAGGATGGTTTACAAAGGTTAGGCATCAAGCAACCTTATCCGATAGAATGGAAGCAAGTATCGTATCCTCCTAAATACAAGCCTCCTACTATCTCCTTCTATGATGGAACCACTTCTCCGAGTCAATTTATTAATCACTTTGAAGTGATAACTGACCAGCTGCAACCAAGTGACGCCCTCCTTACTCGGGTGTTTGTTGGATGTCTTAAAGAAACGGCTTATGAATGGTATAGAAGTCTTCCGGATGGGTGTAGTACCTCATTTGCCGGTTTCAAACAGATGTTTCTTGAAAGGTTCTATGAAGGGCTCAATGACATGACTATGTCTGCTCTTATAAGAATCAAGCAGAAAAATAATGAAACTACAGAGGATTTCATTGAACGGTTTTGAAGAGAAGCTCTGAAGATGCCTCTTGGAACTCCTGATGCTGTCACCATCGATACATGCAAATCAAATTTGTTGCCAATCATTAGCATGTGGACAGGATCTACTTAATTTCAAGATTGGCCTTCTTTCATAGTTAGTGCCAAAGCCACAGAGATTAGTGCTGAAACCTTCAAAGGCTTAGGAGTGCAGATGACTCCCAAGGAAATAGGTCAAGGTACTAACAATAATGCTAAATCCAATACTCGCAAGGGAAAAGAAACCCTTGAAGTTAATCTTCAAAGTAAAGATGCATCGACTGTTCAAACTCCTCCTGCCTCTACAACTCAACAATCAAGAGCACCTCGCCCCAAAGAAAAATACTCTTTTGATGACGACGATGTCCTTGGTATATTTGAATGTCTGCTGAAAGGTAATAAAATACAATTACCTGAGATCAAGAAACCTGATAAAGCTGGTAAGACGGATCATCCTAAATACTGTCCATACCACAGAATGTTGGGTCACACAATTCGTACATGCTATGTACTGAAAGGAAAGATCTAGGAAATGATTAAATCTGGAGCTATCTCTCTTACTCCGAAAGAGAAGACTGTCACCTCTAACGTCGTCTCTATGCAATTCAGAGATTTTCCTCCTCAACTTCTTGAAAGCAGGATCGTTCCTATTCCCAAGGCAACTCTTGAAATAGTGAATATTCCTCCTCCACAGTCTGAAGGATTAGTACCAATCACCATGGAAACAGGAGAAATCATGTGGATTCATCCTGATCTAGTGGCAGATTTTGAATCTCCTCCTCTTCAAAAGATTACTTCTCGAAAGTCCAAGAAGACTGGAAAGATTAAGTCATGTCATATGACTTATCTTGGATCTATTCCTGACACAGAGCCGAAAGACAAGGAAGAAGCACTTGCTGGTGCTACTAGAACAGGGAAACCTTATCTAAAGGATTATTCCAAGAATCCTGAGGATACTCCCGATATCCCTCCTGCCGACAAAGATGTTCCTAATGTTCCTCTTGAAGAAGAATCATCCACTGCACCTATTCCTTCCAGTGCACCGGTTGAACCTGCTCCTTCCAAGCCCACAGCTCTTGAGAAAGGCAAACAACAGGCTCGGTTTGATAAACCAATCAAGAAGTCCCCTTCTCTTGGACTTCAGAAGCCTTATAACTTCGACATTCTAGCTCAACTTGCTAATACTCCAGCTAGAATGTCACTCTTTGAACTTCTATGTCTTTCCAAAGAGACTCGGGAGACGTTAAGTGAAGCACTTCTTCAGGCTGACTCTTGTCTTGCACAACTAAAGAAACCAGGTGAAGAACCTGCCACCTGCTTACATTACAACAGTGTATTGGAGATTATCCCAAATATTACTTTTACACAAGACGACATGCTATTGGAGGATAATCGACATGATCGGCCTCTCTACTACACCGGTTATATCGATACGATGAAGATAGATCGTACCCTCATAGATCCAGGGTCTGCTATAAGCATAATGCCAAAGAGTCTGTTGGATGAATTAAAAATCCCTCTTCACAAGCTTTCCAAGACAGTTACTACTATCCTGGGATTCAATCAAAGCCGAAGCGAACCTTTGGGAAATATTCACCTGAAACTTCAGATAGGTGATTTCAGATCCAAAGTCACTTTTTATGTGATTGAGATTGTGGGATCTTACAATCTTCTTCTGGGGAGGCCTTTTCTTCATGAAAATAATATGGTGCCTTCTACTCTTCATCAGTGTTTTAAATACATTGATAGCAATGGAAGAGTACAAAAGGAAGTTGCTGATATAAATCCTTTCCATGGGGTTGAAGCTTATTTTAATGATTCCCGGATGTACAAAGAAGAGTATACAAGGGTGATACAAGCTATGGAGAAAGAGGATTCACAAAGTGAGACTTTAATAATTCCTGTTAAAGGTCGAACTACTCAGCAACAATCTCCTAAGCCCTCTGGAGAAGGTTCTTTCATCATTCCAGTAAGTGGACGGATCTCTCCATTACCTCAGTCGTCTACTCAAAATACACTGATCATTCCTGTCAGTGGACGTACTACAGTTCCTGTATCTTCATATATGAAACAGGATACTCTGGTAATCCCGGTTGGAGGGCAGACTACTCTTCCATCTCAGGCTTCTAGGGAGCTCACCTCTTCTGAGCCATTTGTTATCGATCTTAATCGAAACAAAACTTCTGCTCGTTCTTCTTTTCCCCCTTTAGTCATTGATTTGGCTAAAATCTCTAAGGCTCAGCCTTCTTCCAATGTAAATATTGCTGCTTTTAAATTTAATAAAAAGTCTCCATCTTTGCAGTATGTTGATGTGTGTAATTATGTTCATAGTTATTTACATTTGTTAGATGACTTGAACACAATAACCATAGGAGTTGTACAAACTGTTCATACAGACGTATCCCTAGAATCAGTACAATCTTCATACTTTCTGGTTCCTAGCAGAAAGCCAGGAGACATTCCAATATTCTTCTACAAAGGGCCCCAGAATCCTTCTGATTTAGAAGATGATGACAAAAACGATGATACTGGAAGATTACAACTACGTCGTTATAGTCAGCAATCTAAAGACATTATTAAAAATATGGGCTATGACTTCAGAACTGGTCTCAATAGTGGAAAAGGAAGAAAAATGCCTGTCCGAATTCCTCCTCTGAAATATGGGAGAACAAAATGCGGATTGGGTTATGTTGCTCCTACTCCTTTTATCAATATTGTTCATAAAGATCCCGAATCTGACGAAGATAAGAGATCTGATTCTTCTAGTACTACCTCTTGGGATTCTGATACAAGTATCGGTGATTTCTACTGCAACATTCTGTCTTCTAATATGGTCTCCATTGACCATTCTGAAGAAAGTAATGAAGACTCACTTGAATCAGAATAATGGGCCCAAAGGTTAGATAATCAATGGGAGTTCCGATTCGAACAAAAAGAACCTCCGACTGAAGACAAGCTTGTTCAAATAGATGTTGGTGAAGAAGGATCCCCTAAACCAATATTCATCAGTGAAAGTCTTTCAGAAACTGATAAGCAAGACATGATTAAACTTATCCGTGACTACATCGATGTCTTCGCTTGGAGTTATAAAGATATGCTAGGACTTGATCCACAAATCGCCACTCATAAACTCAATATCATGCCGAATGCTAAACCGGTCAAACAACAGCAGCGACGATTTTGTCCAGACATTATGGATGCAATTGAAGCTGAAGTCAATAAACTCATGGCCTCTGGGTTTATTAGAGAGGAACAACATCCCGATTGGGTGGCTAATATAGTTCATGTTCTTAAAAAGACTGGTAAGATCAGAGTATGCATAGACTTCCGCGATCTCAATGCGGCATGTCCTAAAGACGAATTCCCTCTACCAATTACTGATGTTATGATCGATAATACCTGTGGGTTTGAACGGATGTTATTCATGGACGGGTATTCTGGGTACAATCAGATTAAAATGTTTCCAGATGACGAGAAGCACACTTCTTTCAGAACGCCGATCGGTACATACTGTTATACAGTTATGCCATTCGGTCTCAAGAATGCAGGAGCAACTTATCGACGAGCCATGAGCACTATATTCTGTGAACATTTGCGGAAAACAGTCGAATGCTATGTTGATGATATTACAGTCAAAAGTCGACAAAAAGATGATCATATCCAAGATTTGAAGACTATTTTTTATCTAATACGTAAGCATCAATTAAAGATGAACCCAACTAAGTCCTTCTTAGGCGTCTCTAGTGGTAAATTTTTCGGCTTTGTCATTACCTCTAAAGGTATACACGTAGATCCCGGGAAGATCAAAGCCATCCAAGAGATGCGTCCTCCACGCACCTTAAAAGAGCTACGAGGATTTCAAGGAAGGATCGCTTATATCAGGAGATTCATCTCTAATCTTTCAGGACGCTGCAGACCATTCAATAAACTTATGAAGAAAGGTGTTTCTTTTGTCTGGAATGATGAATGTCAGAAAGCATTCGATAATATAAAATAATATCTGATGAGCCCTCCAGTATTGGTAGCTCCCATCTCAGGAATACCGTTCCTCCTATATACCCGAGCAATGAGTCATTCGTTGGGTGCATTGCTCGCTCAAAAGAATCAAAATGGTCATGAACAAGCCATTTACTATCTCAGTCGTACTATGACCGGAGCTGAACCTCGATATTCACCGGTCGAAAAAAAATTTCTAGCCCTGATGTTCGCTGTCCAAAAGACTCGACATTATATCATTGGCCAGACTATTCATGTCATTTCCAGGATCAATCCTATACGGGTCATGATGAAGAAATCCAGTGTTTTGAATTCTCGATTGGCTAATTGGGGAATCTTACTTGCTCAGTATGATATGCACTATATTCCTCAGAAATCAGTCAAAGGACAAGCTTTAGCTGATTTTCTGGCTGCTCATTCAATTCCAGAAAATTTAAAACTCTATGATGAAATCCCAGATGAAGTCCTAGATTCAAACCAAATTGCTGAAGAAGATCCTACTTGGCGTCTATTCTTTGACGGAGCTTCAAGAATAGGTCCTAATGGTGACATTGTTGCTGGAGTTGGAATCATTTTTGTGTCGCCAGAAGGTCTTGCTATCCAAAGAGATTATTCTCTCGATCAACCATGTTCAAACAACGTAGCTGAGTACAATGCACTGCTTATTGGTCTTCAACTCGCTAAACATTTGAATATTCAGCATTTGGAAGCGTATAGAGATTCTAAACTCATTGTCAATCAGATAAGGGGTACTTATGAAGTTCGCCATCAAGATCTGCTTCCTTATCATAGATCGGTTATATCTATGGCTTCTTCATTTGAAGGGTTCTTCATTGAACATGTTAGGCGAGCATGTAACACAGAAGCTGATGCTCTTGCTAATCTTGCGGCGGTGTTGGCTATTCCGATTAGACGTCAACAAATGATTGTTGTCCGCAATCGAGAATTATTTCATCTCGAAAACAATCTAACTCTAGGACTTCTAGTTGACATTGAAGTATCAACATCTCATGACGTCAATGCAACAAGAGGATTTGGTTTAAGTCGTAAATCATTATCATCTTCATCTGATTCTAGCATGGAATTCATCTTCAGTAATTCAACTAAAACTCAGAATACGGATAAAGATTGAAGACTTCCTTTCTTAGACTTCGTATTGTATGATATTCTTCCAGATAATCCGAGTGAGGCGGCATCTATCAGACGACGGTCACTCAGATTCTATTACAATCATACAACAAAAACCTTATATCGTCGAGCTTATGATGGTTTACTTCTTCGATGTATTGCCGGTGATGAGGCTCAACAAATTATACGGCTCGCTTTCGCCTGCTGATATTCTGTTAAATGCCAGGACATCTTCCTGGGATAGCTGGCATGCATGAATCTCATGATTGATAAACCCCTGGAAACCTTCGGCCAGTACATGGGCTGGTTTACATCACCTTCAAAGTAGAAGCACACTTTCTCTCTGATGCCCTTTGGCTGAGATTTTTGTGCTATGGCATCTCCGAACAAAAATGCTGGTTTCTTGTGGGATACCAAATCCAGACTCTGAAAGGGTTGTCCATTCATTAAGCAGAGTAAGGTTGTATGGTCTTGATTGGCCAACAATGATAGTCTGGCTTCTGGAAGATCAAATTGGGGAAATTGCACATGAGATAAATTATGTTTAAATGAGAAACTCAAGTGCCCTTTATAGTCTGCCTCCTTATTTCGGATGTTCACTACATAAAATGAAAGAAGACAAAGTCAGATATATTTTAATAAAATCTATGTCTACAATGCGTGTATTACAGTATTCGAAGAAAATTTCAAAAGTCACGCAGACTTCAGACAGATATATTACCAAGACATGCTGAGTGATTTATTCACGCAGATGATTAATTTACGCAAAATCCAGACAGATTAGAATGAAAGTCACGTATCATTGCCAGAATCAGGTTTAAGTGAAAATGACAAAAACACGCTGACAGATCAAGACTAATCTATCCAGAGGATGACACTCAGAAGTCTGCGTAACTTTCAGCATGGACATTTTTGCCAAACATGTAAAAAATCACGCAGAGTCATCATGAAAGCTGCATGAATAATTCAATATTGACATCTCTGCCAATATGTGAAAAATTACGTAGAGTCATCATGAAAGCGGCGTGACTATTTCAACATGGACATTTCTGCCAACATAAAAAATCACGCAGAGTCATGAGAGCCATGCTCCTTTGCGTGAAACACAGAGATTCGTAAATACGAAGATGTGAAGTATGGCCGACCCTAAAGAGGGGGCATACTTTATTAATATCCTTTGCCCTAAGAAGGGGGGATATATTTCTGAAGTTTATTATTTATATTAAAGATCCTAAAAATTCTATGTGGAGTTCGTCTTCATCAAGTCATCTTCAACAGTTCGTATCCCCCATCACTTACGATGAATAGGAGGTTACGGGACTTCATGTCGAGGAAGTCTGTCAGTAGTGGCATGCGAAGAAGTCGCGGGAGCTTTCCCCTTGGCCTGAGCATCGACTTTCTTGGGAGCCATTGCTGCTGAGAAAGGGAAGAAGAAGTCGGGGAAGAAGAAGTTCGTCGGGGAAGATAAAGTTCTCTTCTGTGGATTCTCTCTCTCTAAAAGCAAGTAAAGAAGGAAAGAAATGACTTATGGCTTATTTATAGGCTCATGAAGAATTCTAAACGACACATCATTATTTGCCTCGATTTAGGAGCTTGATACGGGATCCTAACTGAACAGAATCCCAACAGTCCAATCATTTAGGAGTAAATCTCTCATTAAAGTCATCTCAGCGTGACTAAATTCATTTTATCATCTTGATTTCAAAGTATTTCGAAATAATTTATCATTTTTTCGAAAACTTTGAAGGGGGTTTTGTAGGCCTTAAAAATGAAAGTTACGCTGAGTTGATCAGGATAAAGTCCAAAAATCACGCTGAGTTGATCAGAACGAAATCCAAAAGTCACGCTGAGTTGATCAGGACAATATTTAAAAGTTACGCTGAGAGACAGCTCATCATTTGTCAGAGTGTCATTATGACTGACAGCACGACAGTTGAAGAATGTCTCCTCGTATGCAACGTATGCACAGAACTCGAGAGATCACAGCCGACTATTGCGTGATTTTTAAAATCTTCTTCAGCAAGACTCAGTCTTTACCAAGTTGGCGTACCAAAAGAGCTTATTGTCATTTAATGTGACTGACAAAGCAATCACTGTCAGAGATTTTATGTCAGTCGAGGCACGTCGAATCAAGACAGCTGGCAGTCCTGCCTCAATCTTGCGTATATTTTGAGCCTTCTAGCTCAAGTCTGCATGTATTTTGAACTTCTATGTTCCTTCCTCAAGTCTGCGTGTATTTTGAGCTTTCTGCCTCAAGTTTGCGTGGATTCTGAAGTTTCATGCCCCACGTCTGCGTGGATTTTGAAGCTTTCTGCCCCAAGTCTGCGTGGATTTTGAAAGCTTTTTGCCCCAAGTCTGCGTAGATTCTGAAGCTTCTTGCCCCAAGTTTGCGTGGATTTTGAAGCTTTCTGACCCAAGTCTGCGTGGATTTCGTCTTCAACAAGTCTGCGTGGATTTTATCAAATTGGAGTACGTGGCAGCCATGCCACTGATCTCTCACCCGCGTATCCTGTAACTTGCACACGACTCATGCATGATTGTCATGTGTCCAACAGTTACAGGCCACGTCCAGTAACTGCTCATAACCTTGCGTATGTTAAATCCTGCGTGATTTTCAACTAGGCACAGGTTGTGAAGACAGTTATCCTTTCAGTTATTTTTGACTCTATAAATAGAGTTCTTTTCTCATTCATTGTACAGATACATAGTTATCTAACTTACTGTCAAAATTTTGAGAGCTTTTTTTCTTCGTATAGTCCAAGGGATAAAGCGATCGTCTTCTAGATCGGATTCCTACAGTTGTAATTTTCCCAGAAACACAATAAATAAAGTGAATTTATTTATGGAAAACAACAACCATGATATATATGGAAGTTGTGTTGGAATGATAAAGATGTAGGGCCTCTTGACATGAGCATGCTTCATTCAAATTCACACATTCATATGGCATGATACAAAGTTAATTACAGAACTCCAACTTGAATGCAAAGACAATTGGCCTTCCAAACTCGTGACTATTTAACTTTATATCACTTTTGCCTTTTAAACTGGTAACTCGGACCATTTGATTTTCTAAAACATGACTTTTAGAAACTAGTAACTCATGAGAATAATGACAAAGAATGCAAATAGAGCATGACATGATCAAATTTCATTTATAACATAGAACACATGGCTTTTATGGAATATACATGATATGCAAGTTTACATAAAATGAGCACACTCATGTCTGTGTAACTCAGTTGTCACATAAACAAGGCACCACCAAGCCATGGATCTTCAGGAAATATTTTCATAACAAGCAATGACACAGAAATATATCTCCAACTCATGTAATCTTCTCCAATCTTGTACGTTCACTCAACAAGCAGCAGTAAATTTAAATAGAAGAGTATATTCAGCATTTGGCTCATTGCATTTAAGAAATTTTATCTGGACTACATATTGAATGGCTGAACCAAACTAACATACTAGCATAAAAATCTGCAGTTAGTACTTTACAGGAGTCGGCCAACCCGAGGGCCTAGTATAAAAACTCGATCTGGAATAGAAAATGTTCGATTACCAAAGACCTAACCTTCTCCATTACACTGTTTCATACCTCTTATCACCCACATGAACATAATTACATAAACCATTTCCACATAATACATTTTACAACGGTCGATCAGGGTTTTCTTCTCCATCCATCATTGGCCTTGTCCATTACTAAAAGTCTGGCTTTACCTCGTGCTGATTCTAGCTGTGGCTACATGAACCATGGAGAACTGGAGGTTGTCTAGAAAATATAAACCAATATCAACACAATGCCTACGATGTAACCATTGCAGGAATGGCTGAAGATGATGGTCTGCCAACTGCTTCAGTATCCTACTGAATAGCATGCTTCATTCTGCTTCAGTATCCTACTGGAGGCTGTCTAGAAAATGTTAATGCATGCTTCATTCTGAAAGTCGTCTGAGGACTTCACATAGCAGAGGAATTCTTGACATGAGCCCTTAGAGTTCTATAAACTTTTTCCATTTATGAAAGTTTTGGCTTCTGGGTTTTCTGAAATTCACTTGAACCTATGTTTTTTTTTCTCTTGAATTTTGTTGTGACTTGAAGTTTTTTTTTCTTTCTAGTTTTCGGTCTTTCAAATATAATGTGTCATTTATACCTGGTTCTAACTTGATAACATCTAAATTGTGGATATAGGTGGGGTAAAGATTTGGAACACGAGACCTCCATTTGGTTGGCATTTTAATCTCATTCTATTTTTAGCAATTCTCCATTTGCGCCAAGTGCAGTCAGTCTAATAAGTGATGCTTTCTTAATTATGCATTTTCGATTTTCATTCCTAATATATAAATTTCTTGTTAACTTTCTTTAATTTATTGGCTTGGTAAAATCCAGGTTGATTGCTAGGCTCACATTTTAGCGTTGATTACTAAAGTGCTAAGCTGACATTTCCAATTTTTTGCAAAAAAGGGCACAACGTGATACTGAGGTGCATGCAGGCGTTGGTGAGGGTTCAGGCGAGAGTAAGGGATCAGAAGATGAGGCTCTCCCACGACGGTGCCGGCTGTAGCAGCACCAAGTCGTCGCTCAGATGCGACACTACTTCTCTTTGGGACTCCCGATATCTTCAAGAGATGGCAGAGAGAAGATCCATGGTCAGAATCTACTTAAGTAAATATTTCTAATAATTTGGTTAGCAAAAGAGAGATTTATTCCTATTTTGTGGGTACATTCTATATTTGGATATTCAATGTAATGAAGATGTTGATATGTACTCTATTTTGAGAAATGTAATAAAGATGGTGATATATAATGTTAAGTTTTTGGAATGTTAAATATACTGTGCAGTATAGAGCATTATAAATATGCTAATTTGAATAGTATAAAGTGTTATAAATGTGCTGCATTGAGCCTATACATATTATCTATTCATAACGTTTTAAAATTGTTCTGAATTGTGCACTATATATTAAATATTCATAACGCTTTTATAGAAACTATTCATGACGGTTATTTTATGATGCTTTTAAAAAACATTTATAACACCCGTTTTTATGACGGTTGCTGTAAAAAAAAGCGTCATGGTTCGTCATTAATGACGCTTTTTAGCCATCATTAAAAGGGTTTTTTGTTGTAGTATACTGAGGAATATAATCTCCACTCAATCACATAATCTAAGGAAGATAAGTACGATGATAAAGATAAAGATAAAGATAACGATGAAGTAAATAGTCTGAAATAGTGTTGAGCCACAATCACAAGTTTAGAATCCAAGACATAAAATAATATCCCAAATAAATACTACAAGTCTCAAAGTATCAAACTGGAATATATTCCAGACAAAATCTAGGTAAACTAAGTCACTACTGGTGGTGCGTCCTCTACGAGCACCGGGTCCACAGGCTGGTCCTGGTCGTAAGGCTCCATCTATGCCAAACCCGTAGTAGGTCGGACAATCTGCATCTAAATCCTCTAAAAAACAACGGAGGTTATCCTGTTAGGATATGAGCAAGTATAAACACCAACAGCATTTCCATGTGAATTGACAAATACTATAATAGACAATTATAATGAAATACAAGATAAAATATCAAGATTGAAAGTAAAACAATACAAGAGAACTGGATATCATGTCATGTGTGAGATATAAGATAAAATTGGAATATAAACAATAGAAAGTAATCTGAGGTATGATGTAAACATAAAAATAAAGTGCCACGAGATATTAGAGCGTTATGTGATCGACCTGGGTCAAGATCAGGCTGTTCCATTTGACCGACTATGCATAGGTAGTATAATAGTGTAGGGATCAGGCCGACCAAAATGGAAAGCTATGTACAAGTAGTATAAGGTAAGGCTACTCCCTACTTATGGTGAGGGTGGAGCTATGCACAAGTAATAAACAAGTAGGGATAATGATCACATAAATTCTAATAACTCTCCATCCCCAAGTAGCATATTGAATCCAGACATGACAGGTCATGACAGGGGATTCGAATTACAGGAGGCCAGCCCACTCCCAAATCGGTGTCTATACAAGTACAGAAAATAATATCGAATAATATACTCATATACCAGGTAAACCGGAAATGACATCTCATGACGAGATTCAATATATACTAGTCCGTGTATCCTCGTATCGAGAATCAAGTATAACACTACAACTGAATCAGATATAGTAGATATCAAAACAATGAAAACTATCAGAGAATGTACTTGCCTGTTGTACTGAGCTGAAAAAATCAAAACTACAACCCACTCAATGACCCACGAACGTTCAACTCGCACAACAGTCTCCTAATTCTGAAGTAGACATTACCAACGTTCTCAGAATGGTCAAATTAGCTAGAAACGCCTATCCATAAGTCTAATTCTGGACACAGGAGCAAAACGATAATTTCACGTCAAAATGGTATCCGCCGTTGGACCGACTTTGCACCGAAAAACATGCCAGAACCTACGGTCTCTAAAGTCATCAAATTATGTCTATAGTTCCGGTTTGACGAGACGAACCCAACCGTATGTCCAAAGTTGGATTCCGATGGGCCGTGTACAAATTTGCCCGTTGGATCGGGTCGCGGGCCCACCAAAATAGCGTTCCGATCGACCTTCTCAGAATTGGACCAAACTTGGCATACAGGACCAAAAAATGATACGGTCCTGTTGGTGCAAGTTTTATCTCGATATGACGAGCGTGCACAAAGTAATTGACAAATTAGCAAAAAGGTCGATACGGTGAATTTTGACGGATACGCATCAAATTCGTCCCGCACACGCGACCAATTTTAATTCCGTCAAATCCTACACGTCCACGAAGTCGATACGCACCTTTCGATGCTTTCGGTTCGCGACCACGTTGTCCGGATTGACGGGACGGACGGCGTATTGGGACATTTTTCTAAAATTTCAATTTTTAAAAACAATTTTTTCTCCAACTTCACAAACCAATAACTTTCTGTATAATGAAATCTACAATAAGGGTTTTGATCTCCTATATGTTGTCTATAAGTCTCTTCAAACCGATTTTGAAAACTCGTAACACGCTGGTCGCAAATCGGCCACAAAGTTGGGATTTCGGGACAGTTTCTAACGTCCAATAAATCAAGTTTTTCTCGATTTTGGAACTCATTTTTCGTTGCACATGATGCGAATCGGCACGAACTATTTGAAGGAAATTAAAGGTGTATATGTTGTGAACATACCAGAAGAAACGGATCGTGAAACGATCGAGCGAGGAAAGAGAAATTCGCCCGCGAAGTTGGGTCGACGACTATTGTCGCTGCTGTCTTTGCGCGCGCGCCTGCTCTTCTTCGGCGATGTACGACCGGCCTCCGGCGTGTCAGAGCCGTCGGGGTCGACTTCGGGGTGAGCATTGGGTTGGGGGTGACGGCTAGGGTTTGGATTTTGTAAAAATAAATCTCTCTCGCTCTCGATATCTCTATAAGTATATATACACTCGGTTTTTCCGAAACTAGGGGGGGTTTCGGTTCGGGTTTAGGAACTAAAGGAAAAAAGGGGGGGCTCGGATTGATATGCAGCTGCTGCTCCAGTTCCATTGTGTGTGTGTGTGTGTGTGTTTGTTTTTTTTGTTTTTTTTTCTTTCTTTCTTTCTTTATTCATTTCTTTCTTTAATACTTTATATTATATACATACGTACATACATATACATAATATACATAATATTTGTATAAATAAAACCCATTAACCACTCTCCCCTTTATACATATTATTATTATTTAAAAATTATTTCTTTTTTCCTTTATGCATATATAATATATATATATATATATATATATATATATATATATATATATATATATATATATATTTTTAAAAAAATATATTTTTTTAATATATATATATATATATATATATATATATATATATATATATATATATATATATATATATATATATATATATATGAAATAAATACATAGAAATTTTTTATAAAATATTCTGAAATTATTTATAAATAAAAATAAATATTTGTATCTTACATTTATTAAATATATTTAAAAACTTTAAAATAACTCAATTGTATATATATATATATATATATATATATATATATATATATATATATATATATATATATATATATATATATATATATATATATATATATCAAAAAAATATAGTTGTTTTAATCATCAAGGTAATTATATTAAAAGTTTTATAATGAACTTATTGAACATATATTTATCTATATCAGCAAAATACTTATTTAACTAGTAATGTAAAAACACTAACATTAATAATTTAAATAACATTAAAATAATAAAATAATATAAATGACTATATTAGCCCTATTCAGAAAAGTGGGGGTGACACAGTGCGGATGCCTTCTTGGGGTACTGGTACATTGTACGACATCTAGGGGAGTGAGCATGTGACCACGACATATGAACTCCGAGGATAACCTAAGGATTAACTAGGCAACTAACTTGGTAGATGCATTGGGTGAGAAGAATCCCGAGATCGTGCCATACTAGTCACCCCAGGTCCAGTCATGACGTGTCGGGTTGGCCGCCATGGATATGGTTTCATTCGCCTTTAGCAGATGACTATATCCGACTTCTACGAGCTATGTGTTATATATATTAGTGCGGTAGCCCTCCGGGGGACCGGTGCATACTCAATGTGCTATATGTCTAATGGTTTGGCTAGCCCTGCTGGGTTGACACGATCCGAGGTTTCCTTTTAATCAGTATTGCGGGGATAACTTCGCCAATTATAGAAAGTTACAGGAATGAATGGCCGCTTGAAAAATGACTTGACTGTGCCTTATACCTTCCGTTAGTAGCCGAGGGACATGGACTGTCATGGTACGTGGTCCAACCCATGTCCTTGTTTGGTTGTTGGGTTGGTCTATCGTGCTATGACAGGCTGTGGACAGAGGTTACGACCGAAAGCCTTTATTATTACTAGTATTTTTATTTTATGCTTGGGTTTTATCTCACTCTTTTGTGCTCCCTTGTGGTACTTGCTATTCGGGGCTGACCCCACTGGTTTTTTTTGGCCAGATCTCGTAGCAGCGCCTGAGGATCCAAACTTCTTTTCTGACGTTAATGGTGCATACTAGGAGCATGGCTGGCAGGGGACTCAAGTGGGTTTCTTCTCCACCACTCTAGTTTTCATCCCTTATGTTCTGGTGTTTAGCCACCGGTACCTGTTTAGCCAGTTAATTTAAATATTTTGTCTATGCATAATTGTAATTAAATCAGACTGCAACTGAATACGATTATGTACCTATGACTCTCTGGGCTAGCTAACTTATAAAGCTAGATCCCCATGATCATTTTGATGAAGCGTCGGGGACGCCTTGCTGCTTTATCTCATATGTTTATTAATTGATGTTTTCTTGCTTGAATGATTGAGACATAGATGCTCTGTGAGACCATAAGAGACTTGATTGTAGCACGCACCCCTTGTCTCTTGACAGCCACGATCGTCGTATGACGTTTGCATACCTCATATGGAGTAGCTGGCCTAGTCCGTCTCCGCATTCCGGTACTGGGGCATGACCGGTAAGAATGTGACATAGCTTACCAGAGGTAGGGGCAAAGACTGGGGCTCAGTCAGAGTAGTCTCAGCTACTTCCGCCGCCTCCACATCCCTTGTAAGGTTAGCAACAGAGCTTAAACCACCCACGTCTACCTCATCAGCCCATGTTGCTTCGGGCAGAGACGTAATCATATCGACACCAGTTTGTGAGGATACCACAGCTCCAGGGTCAGATCCCAGAGAGGGAACCGCACGAGCAGCATCTGGTGATAGAAGGTTTGCTTCCTTCGATGCCTGCAAAGAAGATCCTTCAGATAATATTTCGAGAACAACATTGGGGCTTGTCATGAAAGAACTTACCCCTGTGTTGATTTCGTTGTCACTATCCATTTCCTCGACGGCAGGCCCACGGAACCTAGCGGCAACTCGCTTCTGGGAACGAGGTCTACAAGTGACAGGGGGTTCAGGCCAATTTCGTTTACACGGAGGGTTCGGTACAGGGAAAGGCGTGCGTATCGCCAAAGGATTTACAGAGGGCTGGAGATATTCAGAGTTATCCTCCTCCTCCTCCGTGCTGTCAGAGTCAGAATCGGAAGCTTTCATCTTCCCCTTCTCCGTCCTCTTATAGGATTCCCTCTGTCGCTCCTCCAGTTTTATATCAACAATAAAACTGGTAAGTGGATCAAAGTCGTCGGGGGGAACGTTCACAGACAAATGACGAAGGGCTGCCATATACGAGATATGCCCCAAAGTCCCGGCGTCAGGAAGGATGAAGCTGGCCTGGGCGTGGGTCGCTGAATAATAGTGCCAGGCCCGAATACCAACAAAGACACTCCCTTTGAAACCCAGGCAAGGATTAGGGTTATTCAAATATAATTGACTATATCCAAATTATCGAGAGTATCAGCTGGGTAAGTATGGCTCCAAGAAAATAATGTTACGGTTACGGTACACCAGATGTGTGGTACGGATACTCTGCAACCAGCAAAACAGCTTTTCGGACAGGGCCTGAGGAACAGTAGCACTATCGAGGTGAACGCGTCCCATCTCTTCATCAGTAAAAGACGGGATCGCACAAAAATGAGTATCTGTACATCCGTACAAGAGCGGCTAGGCAGTCAGGAAAGGTGGTATAGTTCCAGGGCATGTCACGATAGTGATAGATGAAGGCATTGTCACTTGTCGCATTACCCTCCGGGCTAGGTCGCATCAGAGAAGGGCAATGCATCAGCAGCCACCCCATTAAATAATGGTACGACAACTCAATTCTGTTGACGGCTTTCGTAAATTTACGAGCGATAACTTTTGACGTAAAAATACGAAGACCTCGATGAATGCTGCATATCATAGCTGGAAGCAGAGCCAACTTGCCTCCGAAGACCAGCTTCACCGCCGGAAGGATCAGGTTGCGGCTGATCCTCTTAATCGAACCAGAGCCCCCCGAGACGACACAAATCCTTAACTATATCATCAGGTACCCGGCCAGGATGGCCTTAGCGGACAGAGGTTGGGTGTCATGATAAAAATAGTTAAAAGTGTCGCTCAGACTCCCGAACCTGTCACCAACACCTCGGGCCCTCTTGGTGCTTCACACCTGAGCACCCACTTTTTCCAGAGACTGGAGACTCCTAACGACGACCCGACCAGAGGCGCAAAGGTCAAAAAGATAACTGATCCAAGCCTTGGTATGCGGAAGGTTCCCTTATGAGCTTTCGTCCTTCTTCTTAGATATTTGTTGACAGGTGCTATATAGCACTTCCTGCTATACGGCAAGAAATCCGGGGAACCGCCGCTGCAGTTCCTCAAACTCTTCGTTTGTCGGGGTACACTCCTCATAAGCTTCATCTCCCCAGGACAATTTGGATACATCATGCATCTCGTGAAGAGCAAGTCCCATCTCTCCTCCGGGAGTAAAAAAGGTTCCAGTCCGACAGTTGTACATCTCGAGCAGTGCTATAAACAACTTCGGATTCATAAACAAGCCATAGCAAGAGCCCCTAGCAGTATAACAGAGGCCGATCTGTCGTAGGGTATCCTCATACTCCGCCAAGATCCAAGAGGTCAGATTGACCCATAGAGGTGAACGGTGCAGCCAGTTCAATAGCGACAATCTTCCTGCAGGGTATGACCCTTTACGAGCAATCCGATTCAAAAAAGTGTCGACCTCGAAAAATCGGATGTTGGGCTTCAGTTCGTTGATGAGACTGTCATAAGCCAGCCCAACGACAGAGTATCTCATTGTTTTCCTTACTGCAACCACCGACCACGTAGGATCATTAAAACGGATATGGCCCACGAAGACTCCTTGTTGATCTAGAGTTAGGGAACCCGACATCTTTCTCTCAAGAGGCACCATATTGAAACCTAATAGGGGAAAGTGGCACTCCATTAGGGGTATGTGAATCGCTTCCCCCTGAAAATAGAAGTCCCAGCTCTCAAATATCTCTATAATGCTCGGGTCTGAAATAATCAGGGCATCCCCGAACAGAAAATATAGGCTTCAGATGAATGCCATTCAGCTGTCCAGAGTTCATCATACTAAGTAACACTACCAAAATAATCCGTCGGCAATCAGCTCGTCACTAAAAAATATCTGTCGCTACGTAGTCGTCACTCGACGGAATAGCGACGGCTTCCCATCGCCAGTATTCGTTGCATTAGCGATGACTTATCGATGTTCTTTCATCAAATTCAAGTATCAGGTATTAAATTATAAAGACTCTTACCGACAGACAGTCCGTCGGTAAACCATCGTTGCTGTGTATCAGAGGGTATCGTTCCGTCGCTTTTTGTCGCTAACTCGTGACGGCTTACCGACGGACTGGTGGCGGATAATTTGTCGACCGGATTCTGGATATGCTTGACCTTCCCAGAACCATGGCGACGGATATTCCATCGCTAATCCGTCGGAGTAAGTCGCCAAACTGTCGCAAATTAGCCGCTACACAAGGCAACAAAATATCTGTCGCCAAATGAAAGCCGACGAGAGACCGACGGCTTACCGACGGCCTATCCGTCGCTAATGTTCTGTGTACCTTTCATACCATCAGAACCTTGTCGACGGATGTTCCATCGAAAGGCCGTCGCTATGTAAAATATTCCATCGGCTATCCGTCGGTCATCCGTCGCTAACTGGAAAATATTGGGAATCCTCCAGTTAGCGACAGATTTTTCGTCGAAATTTAGTCGGTAACTGATGTTATCCGTCGCTAACTCGTCACTAGTCCGTTGCTAACTGAGATATTTTTTAAAAAAATTACAGAGTTTTTCCTATTCACACAACATCCGAACATCGGACCAATATATAATCACAATATACAATCACATAGACCAATATATAATCCAATATAAATCACACACGAATATAATGTACACCAATTATCTAAAAATCACATAGACCAATATATAATCACAAATATGCATCATCCAAACTAATATAAAATACACACCAAGTATCCAAAAATCATAAACTAATATCCGTCGTTATAATATCCGAAATTCCCACAAATATTCAAAATTAAAAAACTATTCTAATACAATACTTCAAGGAGGAGGAGGTGTTCGATTGTCTGATGATGGTACTCCCTCCTACGACCGACGATAATATTGCTCCACTATGTACAGCGGTAATCCGTCGAAGATATTGTCCAGAAGTCGGCGTAGCTGCTCTGGCGACATGAGGTCAAGGAGTGCCGTCACAGTCGGAGGCGGTACCAGAGGGGCAGCAGGATTGAAAGAAAAATGACCGACGAAAGAAGGACCGACACCAGCAGTCGACTGACCGCCACCAGTAGCAGACGGACCGACACCAGCAGCAGACGGACCGGCAGCAGCAAACGGAGGCAGAAAGTATATGGCAATTTGCTCCCGCAAGGACGACACCATCTCGTGTAGCTGCGTAAGCTGCGACCTCACATCATTGTCTGCCAGGGCTGCGAGAGGAGGCGGTATCGGTAGAAATCTCTGAGTCGCCATGTGCAACGGCCCTAGGGAGCCGACTCCGTACAGACGCCCTTTCCTAAAGCCATCGACTGTATCTACGAACAAGTCGTTGCGAGCGACCATAGAAGAGGGCGTCCGGGCGGGTGTCGTTTCACCGACATCCTCGGCAGCAGATGACTGAACCTGACTAAGGGCCTTACGATACGCAACCTATCAAATGAATGTATTCATACTATAAGATTTACCTAAGTTGTAATCTAAATCCTATGTTTCACTAAGTTATAGTGTGAATCCTAAGTTTACCTAAGTTATAGTCAGAATACTTTTAATTCTAACGTAAATCTCATAAACATAAGTACTTACATTAGTCTCCTTGGCCCTCTCGTCGACAAAGCTTCCGTCCTTCCGCCTCGTGTGCGTATGCTGGAACACATCGTGCATGGTGACCGATTCTAGCGCCCTTTTCCCCTTCACCGCCCGTTGGATCTGCATACAAAATTTTCGTAGAATTTAATTAACTCCGTATATTAATAATACCGAATTCGATAGTGAAATAAATTTGTGGTATCTAACAAGATCTGCAAGCGCCGCTGCGTGGGGCCTTGATCCCCCCGTATGAAGCCCCGCGGCCCGTCAGTTCGCCTTCGTCTTCTCCGATTTCTTTTTGTATGCAGGAGTATCCATCATATCCAAGAGCTCCTTATAATAGTCCTGTCGGATCCAATTCGGCCTCGTCTGCCCCATTTTATGGTCATGAATCATATCCCGTATCTTCTTCGAGGCAGCGCTTCTGTAGGTCCTGCGGATCGTGTCCTCGTGATGGAGGGCCATCAGAGCGTCGTCTAACATACAAATTTAATTATCACGTAATTTAAAAAATGGTTGATTAAAGAGTAACTAATAATTAACCATGAGATATAGATATATACCCTCAACTCGTCGAGCCAGACGTACTTCACGTTTGGGGGCACCGACGACAAGTTGAGGTAGGGGCCATAGAAGTTAGCCCTGATAATTTCTCCAAGAGACTTGGCAACATTAAACGGAAAAAACCTACAAAGAAGCAACGACTGGATTATTAACTTGAATAGATGAAACAAATTTAATAAAGTATCTTAAATTTACTTACGAGGATCCTGCGGGTCATAGCTCTCGTCAAAACTCGCCTATCAGCCTCTCTGGTGCCGTCGGAGGATCCGCGGGTCCGCGCATGTACTCCCCAGTAACCAGATGGAATCGAGTATAGGGGTACTCCATGGCTCACTGTGTGCAGTAACTGGTGGATCCGCTGGTGGGTCCGCTGGCGGAACGGATCCGCTAGCGGATGGAGACTCGTGCCTCGACGAAGTTGTCGATCGACGGCGGGATGAGTATGTGCCTGGGGTACTCTCCGGGTGGGGTTCGATGGGTGGGGTCACATCCCGAGAATATTGAATACGACCATGACCACCAGCACCACCACGACCACCACCACCACCACCAGCAGCACAACCACAGCTAGCCATCATGACCTGTAAATAGAACACATAAACATAATTAACAATATAGAAGTGTAAATGAATATAAAATTCTAAACTAAAATATACATACCACCAGCAGGAAGACGAGTGTCGTCGCGACGAAAAGGACTAGTAGTGCCATCTGTAAAAAGAAAAACATACAATAAGTAAATGATCGAACAAAAAAAGCATGAATTCACGTAATTGCTTTTATGAGGTCAAACTGAATTCACGTAATTGGAAGTGTTTTTAATATACAACCATATTTAACCTAATCATCGTCATCGTCTTCGTTCTCAACCTCGGCCTCGGCCTTGTCTTCATCATCATCCTCATTCTCATCCTCATCGTTATCCTCATCGTCGATTTCATATATATCCTCATCCCCATCAAATTCTTCTTCTTCTTCTTCTTCTTATTCTTCTTCTGCCTCAATATTTGGGACAAGATGCCTCTTTCTCCCCAGGTTGATAGCTAAGTTTTGTGTATCAACCTCTTCCTCCCCTCTATTTTCCTCAACAATATCTTCAACATCCATGGTATCCGACTGTTGTCCCAAGTATTGGGACTTTTCGATCTGGTCCTCTTGGTATGCTGGGTCTCCAACATTGAATGTATTTCTAGATTTAATCTTGCATACTGTCCACAACTCAAATCGATCTATACGACGCCTTGGGTAACTTGTATAGTAGACTTGAACAGCCTGACTTGCTATCGCAAATGTATCGAACCCTCTATACCTCCTTCGATAATTTATATCGACAAATCTAAATTATTTATCGATTCTCCAACCGATATTTGGTGTCGTATCGAACCACTCACAATTGAACATCATAATATGCATATCATTTGGGGCAGTATATTGTAAATCTACAATATCCCGAAGCACTCCATAATAGTCAAAGTCCGGCTCGTCGTCATAGATGGTGCCTCTTATACAAACACCGGAATCCTTGGTACTGATGCCGTCATTGATAAATTCAACATTTATAGCATTCTGAGTTGTCTTAAACCTGAAGCCATTAACGACATAGCTTGGCCAAGTCTTTGCTTTCTTCTTCGGTCCCAATGCCTGATGACGAACACTCTCATTTGTGAGTGTTGTTTCAGGCAATAAAACTTGTAAACAAATATTTATAATTTAAATATTTTAGATGCCTATATTTTAATGGTAGACGCATAACATATTATCTCAGTTACTTACATATTTGTGAAACCAGGACGAAAATGTATAATCAACCTCTCTTTGAATTCCCTCATCGGTAATATCGGGTGTCCTTATTTTGACTTCATCTCTAAATACACTGTTAGAGAGAATAAGAATAAGTGTATTCACTTACTTCATCAAATTAGAGATTATAACGAGTGCAAGTGTAATGACTTACTTCTCTAAATCTCTCACTTCTTCTATGTCACAGTTTAACAAGACATATCGGTGAGCGGCATCATACTCATCGTCAGTCAACCACCATTTTTTACTAGCCCCAATAGGCTTGCCCCTTACATTGAATATACCTCTATCCTCAACGTCCTCGTTATTCCTTTGAGGTCTATTTTGATTTATTTTAACATGAGTATCGAAATAAATGGAGCAGAAGTTTGACACCTTCTCGATAAGATATGCTTCGCATATCAAAGCCTCTATATGAGCCTTGCTGCCAACTTTATTCTTTAGATGGTGTAGGTATCTAGAGAGACAAATTATCTTGAGAATTAAGAATGAATTTTAAAATCCACTGAAATTCAACTTAAATTATATTGATTTTTATGTACCTTTCAAATGGGTACATCCATCGATAATGAACAGATGCACCGACACGGGCTTCGTATGCTAGATGAATCGGTAGATGCTCCATGCTGTCGAAGAAACCCGAAGGAAATATTTTCTCCAACTTGTAAATTGTTAAGATAATCTTCTCCTCAAGTTCAACCATGTGTTGCACCGTCAACTTAGTTGAACAAATATCCCTGAAGAATGTAGATAGTTCGACCAACGGAATCCATACAGCAAAAGACAACAACTCTTTCAAAGCAATGAGCAGTAATCTTTTCATAAACACGTGGCAGTCGTGACTCTTCATTCCCGTTAGCTTGCGTTCAATGAGATCAACGCATCTAGACAAATTCGACACATAGCCGTCGAAAAATCTTAAAGTAGATACCCACTTGCAGATTATTAATCTATCTTCCTTGCTCAATGTGTATTGTGCTATCGGCTTAGTTAATTGTCTACCAGCTCTCCTTTATATCAAGTTTAGATAAGGACGCTTACATATCTCGATAATGTTTTGTCTTGCTTTTGGATTGTCCTTCGTCTTTTCTTTAATATCCATGATGGTATTGAAGACATTATCGAACACATTCTTTTCGATATGTATAACATCAAGATTATGCCTTATAAGATTATCTTTCCAATAAGGCAAGTCCCAGAAGATACTCCGTTTGGTCCAGATATGGCTTTGTCCGAACCCATCGACACGATTGTTCGATGGATCTTCCATTATAGTGGGCAAGTCCTTTATATCTTCCCAAATATCGTATCCCAACAATCTGGCAGGCAGATGAGAAAATTCTTGTTTTTCAGCTCTGAACGCGTCCTTGTTCTTTCTCCAAGGATGACTCGCAGACAGAAATTGACGGTGACAATCAAAGAAAGAAGTTTTTCCTCCATGCTTAAGGCAGAATGCCTTACTATTTTCCATGCATATCGGACAGGACATGGTGCCGTGAGTACTCCATCCCGACAGTATACCGTATACGGGAAAATCATTGATTGTCCACATCAGTGAAGTTCTCATCTGAAAGTTTTGTTTCCTGAAAATATCATAGGTCGCGATGCCGATCTTCCACAGCTGTTTCAGCTCATCCACCAACGGCTGTAAATATATATCGATGTTCTTCGTCAGATTTTTAAGACCCGATATGATAGCTGTCAAGAACATATAAGGAGTCTTCATACATATCCATGGTGGCAGATTATAAGGGGTAAGAATGACCGGCCAGCAGGAGTATTGAGATCCCGACTGCCCAAAAGGGGCGAAGCCATCAGAACATAGCGCCAGACGTACATTTTTAGGCTCTACAGCAAAATCTGGAAGATGTAAATCGAAATATTTCTATGCCTCTCCATCCGAAGGATGTGACAATTCTCCATCGTCCTTTGTGCATTCTTCGTTGTGCCACGTCATGTGTTCTGCTGTATTCTGAGACATATACATCCTCTGCAAGCGCTTCGTGATCGATAAGTAAGGCATATACTTGTAAGGATGTCGTTTTTTAGTTGACCTTCCTTTTCCCTGACTGGCTTGTAACGATCCGCATTACAGAAGTTGTAACTTTCTATGTCCTCGTTCTCCTTGTAGTACAACATGCATCCGTTGCGACAACAATCTATCTTCTCGTACCCCAGTCCCAGTTGTCGAACCATCATCTTTGACTTGTAGAAGTTTTTTGGAAGCTCTTTTGATTCCTTCGGTAACACCTCCTTGATTAGTTGTATAATCCGATCATAGCAAGTTTGTGGCAAGTCAAAATCGGAATTTATGTTCAACAACCGCATCGTCACTGACAGTACGAAATGAGTCTCACAACCAGGATATAGAGGAGTTTCTGCATCCTAAAACATATCTTAGAACTCCTTCGCCTCGGGATTAGGATCCTCCGGATCAAAATTAGGCCCTGCTACGTCGTACACCATATCTCGTACAAGGTTCTGTAAGTCTCCATAATCAACAGAGCATTCGTCGTCTTCGATGACAAAATCTGTTGCAGTATTATCATCAAAAGCATAAGTAGCAGCATTCCCAACCTGTCTTTCCGCATATAGTTCACCTTGCGATGACCACAGGCCGTAATCACGTACGAAACCCTTACGGGTCAAATGATCTCTCACAGTCACCACTTTTTTGTAATATCTATTGCGATAATTATGACATGGATGCTTTATTTTGTTACCGTCCATGTACTGAGCTTTGCTCATGGCATACTTAAGAAATACTTCTCCGCGTACATGAAAATCGTCACTCACACCTATTCTGCTCTCGTGTTGTCGTTTGTACATCCATGTATGATCAACAAAATAACGATAAATCACAGATTGGATGTAAAAATCTGTATCGTAAGACAAACTTAACAGAATTAGTATATAATCATATAACTGGTGGATCCACTGGAATATAGGCCGGATGTACTTAGTATCGACCGTATCAGATTAGTATTGGTCTATAGGTTTGGTATAGGCCATATCAAATTGGTATTGGCCTTAGCGAATTGGTAGATACATATCCGATATGTATCAGCCGTATAGCTAGGATTAGTATTGGCCTTATCAATTCGGTATCGGCTATATCCGATAGGTATCGGCCGTATCGGATGTGTATCTGCCGTATCGGATTAGCATGGTGGAAGGTTTAGTAACAACTGTACTTGGATTTCTCTCTTCTCGAGCTAGAATACCATTGCAAGAGAGTCACAAGAGAGAAAAAATCTCCTATATATTGATGTTTACGAGAGTGATTGGCCAATTACAGTAACATACATGCTGCATTTTCCATCAAGAAAGGAGAGATTGAAAGCAATAACATATAGAGTTGTATTTCGGGAGAAGAACTCCTATAAACTCTTTATTCACAAAACAGGCTATAGAGAATACAGAACAAGTAACGAGTTCATAACCTACTTCGTAAGAGAAGTATCTTAATGTTCTCAATTATCTCAGGCTGATCTGACATAGAACAGTAAGATACTTCGCTTGCGAAGTAGGTTATGAACTCGATACTTGTTTGGTATTCTCTATAGCTTGCTTTGTGAACAAAGAGTTTATAGGAGTTCTTCTTCCGAAATACAACTCTGTATGTTATTGCCTTCAATCTCTCTTTTTATGATAGAAAATGCGGCATGTATGTTACTATAATTGGCCAATCACTCTCGTAAACATCAATATCTATGAGATTTTTTACTCTCTTGTGACTCTATTGCAATGGTATTCTAGCTAGAGAAGAGAAAAATCTAAGTACAGTTGTTACTAAACCTTCCACCATGCTAATCTGATACGGCCGATACATATCCGATACGGCCGATACCTATCGGATATGGCCGATACCGAATCGATAAGGCCAAAACGAATCCTAGCTATACGGCCGATACATATCAGATAGGATGATACCAATTTGCTAAGGTCAATACCATCCGATACGACCTATACTAAACCGATATACCGATACTAATCCGCTATGATCGATACTAAGTACATACAGTCGAGGAGGTGGATCCGTTACCGATACTACAAAAATTTGTCAGATTAGCGATGTTCCAAATCGTCGCTAATCTCGGCCAAAATGTTGCTAACCCAATTTAGCGACGTTTTCAGTGACGTTTTGCAAACGACAGAAAAAAGCGTGTCGCTAATCGAGATAACATCACAAAACGTCGCTATGGCGGCGTTAGTTAGCGACGTTGATAACGTCGCTAATTTGCGACGTTATTTGCGACGTTCTCACGTGGTCGCTAATTAGCGATACAATTTGCGATGTTATTGTGTGGTCGTCGTTTAGCGACACTTTTACGACATTTTGGCGACGACGTGCTGACATCAGATTTGGTGCCACGTGTTGCCACGTCAATAATTGAGTGATGCTTTTAACGACATTAATTAACGTCGCAAAAATTTAGCGACGCATATTAACGTCGCTAAAAACGTCGCTAAGTTAAAAAAATATAAAAAACAGAATCCAGAATGCAAATGGAGCTGGAGCTTGAGCCAAAATACAGAATCCAAAATACAAAATACAGAATCCAATCCCTGGGTTCGTCGACCTCCTCGATGGAACACTCAACACCGGCATGCATAATACATTCCAGAATATACAAAAAATATAAAGAAAATAATATCCTCAACGAACAAAGTTAATAATATCCTCAACGAACAAAGTCAATATCCTCAAATACGTACAAAGTCAATATCCTCAACGAACAAAGTGAATATCCCCAAATACGTACAAAGTAAAAAATATAGTACAGTCTGAAAATGCAAAACCAAAACTACTGATCGCCTGGAGCTGGAGCTGGACACGGTGCTGGAGCCGGAGCCGGAGCTGGAGGAGGAGCGCCACCAGATGACTGTCGTCGCAACGCCAGGATCGTATGATACTCCTCAGGTGACAACAGGTGGACGAGCATGTCCACTCGTGCACCGTCGGATGTAGACGATGCTCCCGGTGTACCAGCAGACGATCTCTTCGTAGCTATCTCTTGGAACTGCTGCATCTGCTCGACCAACCGCTGCGTAGCCTCCTGCGTAGCACGGGTCATCTATCGCAGCACCTCAGTAGTCTCCTCAAGCCTCTTAAAGCGTGAGATGAGCGCAGAATAATCTGTATTTATCGATACTATCCCCTGTAGCATCTCGTCATGCAGCGCTACGATCTACGCATCGACACTCTGCTGGTGGAGGAGCGACTCCTCAGTCTGTGCGGGGCCGGGCACACTAGTAGCGGTCGTAGAGGCCAGTGATGCAATGAAGGCACCATAGGATCCCATACCATAGTACGTACCCCTATGCATGCCACCAATGGCCCTCATCCATAGCTCGTCATCTGACTGAGCTGCGACGGCCAGGGGCTGCTGGGAAGTGCTAGCACCAGCTCCCTCTAACCGTGTCGGCCCGGCCTCCCTAAGCCTCAAAACTCGGCCTAGAAATAACATCTATATAAATTCTCACGTGGTCGCTAAAAATTAATATTAATGAACTAGCATTAAGAAAAACTTTAAAAACTCGGCCTAGAAATAACATCTATATGAATTCTCTACGTAACTAAAAATTAATATTAATGAACTAGCATTAAGTAAAACTTATGTAGGTGTCCCGGGCCTTGTCGTCTACGAACTATTTCCCCTTCGTGGAGGAACAAGGTCACCATATTCGGGTCTTCTTCCCATTCAACCTGTCACAAAATTATTATATGATTTGTCAGTTAAGTTGAAAGAAATATATTACTATAAAGTATTAATTATGGGTATACGGCAAGATATGTACCATATGAGTGAAGAAATTCATGATGGACTGTGACCCACCACACCATTGCGACCCCGTCTGTCGCGCTCTTTTAGACTTTGCGGACATCTAAAAATTAAATATATTCAATCCTCTTCTGAAAATTCATCTTGTTCCTCTTCCTCTTCACTTCTATCAACTTCATCTTCCTCTTCTGATACTTCTACCTCTTCCAATTGATGAAACAAGTCATGAGGAACTTCCGTTGAGTCCACATCAACAATATTTGTAATAAGAGGTAGTTCGTCTTCCTGATAAGCTATCTCATCGATATCGAACGTATTCTGAGCTTTAGTCTTACAGACTGCCCACCAATCTGATCTCCCGGCTCCTCGTTTTGGATAGTTGGTAAAGTCAACTAGCTGAGCCTGGCTTGCTAAATCAAACAGCTCATAAGCTTGATATCGACGATGATAATTTATGTCAACAAGACCATGTTTGTCAACTCTCCAACCTCGACCTTGGATCGGATCGAACCAGTCACATCTGAACAAGACGATCTTACAAGGTTCTATAGCATAATTGTATGTCAGTTCTACAATCTCCCGTAAGATGCCAAAGAAGTCATTGCCTGGGTCGACATCTTTATAGTTTGAAGATTTTATGCACAAACAGCTATTCTTCGTAGAATCCAAATCCAAGAAGTCGTCTCTTATTCGAGCATTTGTTGACTTGAACCTGAAGCCATTTACGCAGTAACTTGGCCAGGTCTTCACTTGATAAATTGGTCCCTTGGCTAGAGTTTTAATATACTCATTCTCAAGGATTGCCTCCGGGCGATCAACCTAAATACCAAATAAACGATGCTAACTTAATTATTCTGTGCAAGTATATACGTATAGAAAAAGTAAATTGTTAAGATATCCGTACATATGCTCTTAACCAAAAAAGAAAATGAAGTCTCATTTGTTGTTCTATTTTTTCCTCGATTACATACGAATTTTTGGACGTTACCTCATCCTTAAACATGCTGAAAAGCAACGAAGCATAGGTATATTAGTTATATTGAGAAGCAACGAAGCATGCGAAATAATTTTACTTACCTCTCTAGCTTGTCCACTTCTTCCTCATCGTAGTTGAGCAATATATATAACATTGCAACGCTAACCTCGTCGTCATTTAGATATATTTTTTATTTTACCAGATGGTTTTCCATAGGCAGTAAATACTTTCAGCTTTGCCTCAATACCAACTTCATAGCCGTCGTCATTTCTGGGAGCTCTTGTTCTGTTTATAGCAATATGAGGCTGAAAATACATGGAATAAAATTTTGAAATCTCCTTAAGGACATATGCTTCACAAATAGAACCCTCCACTTGTGCCTTATTTTTCACCTTCCACTTGAGGTGGTTCAACTGTCGCTCGAACGGGTACATCCAACGATAACCGACAGGTCCAGCAACAAGAGCCTCATGGATAAGATGAATCGGCAAATTCTCCATTGAGTCGAAGAATGCAGGAGGAAAAACTCTCTCAAGTTTGCAAAGTGTTACCACAATGTCCTTCTCTTGCTTCTCTAAACGATCGACGAGCAACTTGCAAGAACAAAGATCTCTGAAGAATATGCTAAGCATTGTTAATAGATTCCAGACTACCGGCGATAATAATTCCCGAAATACAACAGGAATTAACCTCTCCATGAATACGTGACAATCGTGGCTCTTCATTCCGGTCAGTTTACACTCCTTTATGTCGACACATCTTCTTAGATTGGAGATGTATCCGTCTGAAAATTTCAAGTACTAGATCCATCTACAAAGTCTCACTTTGTCCTCCTTATCCAACGAGTAGATTGCCTTAGGCCGCAAAAGCTTTCCATTCCCGTTGTCTATCATGTGCAATGTAGGGTATCTGCATATTTTGGCTAAGTCCAATCTATCCTTCTGATTGTCTTTTGTCTTTCCTTTGACGTCCATTACAGTACTAATTATATTATCAAACACGTCCTTCTCGATATGTACGATGTCAAGGTTATGTCTAATCAAATTTGTGCTCCAATATGGCAGATCCCAGAGTATACTCCTTTTGGTCCAGTTATGATCTTCGCCAAATCCCTCGCAATGGCTGCTCGTTGTAGGATCTTCAATAGCACTTGGGATTTCTTTTACTTGCTTCCATGTGTCCTCTCCGGACCATATTGGCGGTAGATCGCCCTTCTCTATAGCTCTGGCACGGAAAGCAGTTCTGTTCCTATGGTACGGATGGTCTTTCGCCAAGAACTATCGATGATAATCAAAGAAGCATGGCTTTCCTTCGTGTCTCAAATGAAAAGCCTTAGTGCGGTCCATGCAATACGGACATGAAAGCCGACCATGAGTGCTCCATCCAGATAACATTCCATAAGTCGAAAAGTCGTTGGTTGTCCATATTAGTGCTGCCCGCATCTGAAATTCTATTTTTCTGAAGCATCATACGTGTATGCCCCTGTTTCCCATAGCTGCTTCAGTTCATCTATCAACGGCAGTAAGTATACGTCGATGTTCCTCTTCGGGTTGTTCGGACCGGAGATGATAATAGTTAAGAACCTGTAAGGTGTCTTCATGCACATCCAAGGCGGTAGGTTGTACGGAGTAAGGATTATCGGCCAGCATAAATATTGGGAGCCTGAAAGACCAAATGGGATGAAACCATCAGAGCAGAGCCACAACCTTATATTACACGCATCAGAAGCGAAATTAGGATATGCTCGATCGAAGTGCTTCCACGTTTCTCCATCAGATGGGTGCTCCAACACTCCTTCGGTCTGTTGTCGTTTATGCTAACTCATATTTTCAGCAGTCTCTTTCACCATGAACAACCTCTGCAACCGCGTCAACGGCAAGTAGTACATTGAAGCAGTCGGTCTTCTAGACTTGCCTGCAGCAGTTGGCTTGTAGCGATCAGCACCACAGAATCCGTACACTTCTGCATCCTTGTAATCTTTGTAGTAAAGCATGCATCCGTTCTGACAACAATCGATCTTGTCGTATCCCATCCAGAGGGATCTCACCATCCTCTTAGAGCGATAGAAATCTTTCGGTAACTTGGCACCCTCCGGCAAGATATCGGTAATCAACTCGAGCACTCTATTGTAGCATTCTTGCGACATGTTAAAGTCAAACTTTATGCTCAAGAGCCGAGTGATCACCTCTAACGGTGAATGGTCCTCACAGCCAGGGTACAAAGAAGTCCTTGCATTCTCCAGCAACTCTATGAACTTTGCGGCATCGGCATTCGGTGCCTCCTCAGCTGCGTCAAGATTGTATGGATCGAAATAGGCACCGCAGCATCGAAGACCATGTTCACGTACTCGTTGTCGACACTAGTTCGGTTGTGGACATTCGTATAAGGCTCCACATAAGGCTCAACATAAGGCTCCACATAAGGCTCCGCTTGAAATGCTAAAGGTACAAGCTCTCTATGTGCGATCCATTGGTAATAATTCGGAAGGAAACCCTTTGTGTATAAGTGATACGTCACATCCAATTCTGGTTGAAACTTTATATTCTGACATTTTGCACACGGACACTTAATGTCTATGCCGTCCATAGATTGAGGAAATGCCTTCGCAAATTGGAGGAATTGTTCTACTCTGGCGATGTATTCATCTCATACACCGCACCTGTCATCTCGAATGCGGTTGTAGATCCACGAATGGTTTAGCAGATACATGGATATAGCCATTTCTAGATATTTGTAAATATGAATAAACTTCAAAACTAAAACGAATATACTATATACTACATACATGCATATATACTGCAAGCCCCCTAGGGGCCCCACCCTGAGCAGCAAACCCCCGAACCCTACGAGCAGCAAGAAGGTCCTAACCCGACGTACGACCGTAACTCGGGACCATTTCTATTAGTATCAGGATCAAGAAAAATAGACGACGACATTAACCAACCAACAAAACTATGTGTTACAAATATTGGCACTATCGGTGGTTTCGAATCGAAGTATCAGATTTTTCGGTATCAGAAAACAAATAATTATTACTAAATTATCAGATTTTTTGGCACTATCGGTGCCCCTGACCCAGCCCCCTGCACCCCCTTCCCCCTTCCCCTACACCACCCCTAACCCTAACCCGAACCCTATCCCTAACCCCTCCCCCACCATCCCCCCTCCCCTCTCCAGCCCCCCCCTGACCCCCCTGCTCCACTCCCCCACCAACCACCCTTAACCCTAACCCGAACCCTTACCATAACCCTCTCCTCTCCCCAACCCCCCTCGCCATCACCCTCCAGCCACCCTCATCCCCTCCCCCTCCCCTGCCCCCCAACAAACCCACCCCTAACCCGAACCTTAACCCTCCCCTCCCCCCAGCCCCCTCCTCACCTCCAGCTGCCCTCATCCCCTGCCCCACCCCCCCAGCCACCCCTAACCATTCCTCACCCCCAACCACCCATACCCCCTGCCCCTCCCTCCGAGCCACCATCACCCCCTAACCACCAACAACCAAAATAGAGAGAGATAGAGAGAAAGAGAGTCACGTACCGGAGGAGAGTCGCCGGAGAGAGTGAGAGTCGCCGGAGAGAGTGAGAGTGAGAGCGCTGAAGGGAGAGAGTGAGAGAGTAAAATGGGGGAAATGAATCGGGGGGGATTTAATTTAATTAGAATTTAGCGACGTTCATACTAAAGTCGCTAAATTAGTCGCTATTAGCGACGTTTCGCGACGACTAGCTCATGTAACTAATATACGTCGTTGTTACGTCGCTATTTTCGTAGCTAGTAGCGACTGTTAGTAACGTTTCAATTATATGTCGCTAATGTCCATAATTTAGCGATGTTTTACAAACGTCGCTAAATTTACGTCGCTAATTGAGCAGATTTTAGTAGTGCGATAGTTCGATACCGATACCGATAGTTCGATACCGATAATGATAGTCCGATATCCGTCGCTACGTAGTCGTAAATTTGTTCCGCCACTTTTTCCAACATTTCCCGCCAAATATTCGATGGTAATCCGTCGGTGATTTGTCGAAAGTTCGTCGCTAATTTCGACGAAAAAAATCTGTCGCTAAATAGCCGTAGTTAAAAATCCGTCATTAAAATAAAAATCCGTCGCTAAATAGCCTATAGGTAAGCCTACCTATACCAATACAACACTAAATAGCTTGCATACTTGGATTGATACATTGCATTCATATTTCACTACATTGCATTATCTAACATGCATACCTATATTGTATTATATCAACATACATATATATATACTATCTATTACAGAGATAGAGAGGGTGTAATGAGTGGCATAGCTCTGTGTGTGTGTATCATTGCAGTAGGGGGGTTCAATGTGTTAATGGCAAAATGGAAAGTGTCACCACAACCCGCTGCGCGACCCGCTGCCTCGACCCGCTGCGCCTGATGTTTGGAGACAACAAAGTCGAGATACTAAAAGTAGAAGATCCACAAGTGGTGGCCAAGCTGGCATGAGAAAGTCTAACCAAGATACAACTTGGGCTCGCAGTTCAGCTAGGGCTGGAATAACCCCACATGGAGCCAAATCCAGCACAAGTAAAGTTAGCTAGAGTGTCCGGTCCTCAACTAGCTCTCGGTTGGGAGGAAAGAAAGGAAAATCAAGTTCTAACAAGGCAGATTCACAGTTGCAGGTAATTGGTGTTAAAAACTATTATTACCACTTTATTTCATCCAGCTATTAGAACAGCATTGTGACTTTGATAGTTATACCCATTTTAGGATATCTGATATTCTAAATAATTATGTGTTATATAGTTTGAGCTGATAATTCTAGCCTTCTATCTTACCTACTGCAGGTATTGCTGCATCAATTCCTACTGTAGTTGATACACACATTCCTAATACCCTTCCTACATTGTTGCACAGAACTGCATTGTCTCCCCAAATCTGTTGCTACCAGCATACACTAAACCCGACGACCCGTCGTCCCCCGCCTCCCCCCCCTCCGACCCCCTGCCCTGACCCGCTCCTCCCCCCCCGCCACCCACAACCCCCACAGCCCCCGCCACCCCCGCCGCCCCAGCAGCCACCGCCGCCCCCGCAGCCCCCGCCGCCTCCGCAGTCCACGCCGCCCCCGCAGCCCCGATGCCCACGTCGCTCCCGTAGCCTCCGACGCCCCCGCCGCCAACGCAGCCCCCGACGCCCCCGCTGCGCGTCCCAATGCCACGCACAACCCCCGACCACCGTGAGAGAGAGAGAAAGATTTACCTGGAGGGAGAGAGAGCTGCCAAAGAGAGAGGGGATCGTGTTTGGGAGAGAGAGCCTCCGGAGGAGAGAGAGGAAGAATTTGGGGGGAATGAAAAATTCCTCCCATCGTTTCAATTTAAGTTAGGATCGTACATTTAGCGACGGACTAGCGACGAATATTATCCGTCGCTAGTCCGACGCTATACTAACATAACTTTCGACGGTTATTCCGTCTCTACGTAGTCGTAAATTTGCCCCGCGATTTTTTTCCAATATTTTCTGCCAAATAATCGACTACGTAGCGACGGTTCTAAATCCGTCGCTATTTCTCCGACGTCGTAACGACGGACTGGCGACCTTTTCTCACCCTTAAAATTAAAAAAAATTATCGGCTTATCGTCGATAATCGGTCGGTGATTTATCGAAAGTCCGTCGCTAATTACGACGGATAAAATCCATCGCTAATTGACTATATTTTGGTAGTATAAGAAGAAGAAGGATTGGCTTCTGATCTCCCTCAATTTGTCTTCAGGTTGACTTTGGGTGATCTAAGTTGACACATCTTAGACTATATGGTCAAATCTAGCACCCAAGGCAGACTGGAAATATCCTACCAGAACCTCCCCTGATGGAGCCGTGCGCAAGGTCACTGCAAAGATCAAAGAAGACATTCAGAAGAAAACAGAAGTGAATGAGTTTTTAAGCAATACACAGAGCTTATGCAACTCATTTATGAAGGAAGCATATACGGCTCAAATTAAGTAACACACGCAGCCTAGGCAAGCAGAACATATGCGGCCCAGATATGGGAGGATTCATGCGGCTCAGTCATGTGTGGCCCAGATACAGACAGGGTACAAGCCACATGTGCTCTGATACTTATGCGGCTCGGTCCATGCGGCCCAGTCACACAGAGCACATGCAGAACATGCCCCATGAAGGCCAACTGTGCACTAAAGGCATTGAAACCATGGCACAACGGTGAAATGTGGTCAAACCCGCGCATAAAACATGCGACATGGCTGTTTAAATTCGAGTGATCATTCTTTCGCCTTAACCTTGATCGGAGGATGGACGTCTGGGTGAAAGGAGGGTAACTTCTCAGAAGCGGTCCCCTTCCCTTTGTCGGCGGCGCTAGTAGCTTTAGAAGCTTTGGGGGACATGGCTAGTCGGAGAAGATGAAGAAAACGTAGTAAAGAGAGAAAAATTCGAAAAAGAATAGAAAAAAGTCTCTTTCTATCACACAGCCTATATTTATAGGCTAAAACAAATAGGCGCCGCTTCGGTTATCATGCCAATAAAAGATAATGATGGTCTTTTGGGATTTTATCCTTAGTAACCGTCATCATTATCTCAAAAAGAGAGCCCAAATCTAAAAAGCAAATTCGAGCATTAAATGCAGCAGTGACAGCTGGACAGAGTCTCTCTGCGGCTCAAAATTTCCCTGCAGACCGATATCTCCCTGCGGCTTGACGTTTTATGCATGACTCCATACTTCTTATTCAAAGTATTCCAAATTTGTAATTTAAAAACTTTGAAGGGGGTCTTGTATAAGCATGGAAAAGATGGAATTTATGCGGATTACCATTCCATGCGGCCAAGAGAAATCAAGCCGCAGAGGAAAGACTCTCGAAGATCCCCTGCGACCAAGTGAAACTAAGCCGCAGAAGGAGTGCTCCTGGAGACCTCATGCGGCAAAGAAAACTCGAGCCGCAAAAGTAAGGCTCTCAAAGATCCCATACAGCCAAGTAAAACCAAGCCACAGAAGCAAGGCTCTCGAGGATCCCAAGCGGATAAGTAGAACTAAGCCGCAGAAGTAAGGCTCTCGAAGATCCCATGCGGCCAAGCGGAGCTGAGTCACAAAAGAAAAGTTCCTAAGGCCACTATGCGGCTAAGACGGTTCAGGCTCTACTTTGTGGGGGGGGACACGTGGCAATTTGACCAAGTTCCAACTACCCAGATTTACAACAAAGAAATCCCAACAACCCACCAGCTGGCAGCCCAAGATTGAGTCTTTCGTGTGCTGTTATAGACACGTGGCCACGTGGCTCTTTATGCGGCCCAAAATTTGCTTTATATAGGAATCACTATAAATAGCAGGGTATCACACTCATGCTAAAGGTTGGCAATCAAAGGCTGGCAAATTTCTTCAAGAGCAAAGACTGTGTCTGATAGTCCAAGGAGTAAGGCAGAGTTGCTACACTTTTCCGAGCCTCCATTATCATCCCCCAGAATCATAAATTAAACAATTGTACTTAGATTGTTTTCTAGGATTTCTTTCTAGGCTTTCATTTGTACAAACGAGTTTGCAATCAAGTTCAATTCATCTGTAATTCTTGTTCTTGATATTTTAATGGCAAACAGTCACAATGATACAAAATTAACCACAACATCTATAAACGTCCCAGAAAATCACGACAATCTACCAATTCAAATTTCGTACAAAGTCATCCGGAGACAAATCCGGTAAAATAAATGTACAATAATGAAATCCAAAATATAATATATATCTAGAAATGAATATCTAACAATGAACTAAACAATGCACTTGATCCTGCAACTCCAATGATGACTCCAGCTTAATATGGCCTCAAGCTCACCTGCAACGTATCTTGTCAGGAAAAGAGCAAAGTAGAACCCCGACAAGAAGCACTAAACAAAGTAAACTGAAGTGCTGCACAATGAACTGTTTGCCATTGATTATAAAAGAATAGAACAATTATATCGGAGGACTGGACTTTTACTTTACAATAAAAACTCGCTTGTACAAAGAAAGCCTAGGGATGAAAACCTAGGTACAGCAATCTAAGCACAATTGTTTAGTTTTTCTGGGGGGATGACGGTAGAGCCTCGGGAAAGCGACGGCAGCTCTGCCTTACTCTGTCACGACCCGCACCCTAGAGTAAGGGCACGGGACGTGGGTACGTCCAGCCTACGCCGCAGTGTCGGTGGTAGAACGCTGTCTTAGGTCACATCATCTAACAATATAATTCTAAACAGTTTATACTCCCCGAATGGGGGTGACATAGCAGAATGTAAACTCAATCACAGCTAAGAAAGAAGAAGCACGATATGATATAGAACTTAAAGGAAATACAGATGATCAAAAAGTCTAAGATAACAACTCAGCAATATCCAGAATAAAAGGTCTCAGCTACTGATAATGAAAGAATATATACAACTCGGATCTCAAGACAGAATATAAAGTCTAGCTAAACCAGTCTCAAGATAACATAAGTAAGATAAGCCTAACGAAGCTAGTCTAGGCAATGGGGGTAATGTCCTCAGCTAGAGCGGGGTCCTCCTGAGAGTCCAGCTCACAAGTGTCGTCTAGGGCTGCCCCGTAGAAGGTATCCACACAGGCCTCCTCCTCTTCCTCTGTAATATTTTCAACATGTCCAGTCAGGACAGGAGCGAGCACAATACATCTCAACAGATCATAGCAGGTTAGAAAATATAATCATGCAATAAAGTAAGATACAGGAACTGAAGAAATACAGTATGTAAACAGAGAGAGACAGAATTGTAACAGAAATATCTACTATAAGTAAGAAACTAACAGTGGCTAGTGAGTCAGAGTACAATATAGACATGTAAATGGCATAAGATGATTCTGATGCTACACTATGGAAGGATTCTGATGCTACACTACTTGGATATATTCACATGTCTACTTCTACTCCCCGTACCCCCAATCAATACATAAGGATCCAAACAGGTTATGTTATGATTCCATGTAACGGCCCCCAAAGGGTGGTACATGGTAGTCCCATAAATGGGAATTCTAGAAAACCCAATAAATGGGATAAGGATTCAAAGAAGACTCTATGATCATGAGAGTACATGTCACAAGTGATCAATGAACCAATAAAGCATAGTGATACACCATGTAAGTGAAACGCACAGAACATGTAGTATACGATGCTCCCTGAGGGGATACCATCTCAAGAAGGAATCCATATAGTACTAATCCGTGTGACCAACGTGAAAGTATCAAGTAAAGTAATTTAAAGCAGAAAAATAATTCTAAGCAGGATATGAAATGATCAAAGAATGTACTCACCTGGTATCTGAGTGTCCGGATGAAATGTACTGTCCGAGGAGAGGTGTCTGGCTCCTAATCAGAACAGCACAAGACACAACAAGTATAAAATGATAACAAGATGCAATTCAATGTATTCTAAATGAATCTAGGTCAATCTATGCCAAAGTCAACTCTTGGTCAACTCTGGTCAACCCTAGAAGTCAAACTAGGTCAACTATGGTCAAACTAGGTCTAACAAGTCTAAATTGGTCTAACTAGTCTACATTAGTCTAACCAAGGCCAATCTAGCCTATACTAGTCTATCAAGTCTATATTAGTCTAATCAAGGCTAAACTAGCTTATACTAGTCTAACAAGTCTAGCTTAGTACTCATACATAATCAGAAGGTCAAAACCAACATCACACATACACAATTCCTATATATATATATATATATATATGTACACTATATATATAGGCACACACACATTGGCATAGGCTAAGTCAACATAACATGGCATATCTATTTGACAATGCATTTAGCTATAAAACTTATATACATTATAAAAAAATTAAGACTAACATATATATTACATTATATATGTATAGATAAACTACTAAATACATGCATCTATAGGGGCTATGTGTGTGTGTTAACATGTGTAAAGAGGGGGAGTGATTTAGCTAACAGTTAAGAGTGTGTGTGTGTGTGTTAATGAGGAACATGTGTATGTGTTAATGAGGAACATGTGTATATGTTAATGAGGAACATGTGTATGTGGCTGTACAGTGAAGTAAATTTCAGAAAACAGTGTGGGATAGAGTGTGTGATATGTGACAGTGCTCAATAGGATGGTGTCCTCTGTGTGTGTGTTGTCCAGGAGATGTGTGTGGACATGTGCTCATGTGTGGCCTGTGGGTGTGCTCCTGTGTTCAGGAAAATGTAGAACCTGTGTGACAGTGATAAGGGTATGGCCTGTGTGTTCTCAGGTTTTCCAACACTTGACAGTTAATAAAGGAAATCAGTAGCAATTCATCATGAAACCAAGAATCTATCTGGCAACACCAATCTAAACCAATATCTCATAGGCTATTACATATGCAGGTAATTTAATAAATCATTAATACTAAAATTAGGATGAAATTAATCCAGGAAATCAACTCAGTCAATGTGTAGATTAGAACCTGTGTGACAGGGTTTTGGAAGCAATACGAACTCACTTTTGGGAACTGGAACCAATTGCCAAAACCCAATGTAAATTCGAACACTCATTCATACTAAAACTAACCTAACATGATATCTAATTGTAGCAGGAACCTAACATATTTAAATACAAATCAAATAAAAATAGTGAGTTAAAAGAATTGAACTTAATAGGAAGAGGAATGCAGTACAGGGACTAGGTTTCAGAAATGGGAATTTGATCACAACCATCCAACTAAATCATCAAAACTGAATCCTAGCATAATTCTCATTCATAACAGCAACCAACCCATTTTAATTTACATGATATTAACATCCAATGTGATTCAAAAATGGAAAAACAGCGAATATACCCACTGATACTTAACAATATCAGGAAAATGGGGGATTGCCCATTTCAACATGAATTATCAGCTAATAAGTAAGGTTAATGGTTGGTAATACATTAGTGGATATGTGTACGTGTCACACAAGCAATAATGTGTCCAATAAGCATGACACAGACGTGTCCAATCAACTAAACATACACAAACATAAAACTGCATTCAGATAATGTCGTGTACGCGTCCCAGAGAGTCTAGGACACGACACGACACGAATTAGATCTCGTGATCACACATGTGGGTTCGCCTAGGGTAGGACTAGGGGCCAAGCACCCTGAATCGGACCCACGTGTCGTCGTGTCCGACTTATCAAGCCGTATCCGAACCCGAAATCGAACTGTGCGCGCATACGCAAATCCAGCGCACACACGAATACGTGTCTGATACGACACGAGGACTCATGCAACTTGGGGAGCCTCATGTCAGTGTCTGCCCCAACGTGTGTGTCGAATATCTCGTGTCCAAGTATCGTATCCAAGGAGGATTTTCCCCCGAGTAGCAGGGGACTGCTGTGCGTGCGGAAACGTGTGTGTTCGCGTGTCCAAATCGACCCGACACAATACAATCATCACCTCAGTCAACCAGAATCCAATAAGCAATACCAAAACCTAATTTCCTATTCGAAGGCTTTCCAAAAACCAGATCGAAATCCCCTTTGGGGCATTACATCAAACAGTGGGTAACTTGGACTGATACGTGTCCAATTAGGACACAAATAGGACACGAAATCCTACAAAAATCTAGGGTTAGCTAGGGGACACCTAGATCTAGGCTAGAATGCAATAATAACAGCAATTACAATAGGTTTTGAAGGAGTTGCCTATAGGTGTCAAATCCTAAAAAAAACTCCAAAGAGGGGTGTTCCTCTTGATAGCTAAACTTCTCCAAATTGCTCCCAAGCTGAAATAATCTTCCATAAATAGCAAGAACAGGTGAATTAGAACCTAATGCAATTTGTTTGGATGGAAAAGGAATTAAATAGGATTTTCTAGGAATTTATGAAGATGGAGACTCACCTCTTTCTAAAACTTGCAAATAATTCCAATGGAGGCTAGCCCTAATTTCTAGGAGCATTAAATAGGTGGAGGAATCCCTATGAGGCCGGCCATGGCTGGATTAGGCTAGGGTTAGGGCTAATGGCTAATGGGTTGGGCTTAGTTAAAATCTATGGTTCAAAACCACAAGTCATGACTTGTGTCTAAAAGCCTTCTATTTTAATTTTGAGTTTAATGACTAAACCATAGGTTAACTCTAGTCTAACTAGGATTGCATGACCTAACCAAGTCCATACCCAACTAGGGTTAGCTTCTAGGTTAGCCTACCAAGTCAAACCTAGTCCAAGTCAACCTAGTCAACCATCATTCAATAATTCCAAAATAAATTCTAAAATTTTCCATAAATTCAAATAAATTATAATAAATTCAAATGACCTCAAAAATGATAAAAATACCCTCAAATTAGAAATGTGGTAGATGAAACACCCTAATCACAAGTCATAATTTTAAATAGTTTAAAAATAATTAAAAGTCACCAAAAATCATAATATAAAATAAATATCAATAAATAATAATTATAATTACAAAATTTTAAAATTATCCTTATCTGGAAAACTGGGTGTTACAATCCTACCCACCTTATAAAAATTTCGTCCTCGAAATTAAGATGATCGCACCCTCTTCTAGGTCGACATAGTCAAGGGTCAATTACTAGTCAATTTTCTCAACATCCTAGTACTTGGTTATCAGCTGGTCAACTTCTTAGGAGTTTACCTATGCTAGCTACCTAAGTGTTGGCAACTAGAATTTAGCAAAAAGAGAACTCTATAATAGGCTAGCTCTCAACTTCCCAATCCTATCAAGTCACCCATAACTAAGTACCTACAAGCTGAGCACACCAATCCTAAATACCACATATATATATGCTCAAGAACAACAACTCATCACATATATCCTAAGTATATCATATATATATATATATATATATACATGACTGATCAACCAAGGGTTAAGGCAGACTAAACTTATAAGGGACTGAAACAAATGCTTAGAACTAGGCTATGGATGAACGGTCTGAATTATCAGTGTAGGCAAAAGGAAATGATGCTAAGGAGACTGAAATTACGAGCTAAAGGATAGGACGTTTGGGTCCACTTGTATAGTCAAAGTGAAAGAAAACCTACATGGTGACTGAAACATGCCTCTAGATCAACCTGGACTCTCCTCTATATCTGGCTGAACTAACTATATGTAGGATAGTGATCTGAAGAAGTGAACCGGACTGTTGTACAGGGAATGCAATAGGCAGTATACTGCAAATGAGTGCAGGCTACGTACCAATCAAAATACATTACATATGTATACAAACTATATATATTAACCCTCATCACCTCCACTCTACTCAGGGTCCAAAACACACACTCCCTACCACATGCCTAGCACTCCAATAAAAGGGGTCAGATACTGTAAGGTGTACTGGGACAGAACAGTGAACTATCCCAAGTGGTGAGTACAGGCCTCTAGTATGCATGATACTAACTCTCCAGATATGCAAAATATGATAAGGGGTTGTTGGTTTTATTAGTGAGTCAATAATTGGGGTCTGAACTATGGTCCAGTGAAACCTATGTTGTAACATGGTAGGTAATGAAATTTTGAGTACAGTGAACAACTTGTACAAGTCTGAACCAAGGGAACAGGGTATCTAGTGAAGGGTCTGCACACTGCCTATAAAGGTTGATCAACAAGACTGAACTCAACACAAGGAGAACTTACTAAAATAGGAAGTGGACCAAGGTAGGCTAAGAACATGTCAATAATCCCATACAACAATGATCTATAGGTACCAACCAGCCCATATCCCATATGCCAATATCATCTTCAACCTATCTATATATATATAGACCTCTCAGTATTTTGTAAACTGCAACTATACTCAAGGATAGGCTCTGGTCGTGGGTGTCTCACTGGAAAAGGTAAGGAAGTAATAACAATCATGAAGGCTGTAAGGCATACTAACATCCTATGTGTAAACTGGTTGGTATTATAAATAACAGGAAAAATATCTACAATGGGTTACTATTCTAATACCAATACTAACTACCCCCTTTAGGGTACAGATACTCTACAAGTCGTCATATCATTATACTATAAAGGAACTACCTATGAACAAGCTCTACAAAACTAAATATCCCTACTCCTAAGTTATTTACAACAATAGAAGGGTATGATGTTTAAAACCTTCTCAAGATACAATCTGTTAATAATACGCATCTGTCCAAAATCATGTTGTCCAGAGTCTTCATCATGCTAGTGAGCAAGGCTACGATAATTACAGAGTCCTTGACTAAGGTACGTACCTCTAGGTTCATAGTATTTAAAATTTTCGCATTGTCGTATGCGACGGCGAAAACCTTAAATTCCCACACCCAAAAAATATGTCCAAAATCTGACTATATGTCCTCACTATGCCAGCTAACACGACTATCGAAGATTCTAGATCCCATGATTGAGGGGACCTAGCCCATATGATTTCCTCAGAAGAAAAAGAACCATAACACAAGAACAATAGAACAAATTGATCAATCAACAAGGAGCAGATGGAATCAAATTTCAAGATAGTTATAAGGGAAAATTGTGGAAATAGAATTGAGAAGATCGGAACTTGCAGCAAGATCTCCAATGGTCTGTGCATCCTCGACTGTCCTGGCGATAGCTTGCCCCTGCTGGTTTCCCTGGTCTGCTGCTGATGCTGCATGAACCGCTGCTGCTGAGAGAAATCGGGAATGACGGAAAAAGGTCTCTGTACAGACAGAGGTGCACCTCCAATGTAGCAGAAATGCCAACCTGAGTCGGTACAACATGAGCTGCGGTCTCGAGGCCCTGATGAACAGGACGAGAGGTGGCCAGCCTCTCGATAGTATCCCCCGAAACGGAGCGATGAGATCGCGTCTCCATAACCATCATAAAGACAGATCAAAACAAGAAGTAATTCCTGAGAATGAAGCAAAAATTCAAGGGAGGACAGTTTATATTCAAGAAAAAACAACAAGCAGCAAATTTTAGATAAAAGGGACCTGATAAGGAGTTTTTCCTAATATGATTGAGTACCTTCAAATATCCTAATCCTATTGCAGGCTGTAATGATACTCTAGTTTGAATACCACTACATAAACTCGACCTGCATGGGCCACCACTAAAAACGTGTCACGACCCGCACCCTAGAGTAAGGGCACGAGACGTAGATACGTCCAGCATACGCCACAGTGTCGGCGGTAGAACGTTGTCTTAGGTCACATCATCTAATAATATAATTCTAAACAGTTTATACTCCCTGAATGGGGGTGACATAGCAGAATGTAAACTCAATCACAGCAAAAAAAGAAGAAGCACGATATGATATAGAACTAAAAGGAAATACAGATGATCAGAAAGTCTAAGATAACAACTCAGCAATATCCAGAATACAAGGTCTCAGCTACTGATAATGAAAGAATATATACAACTCGGATCTCAAGACAGAATATAAAGTCTAGCTAAACCAGTCTCAAGACAACATAAGTAAGATAAGCCTAACTAAGCTAGTCTAGGCAATGGGGATAATATCCTGTAAGCCCCCTGAATTTCAGGATTTATTTTTATTTTTTCTGAATAAATTATTTTCGATAAATATTTTATTATTAAATTGTTTAGATCATTAATGTACATTTCCATGACTTTGACTTCTGGAGCGTCAGAGATGCCAATCTCTGTAAACTCTCTTCACGAGTTTTGAAGTAGACAAGATTATCTTCGTTTTGATATATCGTGTCCCACTTGAACTTGTTTCCTTGTGCTCTTTTTATATCGCATAACTTCGGATCAACTTAGACCAATTAATCGTTGAATAATTATTCTCACTTTTATTTTTGATCTTCGTTTGCACGTTACCGTGACTTTTAATTTAGGAGCACCAGACCAGTCGTTTTCTCAGAACCAACTTCTCATGAATGATCTACTCGAGACGCTCTTCACCCATGACCTTCGTGTCCTACTCAAACACTCCATTTTGTGCTTCATTTTATTCGCACAATTTTTGGGTGAATTTAGGCCGATTTATTATCTACCGTAAAACCTGATTTAATTTTCTAATTTAATTTCGGGACCCGACATCGACCCAACCTAGCCGACCCAAAGTATGGACGTGGCCCACATAAAGCCTATTACCAGCATGACATTTGTGTCCTATTTATTAGAGTCCCCGCATATTATTTATTTTCCCATGATTATAAATACCCATTTTAATTTGAATATTCCCCCAGGTTCGATTTTGACCCGACCCGGCTCGACCGAACCCGAACCTAAGCCCCATGTTGTTCTCCCATGACTGCCCAAATACCTTACATTATTTTTCTATTTTTTCCCATTTTGAAAATATCTTTCTCTTTCCACTTTACAAATATATATATATATATATATATATATATATATATATATATATATATATATATACACACTTTCTCTCTCCTCCTTAAAATACTCACATACATCACCCCCTCACCTCCACCTCACAGTAGGAGCACCCCCCAACCGACCTCTCTCTCTCATTCTATAATAACTCTCACTTTCTCTTCCTATAATAATATACACACACACACACTTAAATATAACTCACACTCTCTCTTTTTATTTTCAAACACCCACACACAAGCCCCCCATCTCCTGTGCACGAACACCAGCCTCCCTCTTCTCGACCACCTCCTCCTCCTCCCTGAGGAGCTCCTCCCCGACACAACCTTCCTCCTCCTCCTTCTTCATCATCACCATGCACCATTTCCATCACCATTAACCATCTCCACCACCATTAACCACCACACCATCATCACCAACACCCTCTGCCACCACCACCCGCACAGCCACCCGCCGTGCCCCGGCGATATGCAATCGCAGCTGCCGCAGCTACGCGTGTGCGCTGCAGCACGCGGCAGCAGCAACCGTGCGCATGTGCGCGCGTGCAAACGCGTGCTGCCGCGTGGCCGTGCGCCACCACGTGGCCGGCCCACTCCCGCAAGCTCCCCACGCCTCCGGCGAACCCGGACGACCACCTTGGGAGAGTCTCCGGCCTCCCCGATGTGTGAAACACACGAATCGTGCGTTTTGAACGAGATCCCGTCGGCGCGCGCGAGTTTGGAACTCAAAATTTGCGTCCCGTCGCAGCAACTTCGTGCATATTTTTTGGAAGATTAGACCATTGGATCGTCGAACTCCTTGCTCCATCACAATCTCGGTATATCCATCTTCACTCCTGTCAATTTTCGTCCGTTAATTTCGTCGTTTGATAGATCAAAACTGGCCACCAAGTTGACGTTTTAAATTGAACTATTTTTGGACAGTTTTGTGGAGCCGACTTCGTCAGCTCGTAACTCCGCCGTCGCAGCTTCGATTGGCGCGCTACTAATTCATGTGCGCAGCTGGTATAACCATCTTCCTGTCTCCTTTAGATTTCGTTTCATTATAAGTATGTTCGGTTGGTCGAATTCGACGCCAAAGTTGGCTGTCCGAATTCTTTAATTTGCACTTGTAAAATTTTATTTTTGAACTCGGGACTCCGAATTCAATTTCTGACAGCACCAATAGACTCGTGGCATCGTTCTGGCATGTTTTCAAATAAAATTTGCTTGATTTGGAGAACGTGGGCCCTGACACGCATTTCGGTGTAAAGCGGGTCCCACTTTTCGAGTCAACGGGTCTCTTTGAGATCGGCTCATCGGAATCTAATTCCGGATATACCGTTGAGTTCGTATCATCATTCTGGACTCGTTGACATATAATCTGCTGAGTTTTGAAGACATTTGCTCCAGCACGCATTTCGGTGCAAATTGGATACCAAGTGTCCGCGTCAACGTATCATTTTTAGATCGGCACATCAAAATTCCATTTCGGGCATACCGTTGGGTTCGTATCATCATTCTGGATTCGTGGACATATAATTTACTAGGTTTTCTATCCCGATAGACTTCTATCCCGATATGTTTTTCGGTGCAAAGTGTGTCCAACGACGGATATCATTTTGACCCAAAATTATCGTTTTGCCCCTGTGTCTAAATTGGACTTATGGGTAGGCTACCCTAGCTAATTTGACCGTTCTGGACGAGTTGGTGATATTTATTTTATCATCCGACGACATCTGTAGATTTTATTTATGTATTATCCTTAATTTTATAATTAATTATTTTTCCAAAAATTGTTACTTTCTATTTTTGAATTTTTATATATATTTTAGTTTCTGTAAAAATCTAGAAAAAAATATATTTAAATATTATATTAATTTAGCTAATTTATTATAATTTTATAGCATTTATTAAGTGCTTTTGGTATTTTATAAAAATAGAAAAACAGAACTCATTTTCAGTATATTTATGTTTGCTGATTTTTAATAAATATTTATGAAGGTTTAAAAATTTTAGAAAAATTAGTATAAAATTCTATAATTCACAAGGATCATTTTGGTACTATATTTTATATATAATTGAGTTTTTGTCTATCTTAAAAATTATTGGAACATAGGATACAGTTTGATTTATTTATTGAGTAATTACAACTTTCAATATTTTGTGTTGTTTTGAGTTATTGTATTATTAGACCACCCCCTACACTAGTGTAAAGACCCTAGGAAGTTAGTTTGTGTATAGTGGCACTCCACATTGGACTTTTATGCTAGGTTTCCACTTGGCTAGTATCCAGTTAGGAGTCGTGTCTCACCACTAGTGTAATATTGAACATAGCTTAGAACTGAGTTTGTATATCATTATTGACAGGACATCGGACATCTATATCTTCGTACTAGTATTCTTGCTTTGCTCAAGGCAAGTACATCTACAAACTCATTTACAGTCTTTTAATGCTAGAACATGTATTAACCCTGTTAAAATACTGATATTTGAGGTAGCAAGTTATGTCTTCACATGTTGTATCACTTTCAGTACTGGCCATTTTTAGTACAGTTCTTATATCTTCACATGCTTCTTACTAGTTCTCGGTATATGTTTTACTATGCTTTATACTGCTCTGAGTATTCACATGTTTTATACTGCTCCCAGTACCTGCCATGCCTATACTGCTTCCAGTATCTCTGACATGTTCGATATCGTTCTTGTATCTCTCACATGTTATATATATGGGTTATGGGGAAACTGACAGTTGAGTACGTGATCATGCCCCCCTCATAGTAGCGAGCGAGGTCGCATTTTATATGCATACCTTGCCGCAGGCCATTATCCCGTATTTCTGTACGGATGTACACCTATGCTTGTGACATGTACGGAAGTACATTTTATTACATGTGCCCCCAATACATTGTACACCTATTGACCGATCATGTACCTGCTACAGTTTTAAACATTACATATACATCTGTCTATATGACATATGTGTCCTTGCCATGATAGATTATGAGATACCATGATTCCAGATATGCCATGTTCCCTATGTTACTATGATACTGTGATCCAAGTTGTACCATGAGGCCATGTTTCCAGTATTTCCTGTTTTATAGACTTATCACACCATGTTTCTTGTTGTACATCTCTTTCATTATATATTCAGTACTTTAGTTGTAGAGGTTGTACTTGCTCCCGTCCTGACAGGATAACGTTGTAGGTTCACTTTTCGAGGAGGAAATGCTATGTGTTACATATTATGGCACTACATTTGAGGACCTGACCTTAGCTCCAGAAGAGGCCCCTGAGGAAAATCTTGCTTAGTTATCTTTCTTGTATTTTGAGACTTAGACTTTGTCTGTACTTATATTTGGATACTGGACTTTGTCTCCAGTTAGATACTCGGAAGTGTATTATTAAGTCTGTGCTTATGTTAACTTCGCTTATAGATGCTGTGTTGTGATAAACTTTAAATATGATTTTAGAACTATTAGCTGCTTAGATCCTTTATTGTCTATACTTAGAACAGCTTACTACGCTTTAACCATGCGTAGGCTGGACATGGCTCGGTTCGGCCCAACAATTTGGGTATCGGGTCGTGACATATTTTTTTGGCGGGCCATGCAGGTCCAGACTTAAGTTGTTTGGTTACGTTATTGTGCCAAACATGCCTGCAATTAGGATCTAGGACAACTTGTTAACCCTAGGAATAACATTTAGAACACCTAGAGGATTTCTAGGATTGCAACATAGGAGAACTCATCACAGCATAGGACCGTTAATTGTATTTAGTATCTTGTTTGAAATTCAGTGGGTTAAAATTTTGACCAATTTAGTACCCTTGGGATGACCCCTGGGGATTTCACTCTAAATCTCACCTCGAAATCTGTTTCCACTTATTTTCATTTGCTCTTCCTTAAATTCGTTGTTGAATCTAATTTCTGATTTTCGTTGTTGACTTTGATCTTGCATCGTGATAAATTTTGTGGATTAAATTATGATATATCCTGATAAGGTAAATGTCTGCTTTATTTATGTAGTTTAGAATTTATCGCAGCCATATTAGCTGATATGACAAAAACATAGAGCCTGATTTTGGATATACTATCATATTCATAGAATTTAGATTTTTTCGCAGCCATACCGGTTGGCATGGCGAGGATTCTAGATAATATGATTTTAGGGAGTATACCTTAGTTATGACTCTATCGTTTATTGCATCTAAGCTTACTGGTGTGGCGAAAATTTTGGCAACATGATTTCAGGAAGACGTTTATGGCTATCAGATCATATCTTAACTTGGTTTACTTTGTTATGACCGAATGAGCAAGAATAAATTCTTATTATCATTCTTTCCCGTCTTGATTAACTCTGTTCTATCTACATCTACAACTAGGATTACAGGTTCTCTAGGACTCTCCAATAGGATTGCTTTCGCGTTATCTTTTGGACATAATTATTTTTGTGTTCCATCTTTCCCATGACTTGACTAAACTCTTCTTCGTTATCCTCTTGGATAATTCTTCTCGTTATGTATCCCGTTGTCTTCGTACCATTCTTGGAGATTTTTCGATAAACTTTCCTGTCTTGCTTGACCCTTTAACTTGTTTGGACACTGTTATGGATTGCTTGACCCAGTCTTAGGCCTTGTTACCTTCTACTTGATAGACGACCGAAATAGCCAAACCTTGTTAACTGATCCTGTAGTATAACTATAAATGTATTGTGTGATTGTGATAAATACTTTTCCTAGGGATTGGTTAGATTAAGTTTATAGGACGAGTATGGGTGACTGACTGTAGTTGTCACGCCCCGATCTGGGAAATCGCTCGTCCTCGCTAGATTTTACCCGAATCATCGTCCTCGCTGGGGCGTGATGCCGCACGAGCCTGGAGTTGCGCTCGTGCAAGACAAGATAACAGGTTCACATAGAACTATCTCAAATCGATAACATAAGCAGCGGAAGGAAACAAAGTAAAATAAGAATCTCTTTTATTCATAATGAATTGAAGGTTACAAAGGATCTGAATAGCCCAACATAAAATGCCAGTTTGCTACAACGCTCATGATCTCTCTAGCTCACAAAGGATTACATTTGTTCCATACATTATGCCTCTGTATAGCCACCAAGTAGTCTTCGGCCGAACATCTCCATGTCTCAAGTCCGAACGCATATGCGGTAGCTCCTCTTGAACGCCAATGACTCCATACCTCGGCACGTCCAAGCCAAGCTCCGCCCTGAGCCGATCATAACCTGACCTGCACGTAAACTAGTGGAGGATTAGTGCTTTCGTCCTCGCTTCGCACTGATCAAGACCCGCTCGCACCCAAACCAAACATTAATCATTTAGTGAGCATGCATCTTAATTTGTGATCTTTCTATTTAGCCTTAGGATCGGTTTCATGGCAAAACTTAAACATAGCACATTATCTTTAATGTGTCCCAACCATGTTCCTGCAGCAGATACAGTTAGCCATAATATGAACATAAACATAGTGCTCGTGCTCATCCCATCCCATTTTCCTTATCCTGCAATGGTTAGAACTTAACATAAGCAAACATAATCGGTTCGTGCAACCGGCCAATCATAAACGTAAACATATGCATAATGGGTAGCAGGCCCTGCGCCTGCACCCAGCTCGTATCTCAGCCCACCGGTCCTAACTATATGAAGGTCACGGTGTCTCGTACCGTAATGGACTTGGCATCTCATATGTGTAAGCCTACAATCGCTTCGATACGGATTGCTAGCCCAGTATCCGAAGGATCCCAAACTTACGGATATCATAGCTTATCACAGCACTGGACGGTCGCAATCCGTCCGAATGTTGTGCACCATAAATACCACACATAATTCCCTCCTAGGCCGAACGGTCCCGGCGCCCCGGCGTAACCGTTCGAGGGAAGCCGTACCCGTGTACGGGCCATCCGAGTCCATTGACCATGCAATACGTTCCATATCATACAATCCATAGCATACCAACCGATCTCGTATTCCATAAACATAGTCTCGCACATAAACGGTTTCCCGTGCCATAAACGGTTTCCCGTGCCATAAACATAATCCACCATTCATATGGGGAGCTCCGTCGGCGTTATGCTCCAACACATCCATATTGATGCACGACGCCCAACGGCTTAGTCGTCTCGTACTCATAATCATGCGTCCCGTTCATAATGTTATTCGCATAGCCTACTTCCGTATTTACTTAGTCTTTTCGTAGCTTAAGTGCACAAAGGCACGCTCAGCATCATAATCCATGTTCTACGCCTAGAGTTCAATATTCTCGGAGCCATGCACATGATGCACATCTCGATCTCATACTTTCAATGTTCTACCATCATGCCATATCGCGACTCGTGCACTCGATGCACGTCGCTTCAATTGTTCAATGTTCTATCTTAGTGTTCAACGCATACTTAGACACTCGCCTAGCCACGCTCGCTAACTCGATAACATATTACGCATACCATAACATAGTTTATTGGACGTGAAGGAATAGGGATAGAGAGTCAAGAACCCACCCACCTTAAGCCGATACGCCTTACCGTTTCGCCGATTGAAGCGTCTCGCTTCCATAACTCGATCACATAGCTAACTCCCGGACTTAGCCATTCCTTTGAACTACTCGGTTGATTTGGCCTATCGCACCCATGCCACAATCCGTTGCAAGGCCACGATTTGGTTTTACGGACACTTCATTGCATAAGGCAAAATGCCGACCTCTTATCGTCCATCGTAAAAGCATAGCCTGCACACCAGATCAACTAAAATCAGCACTTGCTCAAACGGGACTTATCCTTTGCATCGATTCGATTCATAGATTCCAACTGACTCAAAGCTTACCTTTGGCCAACGTAACACTCGCATCAATTTGCATCGATACTTCATCGGGTCAACGCAACTCGACTCATCGAAATGCACCGATGCGGAGCGGGGCATTACATAATATACCACTCAAAATCAGGTTCATCCTCGAATCGAAACCAACACTTAATCCAAGTGCCTCGCATAGATCGCTTCACGATCTCGTGCTACTATCGTTGAATCATACAACTTAGTCTGGATCATACACATATTTTAGGCGTCCCACCAATATATGCATTTCAGCCAAGCTCAGTTGTAGGATATCGGGACAAACTAACACGCTCACTTAAATCCTCAAGCACCAATCAGTCCGTTCTCGACTTAGTCATACCTTAGCGCCTATTTCCAAAATACTTCTCGTATGCATCATCCCATAACACGCGATCATCTTCCAACATCTTGCACATAACTTAATTCAACCATAACTTCGATCTCGTAGTTTCTCGCCGGCCACCTAACACTCGCATTGCACAAGTCATTGTGCATCCGATCGCAACAAGCTCCCGCAATGCCTATTCGCCTAACTGTTTCTTATCCCTCGCATAACCCAAGTCTTTCATCCAATCATTCATAACATTTAGCCTTAACAACATGGACTATGTCAACATGTCACAAATTTCTTTGCCTACAATCCGTACTCGATCTCGCACACAACTATCTCTATACGACCCGTGTTCTCGAACTGCCTACGTATCGCGTCTGGGCTACCCCCACTAGGTAACTTATCCAGACATCATACTTAATCTCTCCCGACACAAGAGGTCAACTTGAGTCTACGATGCTCAAAGGCAATAATCTTTCCGACCCAAGGTCTCTTATAATACGCCTATCTCCGATTCTCGACCGAGTACAAATCCTTTACTCAATTCTCGAATCATCCCGACTAGTTCGTTTCATAACATAGATGGCGCGCTCAATGCACATAGCCTAACCGTTACTCAAATCGATCTACGACACAACTCTTAGGGTCGTTCTACTATCCGTCGCTCTCGCGCATTGCAAAAAAAACATCCTTGCAATCGCCTTACCGCATCGCTATGCTAAGCACGTTTTTCGACATCTATTCGATCGAACATAACTTTTCTTGACCATATCGATTCTAGTACTCGCTAACTTTCGAGACACGATACTCGATCACTTAGACTCATCCTCAACATGCACTACATCATCCCTTATCCTCGACCAAATTTCTTGTTCGACTTCTTTAGGGTCATCCTATGGGACTTCAACATTCACTTGATTTGGCGGTCAAGTCTTCTAGGATCATCTGCCCCGAAACTACGCTCGATAATTGAAGATCATCAACGAGGGACAGTTACAACGAACCATGCTATATCCTATCGCGGAGCCAAATCAATTCTCGATATTTCCTATGTGACTTTTACCCAATCCGACATACCAATCCATAATTTATCCATCCTCACGCAACTGATGCGCCGCTACTACTCGAATCACTAGGCACTACCGTTGACAATATCGCACAATCCTCAATTTTGCCTTCGCATCAAACCACAAGTCCATATCGAATTTGCCACGCCAGGTAAGTTTGATCATCCCCGCTGTATGAATCACCATACCAGCGCTCACGCGGGACGATCGCCCTAATTTGATGTGACGTATGTGCGAGGCTGGTGTTGCGCTCGCTCAAGACAAGAATGTCAACATAATGGTGATCCGCGAAGCAATCCAGACACTTTCGATTTCATCCGAGCAGCATTCATTCACTCTCAAATTCTCTAAAGCGTTCCTACCGTTATCATCCAAACTGTCATCAACTTAACTTGCATCTTATTCGTCCAACAACAACGCTCAACCATATTTTCGTTCATTCGATCAGAGTATCCCCGAGTTATTGCATATCGTCTTTGATACGCCTCAATACCATCGTCAATATGCATAACTTGAACATCTTCTTTTCTCATAAGCTCAAAGTCGTTGTAATCATTGCCATCATCCGAACTCGAATACGAATCAAGTCTTGTACACATCAAGATTCATTCCGTTATAATTCACCACCATAGTCGCGACGCAATTTCCAATTCACATATCCATTCTCATATTCCTAACTCGCACTTCCAAATCGTGCTACCGACTTATTGCACTAACTTGAATTCGTTCGAACGACTCCTTCGTACTTACTCAATTCATTTCGAATGGTTTTCGTACCGACTTAACTCAACTCGACCGAGTCAACTATTTTCTCGACGCAATATTTCTTTCGCTATGCTCTGTTTACCGTTCGACTTACACTTAACGAATTCTCGTCCGACGTATCATCCATAGGTATGACTTTGCACATAATCGTTCAACTTAATTCACCGAAGCATACTGGCATCGACTTCTATCAAGTCAATCCCACTCAAGTCTCGGTACTACTCCGTCCGTTTAGGACAAACATATCGTAACCATATAATCGTCTCGACGTAACCTATCGCAAGTCACCAACCGGCTTAACATAGCTATCGCTAAGTGGTATTCCATATACCACTCAAGATCGAGCCTATCGTTATCGACATAATACTTCGCTATACTTGCTCGCATAGTTGGTATTGCATATACCACTCAAAATCGAGTCATTACTCGACATCACACTTCGCATAGGTCCGACTCCTATCTTCCAATAAACTATCCCGTATGGCGATCCTTCCGATCCTAGCTCTAGCGTTAGCTCAAGTTGGACACACATTCAATCTAACAGTACCATGGCGATCGTATCGATCACACCTGCAACATTCGCTTATTCAAAGCTCAACGCGACATACGGCCAACATAAACGTTCGTCTATACAACTCGACTTAGCGACCAACTCAACTCGTACAATCGCATCCGCGATCTTCGAATCCCGCTCGTTGCAGCTCGTGCAACAACTTAGTCTCGATACTTAAGGTCTTTACTCAATCTCGCACAGCATATCGCTATCCTTCCGCATAGCCATATAACACGCATCAGACCATATCGACTCGTTGCACCGATGTAATGAACGATTCACGACTTGCTGCACTCCGTGCAACCCACAACACATAACCATTCCATAGCAACATAACACGCATCGCCTCACATATCGACCCGTTGCACTTCGTGCAACCAACAACACTTATTTCCTCGTACTTCGTGCGACCAACAACACATAACGCCTTGCACTTCGTGCGACCGATAACACATAGCTCCTCGTACTGCGTGCGACCGACAACATATATATCATTGCACTTCATGCAACCAACATCACCATATTTGTTGCACTTCGTGCAATCAACATCCCATAACCCGTTGCACTCCGTGCAACCAACACTCTCCGATGGCACCCGGAGATCACGTAATAGTCACGACATACTTGTGGCAGACGTATGCTCTTAATATAGAATTATTATATGGAACATCCAATGTAGCGTCGAGCAGATCCATGAGCCATGCGGTTGCGGAAACAACTTAGAGTCAACTGAATTCGATAACGAAGCAACTGAGGGTCAAAGAGATTCACGTACGGTCCAAAGGATGGAACCGCTCTGATACCAACTTGTCACGCCCCGATCCGGGAAATCGCTCGTCCTCGCTAGATTTTACCCGAATCATCGTCCTCGCTGGGGCGTGATGCCGCACGAGCCTGGAGTTGCGCTCGTGCAAGGCAAGATAACAGGTTCACATAGAACTATCTCAAATCGATAACATAAGCAGCGGAAGGAAACAAAGTAAAATAAGAATCTCTTTTATTCATAATGAACTGAAGGTTACAAAGGCTCTGAATAGCCCAACATAAAATGCCAATTTGCTACAACGCTCATGATCTCTCTAGCTCACAAAGGATTACATTTGTTCCATACATTATGCCTCTGTATAGCCACCAAGTAGTCTTCGGCCGAACATCTCCATGTCTCAAGTCCGAACGCATATACGGTAGCTCCTCTTGAACGCCAAGGACTCCATACCTGGGCACGTCCAAGCCAAGCTCCGCCCCGAGCCGATCATAACCTGACCTGCACATAAACTAGTGGGGGATTAGTGCTTTCGTCCTCGCTTCGCACTGATCAAGACCCGCTCGTACCCAAACCAAACACTTAATCATTTAGGGAGCATGCATCTTAATTTGTGATCTTTCTATTTAGCCTTAGGATCAGTTTTATGGCAAAACTTAAACATAGCACATTATCTTTAATGTGTCCCAACCGTGTTCCTGCAGCAGATACAGTTAGCCATAATATGAACATAAACATAGTGCTCATGCTCATCCCATCCCATTTTCCTTAGCCTGTAGTGGTTAGAACTTAACATAAGCAAACATAATCGGTTCGTGCAACCGGCCAATCATAAACGTAAACATATGCATAATGGGTAGCAAGCCCTGCGCCTGCACCCAGCTCTCATCTCAGCCCACCGGCCCTAACTATATGAAGGTCACGGTGTCTCGCACCGTAATGGACTTGGCATCTCATATGTGTAAGCCTACAATCGCTTCGATACGGGTTGCTAGCCCAGTATCCGAAGGGTCCCAAACTTACGAATATCATAGCTTATCACAGCACTAGACGGTCGCAATCCGTCCGAATATTGTGCACCATAAATACCACACATAATTCCCTCCTAGGCCGAACGGTCCCGACGCACCGGCGTAACCGTTCGAGGGAAGCCATACCCGTGCACGGGCCATCCGAGTCCATTGACCATGCAATACGTTCCATATCATACAATCCATAGCATACCAACCGATCTCGTATTCCATAAACATAGTCTCGCACATAAACGGTTTCCCGTGCCATAAACGGTTTCCCGTGCCATAAACATAATCCACCATTCATATGGGGAGCTCCGTCGACGTTATACCCCAACACATCCATATTGATGCACGATGCCCAACGACTTAGTCGTCTCGTACTCATAATCACGCGTCCCGTTCATAATGTTATTCGCATAGCCTACTTCCGTATTTACTTAGTCTTTTCGTAGCTTAAGTGCACAAAGGCACGCTCAGCATCATAATCCATGTTCTACGCCTAGAGTTCAATGTTCTCGGAGCCGTGCACATGATGCACATCTCGATCTCATACTTTCAATGTTCTACCAGCATCCCCTATCGCGACTCGTGCACTCGATGCACGTCGCTTCAATTGTTCAATTGTTTAATGTTCTATCTTAGTGTTCAACGCATACTTAGACACTCGCCTAGCTACGCTCGCTAACTCGATAACATATTACGCATACCATAACATAGTTTATTAGACGTGAAGGAATAGGGAGAGAGAGTCAAGAACCCGCCCACCTTAAGCCGATACGCCTTGCCGTTTCGCCGATTAAAGCGTCTCGCTTCCATAACTCGATCACATAGCTAACTCCCGGACTTAGCGATTCCTTTGAACGACTCGGTTGATTTAGCCTATCGCGCCCATGCCATAATCCGTTGCAAGGCCACGATTTGGTTTTACGGACACTTCATTGCATAAGGCAAAATGCCGATCTCTTATCGTCCAGCGTAAAAGCATAGCCTGCACACCAGATCAACTAAAATCAGCACTTGCTCAAACGGGACATATCCTTTGCATCGATTCGATTCATAGATTCCAACCGACTCAAAGCTTACCTTTGGCCAACGTAACTCTCACATCGATTTGCATCGATACTTCATCGGGTCAACGCAACTCTTCGAGTCAACGACTCATCGAAATGCACCGATGCGGAGCGGAGCATTACAGTAGTAGACTTGGAAACCATTTAGAATGATTACATTGATAGTATGACTTGATGATAGGGTATCTAAGATAGAGAAATGAGATCGTATATTGTTGTGACTATGGATTGAGGATTAGAATCTTGTGCTTAGAATTTGAGGATTGAGCATTAAATGACTTTGATGGCCAAGTGATTATTGGTTATCTATAGCTAATTACATGTGATTAGAGGGTAGATCGATATGTGGATTGATATAGAATAAATTAGAATGAGTTATCGTATTGCGTACGAGATCGGGAAGATATCAGAACGAGACAAAGACATATGTACATTGGTAATTAATAAATCGGGAGTTTGAAATCGAGGATTTATATTCGGAGGACTTGTTGAGTAAAAAGAAGAAGACTCTACACCAAGGATAAGAATTGAACGTAAGATTTCGAGGAGAAACTGTAGAAAAAGATTGACGACAAATAATGCTAAGGAACTGTGGATTGATAGAATATGGATACTTAGAATACGGTAAGGAAATTAATTATTTACAATTGAGGTTGGAAATATGATTGATGATTAAGCATTTTAGGCTTATAGACATGTCCAGAGAATGACCTATATTTTAGGGTATACGTTAAGGTTCCATGTTAGTATGAAAGATTCTAAAGGATGTATGACGTAGTTTATGATAGAAGGACTTTGCTGAACCTGAACCAAAAAGATTGTAAGGAGAAACAGAAGAGATGATTACAAGGATAGCAGATTGAGTATCGTAGCCAGACCAGCTACATGTTATAGTTTGACCGGTTGGATGATTTTTAATTTCGAGGATGAAATTCTTGTAAGGTGGGTAGGATGTAAGCCTCCTGAATTTCAGGGTTTATTTTTATTTTTTTTGAATAAATTATTTTCGATAAATGTTTTATTATTAAATTGTTTAGATTATTAATGTACCTTTCCATGACTTTGAATTCTGGAGCGTCAGGGATGTCAATCTCTGTTAATTCTCTTCACGAGTTTTGAAGTAGAAAAGATTATCTTCGTTTTGATATATCTTGTCCCACTTTAACTCGTTCCCTTGTGCTCTTTTTATATCGTACAACTTTGGGTCAACTTCGACCAATTAATCGTTGAATAATTATTCCCACTTTTATTTTTGATCTTCGTTTGCATGTTACCGTGACTTTTAATTTAGGAGCACCAGACCAGTCGTTTTCTTAGAACCAACTTCTCATGAATGATCTACTCGAGACGCTCTTCACCCATGACCTTCGTGTCCCACTCAGACACTCAATTTTTTGCTTCATTTTATTCGCACAATTTTTGGGTCAATTTAGGCCGATTTATTATCTACCGTAAAACCTGATTTAATTTTCCAATTTAATTTCGGGACCCGACATCGACCCAACCTAGCCGACCCAAAGTATGGACGTGGCCCACATGAAGCCTATTCTCCGCATGACGCTTGTGTCCCATTTATTGGAGTCCCCGCATATTATTTATTTTCCCATGATTATATATACCCATTTTAATTCGAATATTGCCCCCGGTTCGATTTTGACCCGACCCGGCTCGACCGAACCCGAACCCAAGCCCCATGTTGTTCTCCCATGACTGCCCAAATACCTTACATAATTTTTCTATTTTTTTCCCATTTTAAAAATATCTTTCTCTCTCCACTTTACAAATATCTGTATATATATATACACACTTTCTCTCTCCTCCTTAAAACACTCACATACATCACCCCCTCACCTACACCTCACAATAGGAGCACCCCCCAAACGACCTCTCCCTCTCTCATTCTATAATATCTCTCGCTCCCTCTCTTCCTATAATAATATACACACACACTTAAATATAGCTCACACTCTCTCTCTCTTTATTTTCAAACACCCACACACACAAGCCCCCCATCTCCTGTGCACGCACACCAGCCTCCCTCTTCTCGACCACCTCCTCCTCCTCCCTGGAGGAGCTCCTCCCCGACACAGCCTCCCTCCTCCTCCTTCTTCATCATCACCACGCACCATTTCCATCACCATTAACCATCTCCACCACCATTAACCACCACACCATCATCACCAACACCCTCCGCAACCACCACCCGCACAGCCACCTGCCGTGCCCCGACGATGTGCCGCCGTACCGTGCCGTCGCAGCCGCGCGCGTGCGCTGCACCACACGACAGCAGCAACCGTGCGCATGCGCGCTCGTGCAAACGCGCGCTGCCGCGTAGCCGTACGCCACCACGTGGCCGGCCCGCTCCTGCAAGCTCCCTATGCCTCCGGCAAACCCGAGCGACCACCCTGGGAGAGTCTCCGGCCTCCCCGATGTGAGAAACACACAATTCGTGCGTTTTGAACGAGGTCCCGTCGGCGCGCGCGAGTTTGAAACTCAAAATTCGCGTCCCGTCGCAGCAACTTCGTACACATTTTTCGGGAGATCCGACCGTTGCATCGACAAACTCCTTGCTCCGTCGCAATCTCGATATATCTATCTTCACTCCTATCAATTTTAGTCCGTTAATTTTGTCGTTTGATAGATCAAAACTGGCCACCAAGTTGACGTTTTAAATTGAACTATTTTTGGACAGTTTCGTGGAGCCGACTTTGTCAGCTCGTAACTCCGCCGTCACAGCTCCGGTTGGCATGCTACTAGTTCCTGTGCGTAGCTGGTATAACCATCTTCCTATCTTCTTTAGGTTTTGTTTCATTATAAGCACGTTCGGTTCGTCGAATTCGACGCCAAAGTTAGCTGTCCGAATTCTTTAATTTGCACTTGTAAAATTTCATTTTTGAACCCGGGACTCTGGATTCAATTTCTGAATCCACCAATAGACTCGTGGCATCGTTCTGGCATATTTTCATATAAAATTTGCTTGATTTGGAGAAAGTGGGCCCTGACACGAATTTCGGTGCAAAGCGGGTCCTACTTTTCGAGTCAATGGGTCACTTTGAGATCGGCTCATCGGAATCCAATTCCGGATATACCGTTGAGTTCGTATCGTCATTCTGGACTCGTTGACATATAATTTGCTGAGTTTTGAAGACATTTGCTCCGACACACATTTCGGTGTAAATTGGATACCAAGTGTCCGCGTCAACGTATCATTTTGAGATCGGCACATCGGAATTCCATTTCGGGCATACCGTTGGATTTGTATCATCATTCTGGATTTGTGGACATATAATTTGTTAGGTTATGTAGACTTCTATCCTGACACATTTTTCGGTGCAAAGTGTGTCCAACGGCGGACATCATTTTAACCCAAAATTATATTTTTGCCCCTGTGTCTAAATTGGACTTATGGGTAGGCTATCCTAGCTAATTTGACCATTCTGAACAAGTTGGTGATATTTATTTTATCATCCGACGACATCTGTAGATTTTGTTTATGTATTATCCTTAATTTTATAATTAATTATTTTTCCAAAAATTGTTACTTTCTGTTTTTGAATTTTTATATATATTTTAGTTTCTGTAAAAATCTGGAAAAAAATTTATTGAAATATTATGTTAATTTATCTAATTTATTACAATTTTACTAGCATTTATTAAGTACTTTTGGTATTTTATAAAAATAGAAAAACAGAACTCATTTTCAGTATATTTATGTTTGCTGATTTTTAATAAATATTTATGAAAGTTTATAAATTCTAGAAAAATTAGTATAAAATTCTATAAATAACAAGGATCATTTTGGTACTTTATTTTATATATAATTGAGCTTTTTGTCTATCTCAAAAATTATTTGAACGTAGGGTACAGTTTGATTTATTTATTGAGTAATTACGACTTTCAATATTTTGTGTTGTTTTGAGTTATTGTAGTATTAGACCACCCCCTACACTAGTGTAAAGACCCTAGGAAGTTAGTTTGTGTATAGTGGCACTCCACATTGGACTTTTATGCTAGGTTCCCACTTGGCTAGTATCCAGTTAGGAGTCGTGTCTCACCACTAGTGTAATATTGAACATAGCTTAGAACTGAGTTTGTATATCATTATTGACAGGACACCGGACATCTATATCTTCGTACTAGTATTCTTGCTTTGCTCAAGGCAAGTACATCTACAAACTCATTTACTGTCTTTTAATGCTAGAACATGTATTAACCCTGTTAAAATACTGATCTTTGAGGTAGCAAGTTATGTCTTCACATGTTGTATCACTTTCAGTACCGGCCATGTTTAGTACAGTTCTTATATCTTCACATGCTTCTTACTAGTTCTCGGTACATGTTTAACTATGCTTTATACTGCTCTGAGTATTCACATGTTTTATACTGCTCCCAGTACCTGCCATGCCTATACTGCTCCCAGTATCTCTCACATGTTCTATATCATTCTCGTATCTCTCACATGTTATATATATGGATTAAGGGGAAACTGACAGTTGAGTACGTGATCATGCCCCCCTCATAGTAGCGAGCGAGGTCGTATTTTATATGCATACCTTGCCGCAGGCCATTATCCCGCATTTCTGTATGGATGTACACCTATGCTTATGACTTGTACAGAAGTACATTTTATTACATGTGCCCCCAGCACATTGTACACCTATTGACCGATCACGTACCTGCTACAGTTTTAAATATTACATATACATCTGTATATATGACATATGTGTCCTTGCCATGATAGATTATGAGATACCATGATTCCAGATATGCCATGTTCCCTATGTTACTCTGATACTGTGATCCCAGTTGTCCCATGAGGCCATGTTTCCAGTATTTCCTGTTTTATAGACTTATCACACCATGTTTCTTGTTGTACATCTCTTTTATTATATATTCAGTACTTTAGTTGTAGAGGTTGTACTTGCTCCCGTCCTGACAGGATAACGTTGTAGGTTCACTTTTCGAGGAGGAAATGCTATGTGTTACATATTATGGTACTACATTTGAGGACCTGGCCTTAGCTCCAGAAGAGGCCCCTGCGGGAAACCTTGCTTAGTAATCTTTCTTGTGTTTTGAGACTTAGACTTTGTCTGTACTTATATTTGGATACTGGACTGTCTCCAGTTAGATACTTGGAAGTGTATTATTAAGTCTGTGCTTATGTTACCTTCGCTTATAGATGCTGTGTTGTGATGAACTTTAAATATGATTTTAGAACTATTAGCTGCTTAGATCCTTTATTGTCTATACTTAAAACAGCTTACTACGTTTTAACCAAGCGTAGGCTGGACATGGCTCGGCCCGGCCCAACAATTTGGGTATCGGGTCGTGATATGTCCGCAGCTAGAGCTGGGTCCTCCTGAGAGTCCAGCTCATAAGTGTCGTCTAGGGCTGCCCCATAGAAGGTATCCACACAGGCCTCCTCCTCGTTCTCTGTAATATTTTTAACAGGTCCAGTCAGGACAGGAGCGAGCACAATACTTCTCAACAGATCATAGTAGGTTAGAAAAATACAATCATGCAGTAAAGTAAGATACAGGAACTGAAGAAATACAGTATGTAAACAGAGAGAGAGAACTGTAACAGAAATATCTACTATAAGTAAGGAACTAACAGTGGCTAGTGAGTCAGAGTACAATATAGACATGTAAATGGCATAGGATGATTCTGATGCTACACTACTTGGATATATTCACATGTCTACTTCTACTCCCCCGTACCCCCAATCAATACACAGGGATCCAAACAGGTTATGTTATGATTCCATGTAATGGCCTCCGGAGGGTGGTACATGGTAGTCCATAAATGGGGATTCTAGAAAACCCAATAAATGGGATAAGGATTCAAGAAAGACTCTGTGATCATGAGAGTACATGTCACAAGTGATCAATGAACCAATAAAGCATAGTGATACACCATGTAAGTGAAACGCACAGAACATGTAGTATACGATGCTCCCTGAGGGGATAACATATCAAGAAGGGATCTATATAGTACTAATCCGTGTGACCAACGTGACAGTATCAAGTAAAGTAATTTAAAGCAGAAAAATAATTCTAAGCAGGATATGAAATGATCAGAGAATGTACTCGCCTGGTATCTGGGTGTCCAGATGAAATATACTGTCCGAGGAGAGGTATCTGGCTCCTAATCAGAACAGCACAAGTCACAACAAGTCTAAAATGATAACAAGATGCAATTCAATGCATTCTAAATGAATCTAGGTCAATTTAGGCCAAAGTCAACTCTTGGTCAACTCTGGTCAACCCTAGAAGTCAAACTAGGTCAACTATGATCAAACTAGGTCTAACAAGTCTAAATTGGTCTAACTAGTCTACATTAGTCTAACCAAGGCCAATCTAGCCTATACTAGTCTATCAAGTCTATATTAGTCTAATCAAGGCTAAACTAGCTTATACTAGTCTACCAAGTCTAGCTTAGTACTCATACACAATCACAAGGTCAAAACCAACATCACACATACACAATTCCTATATACATATATCTATGTACACTATATCTATATAGGCACACACACATTGGCACAGGCTAAGTCAACATAACATGGCATATCTATTTGACAATGCATTTAGCTATAAAACTTATGTACATTATAATGAAATTAAGACTAACATATATATTACATTATATTTGTATAGATAAACCACTACATACATGCATCTATAGGGGCTATGTGTGTGTGTGAACATGTGTAAAGAGGGGGAGTGATTTAGCTAACAGTTAAGAGTGTGTGTGTGTGTGTGTTAATGAGGAACATGTGTATGTGTTAATGAGGAACATGTGTATGTGGCTGTATAGTGAAGTAAATTTCAGAAAACAGTGTGAGATAGAGTGTGTGATATGTGACAGTGCTCAATAGGATGGTGTCCTATGTGTGTGTGTTGTCCAGGAGATATGTGTGGACATATGCTCATGTGTGGCCTGTGGGTGTGCTCATGTGTTCAGGAAATTGTAGAACCTGTGTGATAGTGATAAGGGTATGGCCTGTGTGTGCTCAGGTTTTCCAACACTTGACAGTTAATAAAGGAAATCAGTAGCAATTCATCATGAAACCAAGAATCTATCTGGCAACACCAATCTAAACCAATATCTCATAGGCTATTACATATGCAGGTAATTTAATAAATCATTAATACTAAAATCAGGATAAAATTAAGCCAGGAAATCAACTCAGTCAATGTGTAGATTAGAACCTGTGTGACAGGGTTTATGAAGCAATATGAACTCAGTTCTGGGAACTGGAACCAATTGCCAAAACCCAACGTAAATTCGAACACTCATTCATGCTAACACAAACCTAACATGATATCTAATTGTAACAGGAACCTAACATATTTAATTACAAATCAAATGAAAACAGTGAGTTAAAAGAATTGAACTTAACAGGAAGAGGAATGCAGTACAGGGACTAGGTTTCAAAAATGGGAATTTGATCACAACCATCCAACTAAATCATCAAAACTGAATCCTAGCATGATTCTCATTCATAATAGCAACCAACCCATTTTAATTTACATGATATTAACATCCAATGTGATTCAAAAATGGGAAAACAGTGAATATACCTACTGATACTTAACAGTATCAGGAAAATGGGGGATTGCCCATTTCAACATGAATTATCAGCTAATAAGTAAGGTTAATGGTTGGTATACATTAGTGGATATGTGTACGTGTCACACAAGCAATAATGTGTCCAATAAGCACGACAAAGACGTGTCCAATCAACTAAACATACACAAACATAAAACTGCATTCATACAGTATCGTGCACGCGTTCCAGAGAGTCTAGGACACGACACGACACGAATTAGATCTCGTGATCACATATGTGGGTTCGTCTAGGGTAGGACTAGGGGCCTAGCACCCTAAATCGGACCCACGTGTTGTCGTGTCCGACTTATCAAGCCGTATCCGAAATCGAACTGTGTGCGCATAGTACAAATCCAGTGCACACACGAATACGTGTCTGATACGACACGAGGACTCGTGCAACTTGGGGAGCCTCGTGTCAGTGTCTGCCCCAACGTGTGTGTCGAATATCTCGTGTCCAAGTGTCATTTCCAAGGAGGATTTGCCCCCGAGTAGCAGGGGACTGCTGTGCGTGCGGAAACGTGTGTGTTCGCGTGTCCAAATCGACCTGACACAATACAATCATCACCTCAGTCAACCAGAATCCAATAAGCAATACCAAAACCTAATTTCCTATTCAAAGGTTTTCCAAAAACCAGATCGAAATCCCCTTTGGGGCATTACATCAAATAGTGGGTAACTTGGACTGATACGTGTCCAATTAGGACTCGAATAGGACATAAAATCTTACAGAAATCTAGGGTTAGCTAGGGGACACCTTGATCTAGGCTAGAATGCAATAATAACAGCAATTACAATAGGTTTTGAAGGAGTTACCTATAGGTGTCAAATCCTCAAAAAAAAAAACTTCAAAGAGGGGTGTTCCTCTTGATAGCCAAACTTTTCCAAATTGCTCCCAAGCTGAAATAATCTTCCATAAATAGCAAGAACAGGGGAATTAGAACCTAATGCAATTTGTTTGAATGGAAAAGGAATTAAATAGGATTTTATAGGAATTTATGCAGATGGAGACTCACCTCTTTCTAAAACTTGTAAATAATTCCAATGGAGGCTAGCCCTAATTTCTAGGAGCATTAAATAGGTGGGGGAATCCCTATGTGGCCGGCCATGGCTGGATTGGGCTAGGGTTAGGGCTAATGGCTAATAGGTTGGGCTTAGTTAAATTCTATGGTTCAAAACCACAAGTCATGACTTGTGTCTAAAAGCCTTCTATTTTAATCCTGAGTTTAACGACTAAACCATAGGTTAACTCTAGTCTAACTAGGGTTGCATGACCTAACCAAGTCCATACCCAACTAGGGTTAGCTTCTAGGTTAGCCTACCAAGTCAAAGCTAGTCCAAGTCAACCTAGTCAACCATCATTCAATAATTCCAAAATAAATTCTAAAAATTCCCATAAATTCAAATAAATGATAATAAATTCAAATGACCTCAAAAATGACAAAAATACTCTCAAACTAGAAATATGGTAGATGAAACACCCTAATCACAAGTCATAATTTTAAATAGTTTAAAAATGATTAAAAATCACCAAAAATCATAATATAAAATAAATATCAATAAATTATAATTATAATTACAAAATTTCAAAATTATCCTCATCTGGAAAATTGGGTGTTACATATTCCTTGGACGATCGGACGCAGCCTTGGCTCTGGTGAAAAAATGCTCTTGGACGTGTGGGGAGACTCCCTAGATCTCTGGATGTCTCTGTAGTGCTCTCTCTCTCTTTTTTCTCTGTTCCTGTCTCCCCAATTCTCCAGAATTCTCCCCCTATTTGTAAGGAAATGGCACATTACTATTTATAGAAGTGAGGGTATGATCATTAGGGTTTACAATGATTGCCTTCTTGAGAAGTCGGCGGCTAAGGATCAATTAATCTGGGCTATTAATTCTGATTGTAGCAAATCTAGGTAATTAATATGGATTGCATCAAATCTCTGTGGGCAATAAATGTTGATTGCCATAAATATTTATAATTTGTGATAGCCTACCATGTGTCTAATTTGCTTGATTTGATTTGATCTGGGCAATTATGATGATCATAATAAATCTGATCAGGGAAGATAAGACTGCCACGTGTCTCAATTGTCGTGAAGAATGCCACGTGTCTCAACTGGACCGTCCTGGCAGAGCCGTTTATGGGTGTTCCTCTCAGCCGTATGAAGCATGCAGCCGCATGAGGATGGGCAGCCGCATGGGGATGGACAGCCGCATGGAGATAGACAGCTGCATGGGAATGGACAGCCGCATGAGGATGGGCAACCGCATGGGGATGGACAGCCGCATGAGGATGGGCAACCGCATGGGGATAGGCAGCCGCATAAAATGGGCGGCCGCATAACTACAGCAGCCGCATGGAGTGGCCTCGGGACTTGTTGGATTTTGCCAGCTGTATGGAGATTTTCTCCTCTTTTCTAGGGATACACCATCATGTCAGCCATTATTGCGTCTTTATGTCAGAGCCATCGTAGCTGTCATTTGTCAGAGCAGCCGTCAAGACATTAAATGCAGCCGAGTGTAGAGGAGAACTGTTGAAGGCCACGTGGCTTCTTTCTGGGCCACATTGAACTATCCGAGCCGCATGGACCCTTGAGCCGCATGGACTTCTGAGTCGTATGGGGATCCTGAGCCGCATGAGGATCTTTCTGTCGGAGCTGCATAGGTCTTTCTTTATTCTTTTCCATGCTTCTACAAGACCCCCTTCAAAGTTTTTAATTTACAAAATTGAAATACTTTGAATAAGAAGCATGGCCATGTAAAAACTCTTCGGGCCGCATAGGATGTTCTGGCCGCATAGAAGTCTCAGCCGCATGGTCTCCTCAGCCGCATGGCCATCTGAGCCGCATGGGCTTTCCAGCCGCATGGGCTGTCTGGTCGCATAGGCTCTCTGACCGCATAGGCTCCTTGTCACGTCTTCATGCCACGTGTGCAAATCTTTGTATTGATTGTCTTTGATTTGCTGTCAAATTTAAAGCCGCTTTTTGGGACAGGATCCCAAGAGTTTAGCCTTGAATTTTTGCCTTGATAATCGAAGAGTCGGTTACATTACACACGGATCGATGCGTTGGTCTATGGGCTCCACCTATAAATAGCAGCGTGTTTTTGGAAAAAAAAAGACTTCTTTACTTTCTGCTCTTGCCCTAGTTGTTGTTCTTTTCTTCGTCTTCCTTCTCTGATCATCAGCAATGGCTCCCAAGTCCTCTAAGGCTGCGGCGAAGGCTACGGCGAAGGGTAAGGGTGTGGCCTCGACGTCGGCTGCGGTACCCAAAGCTTATTCCGATATTCATCCTGCCATTAAAGGTAAGGATTTGGGAAAGTCATATGCTTCGAAACCCTAACAACGGCTCTGTTGCATGCTTTATGCACAAGCCTTTAATGCAAACTGTTCGAATTGTATGGGCCGCATACATGTCCCATAACCGAGTCGCATAGGGGTATACCCCATGTCCGAGCCGCATGGGAGTTGTCTTAATGGGCTGCATGAACACTTCATAAATTGAACCGTATAATGACCTGTCGATCAGTGCCGCATGGACTCCTTTTGAATCGAGCCCGCATAAGTTCGTCTAAATTGGGCCGCCTGAGGCTGTGCTGCATCGAGCCGCATGAGCTCCCTTTTTGGACTGTGCCGCATAAGGCTCTGACCATCTTTTGACTTTGTTTTTTATCTTTGATTCTTGCAACAACCCTGCCGAAGGCTGAGATCATTGTGAAGGAAGAGTTGCTGCCCCCTTTCAAACAAGAATCATCGCTTGTTAGGGAGGAGGTAACACCAGAAGCGGAGGAACAAAAAGGAGAGCTGGCGCCCATTGCTGTAAAGGAGGAGCCCCAGTCTGACGACGGTGGTACTGGGAGTTCTGATCTTCCTATTTCGGACGAGGATCTTGCTCAAGTACATTCTTCATATGCAAAATGGTTGAAGGATTGGTATATGCGTCCCCGCAACTAGGATTCGTGGGCTCTCACAAATGTCCGTCTTTGTCTTGATACTTCTGTCTGTCTTTAGCTGCGGTTTATGTCTTGCTTCTTTTGGACATCGATGTAATCTTCTTCCCTTTTGTCTGAATGAAATGATAGAGGACTTTTTTTTGCTTGCTCGCGAAATGTAGTCATGTGAATGTAACCGATTTTGACTGGCCGAAGTACATTCGCTCCATTTTTTGCTTGTAGTAGTTGCCCTAATGGAAATTTTTTTATGGACCTATTATCCTTGGCATACCCTGATTCTGGATACGGATAATAAGTTGGGAGGGAACTGACACACTTACTCAGAGGTAATGAGGACATGTCAAGCATGAGGGTTTCTTCGATGGAGCCTTCCCACTCAGAGGTAGTGAGGACATGACAGGAGTGGGCTCCATGAAGGGGTACATAGAACAACTCAGTGGTAATGAGGACATAGAAGTTCTACGTAGAGGGGTGATTTATTTTTGGCGGAAGTGAGACGACTCAGAGGTAACATCGACGTGGTCGTTTTGGGAATTTTGTGGATCTGTTACCCTTTTTGTGCACTGAGAGTGCGGGTAGTGGATCATGAGGGAGGAGCTCTTTCAGAGAAATAAGTTCATAGGTATGATCATACATGACTTACTACCTAAAAGAGTGACCGGAATATAAGTTCAGAGGCACCTGCGGGTACATAACTCAGCAATCTGGGATATTTGGAGGAAAAGTGTGAGTTCAGGGGTACCAGAGGGTACATAACTCAGCAATCTGGGATATGGAGGGAGAATGTGAGTTCAGCGGTACTGGAGGGTACATAACTCAACAGTCTGGGGTTTTGTGAATGTGAGTTCAGCGGTACCGGAGGGTACATAACTCAATAATCTGGGATTTGGAGAATGTGAGTTCAGCGGTACCTGGCGGGTACATAACTCAATAATCTAGGATTTTTGTGAATGTGAGTTCAGCGATATCGGTGGATACATAACTCAATAATCTGGGATTTGGAGAATGTCGTTTAGCATAATATTTCTTCAGGAACTTGCCGTTGACGGACAATATGAGCAAGTCTCCGTTTTGTTTTGCGAGACGGTAAGCACTGTAGCACCCAGTTTCCCAAATGTGGGTAATTTTATAATTTCGTGTTTATAATTATTTTAATAATGATATTTAATTCATGATATAATTTTTGGTGATTTTAAATCATTTTAAAATTATTTAAATCAATAACTTGTGGTTTTGACGTTTTGCTAGTGAAACCCTAGAGACTGTTTGACCTAGAGCCTAACCATGTGATTATGATATTTTAATGTCATTTTTAGCCTAAGGATATTTTTGCATTTGACCTCTTTGAATTATTTTGATATTATTTTATTATTTATGATATTGTTTTGGGGTTATTTGAGTCGGATTCGAATTTCAACTCAATCCGACTTGAAACGGGGACCCGGGGGTAGTTTGACTCTAGTGGGACCCACACACTAGTTAGACATGGCCCACATGATATTAATTTTAGTCCACATGATAAAAATATTTTAGTTAGAGGTTAGACTAATTATTATGGATAAGGTTAGTATGATTAGAGACTTTAGAATGACTAATTTAGCCCAACCAATTAGCCCTTTCCTAATACTCATAGAATAGGTTAGTGGGGGCATTTTGGACCTTACCATAATAGGACAAATAGCCCCATATGGCCAGCCACTTTGGGAGAGGATAGGCTCAAGTTCGTTTCATTATTCTCATCCACACTCTCTCTCTTGTTCTTCCCCAAATTTTTAGAGAGCAATCCCTAGCAATTTCTCCACCAAATCATTCCATTTCACCACCAAATCTTCTTCTTTCCTTCTCTATTCTAGCCAAGGAGGAAGCTACCCAAGTTTGGGAGGATTCGGAGCTCGTTTGTATCCTTTTGGAATCTCTACGTGTCGGTGTCGCTCCGGGAAGGCTTTTCTTCGATTCGATCTACCGGGAGGTATAAATCCCTTCTCTTTTTCATTTCCTCATGCATATAGGTCTATTTTGAACCCATAGGAATGACCCCATAGTTGTATCTCCATTTTTGTCCATTTCGTGTCCATTTGGAGGTCATAGGAGTGTCCTTTGTGTTGTGGTTGTGTCCATGTGGGAAAATCCCAAATTTGGACACACTATGTGTTGTTGTTATGTATGAATGAATTATTACATGTTTAATCTCATATTTTTGTATTGGAGATGTGTTCTATAGTGTCTCATATATATATTAGTGTAGAGAGTGAGTTCTTGATATATTATGTTATATACTTGTGTTCTTTTGTCTCAAACTACCTAAATCCGTCATGATTTTTATCTACGTTTTTAAATTCAGCCCTAACTTAGAAATGTTATAACTTCTAGCTCAAAGCTCGGTTTATTCTCCCATTTTTTTTAAAAGAAGCGTATTAAAGTTAGCTTTCCAAAAACATGTATTAATAGGCCTAATTCTTTCTGTAACTTTCTGGAGAATTATTTGAGTGTCAGCTGTACGAAAGACAAACGCGTTCTCGGTGTTTTCGCGATTCTGGGAGTTTTCGGAAACAAAAACACGATCCGTTTAAAGTTTCGAAAAGCTAACACATAGATCTATAACATACTTTAATCCTAAATTTTAATTCATGCTGAGATGGTACAGTATTGATTATTAATAGGAGTTACTATTCGACATATGCATTTTGTGCACCCATGTGTGTAATATAATATTCTATTTGATTTTAACCCATGTTAATGTATATACATAACTAAATCTCTACCTCTTATAGATGTTTATGGTTAGCCATGCATGTTATGATTAAATAGGTTGTGTATTGTAGGTTGTTAACCCATATGTCATGAGTAGTGTAACAGGATAGCTCATATACAATTTCATGTATATTTCACATACACCCATACACACACAAATCACATAACATTACATAATGCTAGTTTTTCCTCTCTAACGCTCTCTCTGTATATATATATTGTGATTTGGATTTCAATGCAAGTGATTTTCAATTCCTTAATTTTTGAATTTGATTTTCTGTACCATTTTTCAGATAATTGGTAGTTGCCTTTATTTTGTTTTGATAAGTACCAGTTTCATATAAGATGGTAGACTGCCTTACAGTTTTGATGGTTTGTTGTTTCTGTAACTTCTCTAGTTTAGCACCCTAAATTTCTTGTATGTTTTGATACCCTATGACCATTTCGGTTAGCATGACTAGTATACCTAGATGAGACTTTCACTACCACCGTATGCCATGACTTTGTATGTCGTCCTTTTGATCACATGATTTGTTTTAATCTGGGACTTTGATTGTGGGGGTTTGACCTAGAGGGAGTATGGACATTTTAATTTCGAGGACGAAATTTTTCTAAGGTGGGTAGAGTTGTAGCACCCAGTTCCCCAAATGAGGATAATTTTAAAATTTTGTGTTTATAATTATTTTAATAATGATATTTAATTCATGATATGATTTTTGGTGATTTTAAATCATTTTAAAATTATTTAAATCAATGATTTGTGGTTTTGACGTTTTGCTAGTGAAACCCTAGAGACTGTTTGACCTAGAGCCTAACCATGTGATTATGATATTTTAATGTCATTTTTGGCCTAAGGATATTTTTGCATTTGACCTCTTTGAATTATTTTAATATTATTTTATTATTTATGATATTGTTTTGGGGTTATTTGAGTCGGGTTCGAATTTTAACTCAATCCGACTTGAAACGGGGACCCGGGGGTAGTTTGACTCTAGTGGGACCCACACACTAGTTAGACATGATCCACATGAAATTAATTTTAGTCCACATGATTGAAATATTTTAGTTAGAGGTTAGACTAATTATTATGGATAAGGTTAGTGTGATTAGAGACTTTAGAATGACTAATTTAGCCCCAACCAATTAGCCCTTTCCTAATACTCATAGAATAGGTTAGTGGGGGCATTTTGGACCTTACCATAATAGGACAAATAGCCCCATATGGCCAGCCACTTTGGGAGAGGATAGGCTCAAGTTTATTTTATTATTCTCATCCACACTCTCTCTTGTTCTTCCCCAAATTTCTAGAGAGCAATCCCTAGCAATTTCTCTACCAAATCATTCCATTTCACCACCAAATCTTCTTCTTTCCTTCTCCATTCTAGCCAAGGAGGAAGCTACCCAAGTTTGGGAGGATTCGGAGCTCGTTCGTGTCCTTTTGGAATCTCTACGTGTCGGTGTCGCTCCGGGAAGGCTTTTCTTCGATTCGATCTACCGGAAGGTATAAATCCCTTCTCCTTTTCATTTTCTCATGCATATAGATCTATTTTGAACCCATAGGAATGACCCTATAGTTGTATCTCCATTTGTGTCCATTTCGTGTCCATTTGGAGGTCATAGGAGTGTCCTTTGTGTTGTGGTTGTGTCCATGTGGGAAAATCCCAAATTTGGACACACTATGTGTTGTTGTTATGTATGAATGAATTATTACATGTTTAATCTCATATTTTTGTATTGGAGATGTGTTCTATAGTGTCTCAAATATATATATTAGTGTAGAGAGTGAGTTCTTGATATATTATGTTATATACTTGTGTTTTTTTGTCTCAAACTACCTAAATCCGTCATGATTTTTATCCATGTTTTTAATTTCAGCCCTAACTTAGAAATGTCATAACTTCTAGCTCAAAGCTCGGTTTAATCTTCCGTTTTTTAAAAGAAGCGTATTGAAGTTAGCTTTCCAAAAACATGTATTAATAGGCCTAATTCCTTCTGTAACTTTCTGGAGAATTATTTGAGTGTCAGCTGTACGAAAGACAAACGCGTTCTCGGTGTTTTCGCGATTCCGGGAGTTTCCGAAAACGAAAACGCGATCCGTTTAAAGTTTTGGAAAGCTAACACATAGATCTATAACATACTTTAATCCTAAATTTTAATTCATGCTGAGATGGTACAGTATTGATTATTAGTAGGAATTACTATTCGACATATGTATTTTGTGCACCCTTGTGTGTAATATAATGTTCTATTTGATTTTAACCCATGTTAATATATATACATTATATAATTAAATAGAGAATACGAGCATGAGTAAATGGTTAAATAAATAATGTATGAGGTGTAAGTATCCTATCTAATGTAAGCATGTATAAGTATGGCTTGTAATGAATATGTAGGTTCCATAGTATGTAATGTATGATGCATATAGTGGTACAAGAGAATAATGAATGATGAATGAATACAAGCATGAATGTAATATAGTAATAGATGTAATGTATGTAATATACAAGTTAATGAGATGTAATATTCTATGTTAACACAAATCCTATATTACCTCATGTACCCCCTTACACTATGTTGACACTATCACACTTGACACATTGTTCACTTACACTTTGACACTCTTTGATATGTATACACTATGTATGCTCATTTAACCCTCACTTGCCCCTTTGCCATGTTCACATACACACACATAGCCTCTTAAATAAGTATTTATGAATATAGTTAACTTAGCTATGTATGTATATTATATATATGTTAGCATATTGTGTTGTAATATATAAGTTTATATAACCATTTGAAATGTCATAATTATAGACCTAATGTTGAATACCAATATATGCATGTGTATATATATGTAGACATATATAGCTTAAAGTAATAGATTATCTAGTGTATATCCAATGTGAATTCTTGCCTATTTGAGTATTAAATAATTGCATGCTATATAGAGTTGGGTGTATGTTGGCTTGTATAGCCTTGTATTGATGTGTGCTTGCTAGGATAGTCTTGGTTAGGCCTAGTAAGACTTACTGGGTTAGGACATGACCTAGTTTGACCTAGTTTGACTAGTGCAGTTGACCAGAGTTGACCAAGGGTTGACTTTGGCCTAGTTTGACCTAGATTCATGTAGAATGCATTGTAGTGCTTTATATTACCCTTCTGGATATGTTGTGACTTGTGCTGTTCTAATTAGGAGCCAGACACCTTGTAACCTGTGTTGCTTTAAATAGGACTCTGTGGCTTCAGTTGGACCCCTATACTTATCAGCTGTTCAGGTTATCAGGCGAGTACATTCTCTGATAGTTCTCTCATTTATTTGTCAATTACTGTATTTCAGTTCTAGTTAGTTGTATGCGATTCTCTGTTACAACATGTGTGGATATTACTGGATTCATGTATACGACACATATTTATTTTCTGGCCTCTATTACTGTTATCATCATTTTCGGCTTCTATTACTGGAATCACCTGCTGGAATCATTTACTGGAATAATTTACTGGAATCATTTACTGGTATCATTATATTTTGGCTGGACTCATCTTGAATCATTGTGTCGGAATTCTGGATTCACTTGCTGGGAAGGGAAATACTAGAGTAAGACATGTAGACATACCCCATTACTGGAATCACCCCTACTGGAATCTACTGGAATGATAGCCATCTCTCGCCTGATCAGTGAGAGGTGTGCCGGATTACCCACAGCCGTTTACATGTCGATCTCGGTATTTTAAAACACACTGTTAGAGTATAGGCTTGACTCACCCTGGAATCATTGATCACTATAACTGGAATCGTCCCTTACTGGATTTATCTTGTATTAGATTCATCTTGTACTGGACTTACATTAGAGTTACACTGGTCTACATTGTTGTCTGGACCTCATATCATATTACCCTGGTTCAGCTAGTTCTATTTTTACAGACTTCATTGCTATGATTCTTCTCTTGTTTAGTTATTTACTTTCCTTGCACCTTATCTGTCTTTCTTACCATCACCTGAATATAAACTACCATTTTCATCAATATAACTGCCTATAACTGCTTTATAGTTCTCTGTCATTTAATTGGGTTTTCTAGATGAGATGTACTCGTTCCTGTCCTGACTGGACCTGTTGATAAATTTTACAGATAGCTTGGAAGTTGCCTGCTAGCCTAGAGGAGACACCTTAGAGGTTGTTTACATAGTTATTTCATTTGTCTGGAGTTGTATTTACTTTGTGGATTACTGTATTTGAGTTTTGAGATGTATTTCTGGGTTTTTGTATCTTAGACACTTAGACTTCTATCTCCCATATCTCTTTGGATTTTATGTTTTATGTAACCTTATCATGCTCTACCTTAAATGTGATTGAGACTGTATCTACTTAGCATTATATTGTTAGATGATGTGACCTAGGACAGCGTTCTATCGTCGACACTGCGGCATAGGCTGGGCGTTGTTACGTTCTCGTACCCTAACAGTGGGTGCGGGTCGTGACAAGCACCGTTGGAGAATACAGCCTCAATGATAAATGGACCTTTCCACTTTGGCTGGAATTTGCCGGCAGTTTTGTGAGTCATAACCATCGGCCTCCGAACTTCCAGAACGAGATCACCCACTTAGAATATTCTGATTTTAACCTTCTTGTTGAAGGCTCCGGAAATGTGTGCTTGGTATAGCTTGATTCGTTGTTGAGCCAATAGGCACTTTTCATCTAAGGCCTCCAACTGTTGTAGCCGGTGACGGTAGTTATCGTCCGTCGTCAATTGGTAAGTGAGAGCGACGCGGAGCGAGGGTATTTGAGTCTCCAATGGGAGAACTGCCTCACTCCTGTACACCAGGGAGAATGGTGTGTTTCCAGTGGCCGTTCGGACTGTAGTACGATACGCCCATAAGCATTCACCAAGCTTCTCGTTCCAGTCGTATTTGTTGGATGATACGAACTTTTTGAGCAACTTGATAATGGTTTTGTTGAATGCTTTTGCCAACCATTCGCTGCTGGATTGTATGGTGTTGAAGCAATATTCTGATTTCGATGTTTGTCACAGAATCGATAGAAGACGTGGCTTGCAAACTGCGGACCATTATCGTGGATGATCCTTCGGGGCAGTCCAAAGTGGTAGATGACGTGATGCTTGAGGAAGATGATCACGTTTGAAGTCTTTACTTCTGCAAACGGAACAGCTTCCGCCTATTTGGAGAAGTAATCCAATGATTGCGAGTATGAAGCGATGTCCTCCGAAAGAAGGTAGAGTAATCGGACCGATGATATCCATTCCCCATGCTTCGAATGGCCAGGACGCCACTGTCGGATGTAGAAATTCGGATGGCTGGTGGATGAAGTCCGCTTGGACATGGCATGCTTTGTACTTTCTTACATAGTCTATCGCATCTGCTACCATCGTGGGCCAGTAGTAGCCCATTCGACGAAGATGGTCTTACAATTTTGGGCCAGGCTGATTGGCCCCGCAGGCACCGTCATGAGCTTCGCGTACGGCTTCTTTGGCTTCTGCGTTTGACAGACATCGAAGCAATAATCCATCGTAGGATCGGCAATACAGCATTTTCGTCTCTGTATTATAGAAGAATCTGAGAGAACGCCTTCTGATAGAGGTGGCTTCTTTTGGATTCTCGGGCAGGATGTCGTTGACTATGAAGTCTATGAATGGTTGTCTCCAATCTGGTACTTCGTCAATCGTCTGAGCAGAATAACTCGCCACGAATTGAATATTATTCTTGGGACAGACCAGTTCATGGCCTATCACGTCCACCAAATGATGAATATGGTTCGGTACTGCTAGGGAAGCAGCAAGGCCTGCTAGGGCATCGGCTTCGATATTTTGGAGTCTGGGGACGTGTTCGATAAAGAACCCTTCAAATGACGAGATGATGTTGATCGCTATTTGGTGATAGGGGATCATGTCTTCATGGCGGACTTCGTATGAACCCTAAATCTGATTGACGATTAACTGTGAATCGCCATATGCTTCAAGATATTCTACCTCCAGCTCTCTTGCAAGTTGGAGGCCAATGACTAAAGCATTGTACTCGGCCATATTGTTAGAGCAGGGTTCCGTGAGGGAGTAAGCACGATTGATCACCAGTCCGGAAGGAGAAATCAGCACCACCCAGACTCCGACGACGACGTTGCCCTTGGGTCCGGTCCTTGAAGTACCGTCGAAGAACGTTCGCCATATATCATCGTGAGAGGTCGTATGCGAATCGGCGATCTCATCTGGGATTTTTTCGTATATTCTGGCCGATTCCGAGCCGGGATGGGCTGCTAAAAAGTCTGTCAGAGCTTGACCTTTAACAGCCTTTTGCGGGACGAAGATCATATAGTAGGGGAACAGTAATATTGTCCATGTAGCGAGGCGAGAGCTGAGTGCCCCTGGCTTAGTCATGAGGACCCTGAGGGGTTTGACTCGTGATATCACATGTATGGTTTGCCCTGTGACATAGTATCGCGTCTTTTGAATGGCAAACACCAGGGCAAGGCATTCCTTCTCTACAGCGGTATATCGGTGCTCTGACCTGATCATCATTCGGCTGAGGTAATATATAGCTTGCTCATGGCCTGCATCGTTGTTTTGTGCTAGCAGAGCGCCGAGGGAATGCTCCATTGCTCGTACATAGAGTAGAAATAGTTTTCCAGCAACCGGTGCCACCAGGACTGGAGGGTTCGACAAATATTCTTTGATGCTGTCGAAGACACACTGGCATTCTTCATCCCATATGAATGAGATGCCCTTCTTCATGAGATGGGTGAATGGCTGACATCGCCCGGAGAGGTTGGAGATGAACCTCCTGATGTAAGCTAACCTCCCTTGAAGGCCTCGGAGTTCTCGGAGATTTCTCGGGGAACTCATCTCCATGATTGCCTTCATCTTTTCAGGGTCTACGTGGATACCCTGGGAGGTGATGATGAAACCCAAGAACTTCCCGCTAGATACGTCCAAGAAGGATTTCGTGGGGTTTATTTTCAAGTTGTGCGCTCGCATCAGGTCGAACACTGTCCTTAGATCATGCAAGTGGTCTTCCTTAGAGCGGCTTTTGACGGCGATGTCATCAACATAGCACTCCACTGTCTTGCACAAGTGGTCCCTGAAGATGATGCTCATAGCTCTCTGATAGGTGGTGCCAGCGTTCTTTAAACCGAAAGGCATGACTGTGTAGTAGTATGTGCCAATCGGTGTTCGGAATGATGTATGCTTTTCATCGTCGGGAGACATCTTGATTTGGTTATACCCGGAGAAACCATCCATGAACGACATACGTTCAAAGCCGCAGGTGTTGTCGATCATGATGTCTATGATAGGGAAGGAAAACTCATCTTTGGGGCACTCCTCGTTCAGATTACAGAAGTCGATGCAGATTTGAATCTTTCCATTCTTCTTGAGGACCGGTACTATGTTGGCGACCTAGTCCAGATGTTGTTCCTCACGAATGAAGCCGTTGGCTATCAATTTATTGACTTCGGCTTCGATCGCATCCATGATGTCTGGACGAAAGCGTCGTTGCTGTTGTTTGACTGGCTTTGCATCTGGCCGAATGTTGAGCTTGTGAAGAGCAATATCAGGGTTTAGCCCTGGCATGTCTTTATAGTTCCAGGCGAACACATTAATGTATTCTTTGATGAGTTCCAGTAGCGATTCTCGCTCTTCATCTGTCAGGCTTTTACTAACGAAGATTGGTTTTGGAGAAGAGTCGCTGCCGAGATCCACTTGCATGACCTCATCTTCAGTAGGAGGCTCTCTTTGTTCAATCCGCTTCTCACATTGTGCATCCAGCTGTTGGACCCACGGCTCTAATTCGAGGAGTTCAGAAAAGTCTTCACCTTCTTCGTAAGCATCGGCGAATGCCATATTGACAGACAGGACTTGCCTGAATACATCCCCGATGCTGATATCCGAATCAGAAGTTGGTGATCCGGTTGAGTGTGAATGCCATTCACATTCCTCATCTGAGCTTTCAGGGGTCGTTGCAGGCGTAACATATCCCAGTCTACATCGGGTCTTGTTATAGTAGTCCTGTGGTTTGCCAGCCGGGACCGACGACTTTAAAGGTAATCGTCGACCAGTGCCGTAGTTTAAACCTGGCATAGTCTCCAGATCATACCCCTGTTTTTGCATGAGGTATTTGGATTGGGGGCTATATAGATAGAGAGGCAGTCTTCCGGCGTCCGATTCGAGATCGACTTCTTCTATGGTGAAGGGCTGCGGATCATTCTTCCGACCGAAGATGATTGGATGATCCCCGCCCTCGATTATGCGGTAAGCGTCTTACGCGGGAGCGAGCTGATTTGCGGTCTAAACATTTATCACATGTGTGTGTAGGTGAGCGCCTATACCGTGTTCCATTGCATACATTGTACAAAGCTTATTAAGCTCGATGTAGTTCAAAGATAGTCCTTTATTGATGAAGTAAGGTATCTTTTCTAGCGGGATTACATCATCTGCGGATGGAATATCAGTGTGAGCAACCATATACTTGGCCAGTTCTGGTTCTTCTTCGGCCACCCCTGTATAAATGAAGACTGAGGGGATGACTTGGAAAACTTGATCATCAGGGGATCTGCTGGTGGAGCAGAACGTGGAGTCGTTGGCAAACTAGCGACCCCCAGTTTGGTACTCGATGCTGGGCGGGGAGTGGTTGGCTCGCTAGAAGCCCCAGACTTTACTTCGGGCTGACTATTCTTTTTGGGAAGACGTATCGTTATTGGCTTGTCGGAGGGATTGAGCTTCTCCGTTTGTGGCTGGCCGACTCTAGGCAGTCTGATTGTCAGTGGCTCCGTTGTGGGTCTTGGCGCTTGGCCGGACCTTGGCAGCCGGATTATCATTTGTCCTTCTTGTGCCGAGAGGCTGATTGCGTCCTTATGCAAAGCGGCCGTAAGGGGTGCGGACTTGCCAGGTTTGTGAGCTTGGAGGTGGATCATCATAGGTTCTTCTGATCCTGTGGCCGTCTCCGTTCGAGCTTGCACATCTCCTTCGCCAAGGTGCCTCTTCGACTTTTCGTATAAGCAGGAGTCTGAGTAGTAGGATTCGACCCCTTTGAAGGGATCGATGTCGGCAAATTCTGTCCTTACGAAGCCGTATTTGTCGACATACTTGAAGCCCTGGAACAGCATGGAAGGCACAATCATGTAATCGTGTATCCAAGGGCGCCCCAGAAGGATATTATTGGAAATATCCGCATCTATGACGTAACAGGTCACTTCTGACTGAAGATCGCCAATTTGGCACTTCTTGTTGGCGTCAGGCGATGCATAGGAATGCGAAGATGGTGTAATAGACCCTTCGGGGTGATGCTTATGGAAGAACCAGGATCAATGTGCATCCAATCCACCTTTACGTCACCGATATATCTAGTGTAATATAACGGATGATCGTGCAGGTTGGTTTTGATGAGCATGTCCTGTGGAGTGAAGACAATATTGGGCATCGCTCCTGTGCAAGTGCTGTCTTGGAGATCTACAGGCGGGCTCTCTCCTGTGAGGTTAACCTGAGCCAGATATGCGTCGGCATTCTGGAGTGCATCGCTCAAAGCCACGGGTACATCTTGGAGAGTCTTAGGGGCTCGTATAATGACAATTTGGCTGGTGTATTGGCCAGTTGTGCCAAGATGTCAAAGTTGTAGGGCCACTCTAGCCCATGAGGTGCCTCTTTTCGAAGGGATTTGTCAAAGCAAGTCTCCTTCGGCCTAGGCTTGTCGGTCGTCGGAGTTTGAGAAGGTCCTGGAGCGTCAGCAGTAGCCGGCTGATGATCTTCAGCCGAGTTATCCGGTGTAGGTTGGGATTGCACACCCGACCGGATGACAACAGCTGTGGCTTCTTCGACATCTGCCGAGATTGTACGGCAGGATCTGACCTTTCTACTCTTCTTCTTGCCAATGGGGAGTGGTATGGACTGAGTCACTTCAGGTACCAAGTCTGGATGGACCCACATAACCTCACCTCGTGACGTGGTGAGGGGTACCAGACCGGTAGCCTGATCTCCAAGAGGTAGAAGATTAGCAATCTCTATTGTTGTCCGAGGGATGGATACCACGCCGTCTTGAGTCTCTGTCGGAGGGAAGCCGCCAAACTGTACAGACACCATGTTGGCTGCCACGGTTACCTCTTCGAAGTCAATGGTCAGAGCCTTCGAATCGATGAGATGTTGGATGTATCGCTTCAGATGGTAGCAGTCGTGTGTAGCATGGTGGACGTAGCGGTGGTAATGGTAGTACTTTGGGCTCTCCATTTCTGTCGGCCGAGGTTCCCGTCTTGGTGGAGGGAGCTGAATTCTATCTCCTTGTATGAGCATGTCCAAGATGGGCTTGACATGGCCGTCTTCGAAGGAGTAGGTCATTTGCGGCTATTGTTTGTCTGCCGATTTTGACTCAGGTTTCTGGGCTGTGTCGACCACCATAGCCTGCTTGCCCTTGTTGTCCCGATTGTTGGAGGAGTTACCACCATTATTGTTGTTGGTATTAGGTGCTTGCTCTTGTCCTCTCCCTCCGAGATGTGCAGTCCCAGTTGGCGAGCTTTCTTCAACCTCTCTTCGGCGCTAGTGGCACTGATGATGAACGTCTTCCAGTCCTTGAATTAACTTTCACCCATCCAGAGGCTGATTGTTGAAAGCAGTCTCTTTTGGCAAATTTCAATCAAAGAGAAATCAGGGTTGCCAGAAGGCAGCTTCATTGCGGTTTGGCGAAACCGCTCGATATAAATTCTTGTTAGCTCTTTCTCCCCTTGAACAACGTCCATGAGGGTGGACATTATGACGTCCTGTCCTACCTCGTAGAATCTCTCCAAGAACATGCGCTTGATGCTGGTGAAGGAGTGGATGCAGTTATCTGGCAGGTTGTGGTACCAGTCGAAGGCGACCCCTTCCAATGCTCCAATGAATAATCGTGTAAGGATGGCATCGTCATGGGGCAGGTGGTCGGTGGTGACCTCGAAGTAAGTGATGTATCGACTTGCAGATGTCTTTCCATCATATAGATTGATGTGGAATGGTTTATATTTTGGTGGGAAGGGAACATCTCTCCACGCAGCGGGATACGGTTGTCGTATCCTGAGGTCATGGTAATTTTCTCGGGCATGGAACATGGCTCGGAGCTCCTGGACCTCTCTTCTTGCCTCCCTGGCCTCGTCTGCAGCGGTAGGAGACGATATTTTCGGAGGACTATCGCCCGAGTTTGGTGCAGCAGAGTTCGAGTCCGCATTGACCGCGGGACCCAAGCTTATTTGGCCAGGCGTTCTTCCTTGCAGAGTTGGAAGGGCTGCTTTGATCTCGTCCACCGACTTGACCAAAGCATTTAGTTTGGCCTCCAGAGTGTCGATGCGTTGGCGATCACTGGAACCTCCTTGGTTGCTGTCTGTCATGAACACCGTCCTCACATGAGGAGAGATGGAAGGAACGGTAGAGGACGTGCTCTCTGAGTCATACCCTTGTACAGAGAAGTCATCCGGGTATGTGGGAATGTTCTCCTCTGGTTCGAATTCAGAAGGGATAGTACCCCTAGCTTCAGAGCTTACTTCATCTTGAGAGTCATGGACGTCCTCGGAGACGTTGGTACCCGCTGTATTTGATGGAAGAGTTGTTTCCCTGGGCTCGTCTCCTTGTTACATCGGATTATCGTGGATGTTCGGAGGAGGGCTACCCCCAGTTCCAGCGACCCCCAGTGATGTGGATGATGAATCTCCTACTGTAGCAGATTTTGTCTTTGAACGGGTACCTTGGAAAACTTCGATGGTGGACAACCGTTTAGACGATAGTTTCTTAGTCATAGTGGTTGAAATCTTCGGGCTGGAAATGTTTATCTTCTTCCCTCTCCCATCGGCGGGGATTTTCTGAGTAGAGTTGCAGGAGACAACGGGAGGCGCCTCATCTCCTGAGCTCGGCTGTTGTAATCTTTGGAAGACGGACTGCCGGTCTTCTCGTACTGTCGCATTGTTGCAACAGCAGTTGACAATGACTTGGGTGCAGTGACGTCCGTGGGAGGATTCTTTGCACACCGAGGCCTCTTCTCTTTCCTTGCGCTTGTGGAGGATAACCTTACGCAAGTCAGATGGGTCTGGAACGACCATGTTTGCTTCCTGGATTTTGGAAGACTTTTGGGAACCACTCTGTCCCTTTGCCGCCGGGGGCTGGACTCGAGTGGTTCTGTACAACTTCCCATCAGAGGCCCGCATAACAGTATGTGGAACGCTCGGATGGTCAGAGGTCGGGACAGTGGACTGAGCTCGCCAAGCTCGCGCTGCCCTAGACTTCTTCACTCTAGTGCGTAAGGGCACATAGTAGGAAGAGTCTAAGTGGTGTTGCAGAGAGTCAGACATATTTTCTCGGGAGTATGAGAGATCAGGACCATAGGAGAGGCGATCGAAGACTGAGCCTGAGCCGCGTGGGGCAGACAGCATGCGGCTGGAATCAACAGTTTTCATAAGGCTGGCAATCGTAGCCGCATGGGCTTTCTTCATGCGGCTGGAAGTCTCGGCCGCATAAGTATTCTCCATGCGGCTGGAAATCTTGGCCGTATGGGTATTCTATATCCGGCTGGTAGTTTCGGCTACATGGACATCATACATGTGACTGGAAATCTTGGCCACATGAGTGTTCAGCCTGCGGCTAGGGCCTTTGTTCGGCTTCTTCCTGGAGCACATATAATGCCCCGCTCTGCACGGTGCATTATGCTGAGTCGTTGACTCGAAGAGTTGCGTTGACCCGATTACGTATCGATGCGAATCGATACAAAGTGTTAAGTTGTCCCGAGCAATACATCGAACTAAGTCGATGCGAAGAGTTGCCTTGTCCCAAAGAATGCATCGAGTGAATCGATGCGAAGCGCCGCGTTGCCTCGAAGGATAAGTGCGTTGAGACGGCTCGAAGATTCTAAGAAATTGAATCGACCAAGGCGCAAGTCCGAATCGATGCAAGTATTTATTTTAGTTGGTTTCATGTGCAGGCTATACGTTTACACGGAAATGTTAGAGGTCGATCTTTTGCCTTATTCAGTAAGGGGTCCGCGAAAGCAAATCGTCGTCTTGCGACGGACTGAGGCGTTAGCTCGGTAAGCCCAAATCGGACGTATAACTCAATGAAGCACGAAGTGCTCGAATGGCTAAGTCAGGAGAGTTGCCCATGAAACAAAGTTATGAAATCGATCCACAACAACTCGACGAAACGACAAGGCACATTGATTCAAGGTGGGGGGACATTAACTCTCTTTCCTACTCCGTCATGCTTAAGTAAAATACATATCATTGAATGCTGAGTTAACCTATCAACGCCACGGGCGTGGCTCGATAGAGAGATAAACATAGTACGTGTTGAACACTAGATAGAACAATTGAAATGAATCGTACGGCAAACGTACGAGTCGCTAAGGAACATTGGATATCGCAAAGGCGAGTGTCTCGGTGCACAAGCCGCAAGAACATGGGATAACTGTACTCGGCAAGTGCCTTAGTGCACGAACCATACCGTGCCTTCGCGCACGAGTTAGAATGGCTAGAACATTGAAAGACAATAGGCGAGCGCCCTAGCGTGCAAGCCACGGACATTGAATACTAAAGCATAGAAATACGGCTTCGACGCGTGCACAACGCGAAGGATAGATGATAAATGTGTCAAAACGTTCCTACGTGCACAAGATGATAAAAGACGGGTTCGTTACGAAAGAATACAGTTGTGGCATGAATGTGGCGGAACTGTCGGATATGACATAATACCTCGAAAGGTGTTCGGGACCTTCGGGTCGTTCGGTTGACGAGCATTGAGTTGAGGCAAGATGCCATTGAAACATTGAAACGAAGTATGAAACGTAAGAACATAGAAAGTTAACGAAAGAAATACGAGACGATAATGCGGCATGGTGCCCTTCGAAATGTTCGGGGCCTTCGGGCGTTCGATGAGAACATTCGGGCGTTGTGCCAATTGAAATAGAGATAAGCGAACTTGTTTGGTTGTATGAAAGATACGATTCGTTGCATGGTCAAATGGACTTAAAGATATAAAAGCCCATGCATGGGTATTCCCTCGAACGCGGCGCGCCAGGGCGCTGGGACCGTTCGGCCTAGGAGGGATTCGTTTACGGTATTGTTGGGGCACTTCATTTAGAAGGGTAACGACCTTCGGGTGAATGTGATAAGCCACTTGCTGCAATTATTTCGATGGCCTCTGATGTTGGTTAGCAACCGCACAGAGTTAACATCGTCTTATGTTTTGATGCGATAATATAAGTCCATTCTAGCCCGAAAAGCTAGTGACCTTCATATAGTTAAGGGCGACGGGTTTGGAAGTGCAAGGTATGCATATATCCTGTATGGACGGATCCTGAATAGCGAGCACTTATAACATGACAGGGAAAACGGATAGGCGTATTCACCTTGCGTCGGTGCAAGGGCGAGTGCGTCGATATTGCTAAGTTGTGCCACGAATCAAACACGAGATTGCTTGCCTGTTTACTTATGCGAATTGAATAACATGCTTGCCATGCTTTACAGTCTTTGAATATGCCATGAACTCATCCTAAGGAGAACATAGAAAGAGAACTAAATTGTATGTTTGCATGAATCAATACAATACTAAATGTTGGTTGTTAAGTGGGTTTTTGATCAGTACAGCGAGAACGAAAGTACTAATCGCCCACTAGTTTGCTAGCAGGTTTAGGGATTGGTCTGCTCGCGGGGGAGCTTCGCTTGAACGCGTTGAGGCTTGGAATGCCGAAGCGTATTGAAGCGTGCGATCACATTGACGCTCGGACTCGCGACAGGATTGATGCGGCCGAGATATAGATGGCATGATGTATGGAACGGTAAAATCCTTTGTGGGCAAGAGAGAACCTGAGTGTTGTAGCCAATCTGGCTAATTCTGTTGGGCTATCGAAAGCCTTGTAATCTGATTTCGAATATCAATAAAGTGAATCGTTTTTGTATACTCTATTTTGCCTTTCGTTGTTAATGTTCAACTCAAAGATAACCATTTGAGAACTTATCATCTTGTCTTGCACGAGAGTAACTCCAGGCTCGTGCGGCATCACGCCCCAGCGAGGACGATGATTCGGGTGGTTCTGGGTCGGGGCATGACAAACTGGTATCAAAGCTCTAAGCTCAATTTTCTCTGGACGCTTGATTTATTACAATTCCAAAAAGTTGCCCACCACCAATCGAAATCACTCTTGACTCTACTCGATGCCGTACTGATGTTCCATGCAATAAGTCTAATACAAATCATGTAATTTTGTCGCGTATTGTTTTGGAAATTACATGGTATTTGTGGGAAAAGTCGGAAAAAGATTTGTTGCTGCAAGTACAACAAGTTGCGAGAGGTGAATTCAAAGATATGTTGCTGTGGATGCAACACGTCGTGAATTGTAATTTAAGATATTCGTTGTTTGCAACGAACGATATGAGAAATATTGGTTGTATCGATACAATGATAGTCGTGGAATGTTGCTGCAGCAATTGCCACGCGTTGATTGTAAATGATTCGTTGAAATGAAAGTTGATATTGAATGTGTCGAACGGATTCACATATCGATTTCGAATGTGCGTGGCGATGAAAAGCGATAAGTCAATATCGAATATGTCGAACGGATTTGAGCATTGACTTTGAATGTCGAAAATAAAATGTTGCACGAGGTGCAACAAATGTCGAAGATAAATCGATGCACGAGGTGCGATGAATATCGAAAATAAATCGCTGCACGATGTGTAATACGTATTGAAAGTAAAGTAAAATGTTGCACGTGGTGCAACGCATGGCGAAAGTAAAATTATTGCACGTGGTGCAACGCGTATCAAAGTAATCGCTGCACGAAGTGCGACGGATATTGAAAATAAATTGTTACACAAGATGCAACGAAAGAAAACAAAAGTTATAAATCGAGAAACGAAATCGGTTCGGTTGCGCACCGAGCTTGCGTTGGCAAATGAATGCATTGGCCGAGTTGCGTCGGATTTGATTTAAATCAAAGTTACGGTTGTGATCAAGCACGATCACTGCGGAAATCGTAAGTCGAAATAAAATGTTGATTCATACGGAGCACGTTGCGGCGAAAGTAACTTGATTTCTGGGTGGTATATGGCATACCACCGATGCAATGAATGGCTCGATTCCGAGTGGTATATGTGATACCACTTGTGCGATGAATTGCATCGACATTTTGTAAGAATTGCGGAAGGTTTGTCCGCAAAGGACGAGATAGCACCGAGACTCGATTGAGAATTTGTATAACGGCATGTTGATGTAAGTGTTCTTCGATGTTTGGTTAGAACGATAAGACGGGACTCGTATCATTGAATGATACGTCGATTGAAAATTTATGTGTCGGTCGAATGACGGGAACTAGCAAAACGATTATGCCTTGAGGCAACAATCGGATCGACGGGATAGGAAACTCGAAGCATTAAAATCGAATCGCATGACTTGCGAGCTCGATAAAAATATTGGGCGATACAAAATTATAATTGAATCGTACGACTTGCGATCTCGATAGAAATGTTCGGCTAGGCGAATCGAATCGCACGACTTACAATTTTGATAGAAATGTGGGGCGATATGAAATGCAATCGAATCACATGATGTGCGACTTCAGTAAGAAAGTTGGTTGACGCGGGTAATCGTGCCTAAGAAATAGTTGGTTACATTACGGCAAAACTCATTTGAGTACGACTGAAAATGCGCAAAACTTAGAGGGCGAGATCGTATGAATTGAGGGTTCGATGTTGGATAATCGGTAACTCAGTTATGCGATCAAAGTATAGCGGGATGCGGCAAATCGAAGAACGAGTCGATGCGTATGGCAAAGTTCGTTGCGAACTTGGATGTATGCGATGCGAGTTAAGTTGACGTTGAAACGGATTCAAAGTTGACCCTTACTTTATCGAAATGGATACGGCGTATCGAGATCGATACGTAAGGAAATATAAACGACGTTAGGATACAAAATAGAGTGTGCCTCGCGCTATGAAATTTTGTAAGTAACGATACGAGAATGAAACGAACTGGTTGATCGTAAATTTTGTGATTGATCGGGGCGAGACTATAAGTCATCGACGATTGCTCGATGCGTATAGCATCTCGTGTGTCGACCACAAAATAAGATAGACTCGAACTCGATACGAGTAGATGTTTCGTAAATTGCGGAATCATCGACGGTCGTGTATGACTTTACTCGGAGGATAGTTGCGCATCAGTTGTGCTAATAGAAATAATTTTGTCTGAAATTGGGTAGTCGCATAGAATCGTCGGAACGTGATTTGGCTCTGAAATAAGATATAGCATGGTTCGTAGTAAACTGTCCTTCGGTGATGATCCACAATTATCGAGCGTAGCTTCGGGACAGCTGCCCTAGAAGACTTGACCGCCAAATCAAATTGAATACTGCAGACCGTAAGATGACCCATGCTATATCACATATGAGATTGCATCGATAACAAATACAATATGGTGCATGTTGACGATAAGTCTAGGCGATCGAGAATTATTGGAACAACTTTCGATTGAGAATGATATAGTTAGATTTGAGTATTCGTCGGTTGAATACTTGAATGATTATATTGGTCGATGATCGAACTTGAAATTCACCAACGAACTTGGCGATTCGGATAGGCGAGTACGAGAGTCGTACTATGCACGAGAGGGAACGATAAGGGAATGACTTATGACTCATGTCGTTAGATTCGGATTCACCTTGCAATTGCGCTTGTGTGAATTAAACTTATGTTCGATGTTGCGAGACGGATAAGTCGGGAATTTGGCTAGTGAATTTCCTACTCGATAGGAATCGAACGTAAGGCGTATCGTAAGGACTTTCGTGTAAAAGGCGATCATTGCCTTGAGCACCGTCGCCTCGATGTAAACTGTCATGTCGGATAGATTGTGGCATTTGTGCAATGTCAATTTAAACTTGCGTCGGAAGGATTTGAGCATGGTGTCTAGGTAAGTCACCTAGCGGACGTAGTCCTGAATGTTGATGCTTTTGCAAGTCAACAAAAGAGAATCATGTCGAGATAGGAAATAAAGTGAAACATCAGAAATCGTTGGATAGTGACGCCGAACACAAGGCGTTGCGGAGACTCGTTGTGATCGGATGCGCGACGGTTTGATGCGACGCGTAGGATTGATAGTCCCGATGAAACATACAAAATGAAAAATATGATTTTTGAATCTCATCATGTGCCTTAACTTTTGTTGGAGGATCGCGTATGTATCAATATGCATGTGCGCTAGAATTGCAAGAACAAGTAATAGACCCAAGTCCAATCGAGAATACGAGATGGCAAGTTATTGAGAATAAGAAGTTACGTATTTGTATTGTTCCGATATCTTACAACTGAGCTTGGCTGAAATACATATATTGGTGGGACGCCTAAAATATGTGTATGATTCTAAACTAAGTTGTACGATCCAAACGATAGTGAGACGAGATCATGGAACGATCTAATAAAACCCTTGGAAATTTAGTATTGGTTTCGGTTCGGGACGAACCTTGTTTTGAGGGTATATTATGTAGTGCCCCGCTCCGCACGGTGCATTATGCTGAGTCGTTGACTCGAAGAGTTGCGTTGACCCGATTACGTATCGATGCGAATCGATACAAAGTGTTAAGTTGTCCCGAGCAATATATCGAACTAAGTCGATGCGAAGAGATGCCTTGTCCCAAAGAATGCATCGAGTGAATCGATGCGAAGCACCGCGTTGCCTCGAAGGATAAGTGTGTTGAGACGGTTCGAAGATTCTAAGAAATCGAATCGACCAAGGCGTAAGTCCGAATTGATGCAAGTATTGATTTTAGTTGGTTTCATGTGCAGGCTATACGTTTACGCTGAAATGTTATAGGTCGATCTTTTGCCTTATTCAGTAAGGGGTCCGCAAAAGCAAATCGTCGCCTTGCGACAGACTGAGGCGTTGGCTCGGTAAGCCCAAATCGGACGTATAACTCAATGAAGCACGAAGTGCTCGAATGGCTAAGTCAGGAGAGTTGCCCGTGAAACGAAGTTATGAAATGGAGCCACAACGGCTCGGCGAAACGACAAGGCGTATTGATTCAAGGTGGAGGGACATTAACTCTCTTTCCTACTCCGTCATGCTTAAGTAAAATACATATCATTGAATGCTGAGTTAACCTATCAACGCCACGGGCGTAGCTCGATAGAGAGATAAACGTAGTGCGTGTCGAACACTAGATAGAACAATTGAAATGAATCGTACGACAAACGTACGAGTCGCTATGGAACATTAGATATCGCAAAGGCGAGTGCCTCGGTGCGCAAGCCGCAAGAACATGGGATAACTGTACTCGACGAGTTCCTTAGTGCACGAACCATAACGTGCCTTCGCGCATGAGTTAGAACGACTAGAACATTGAAAGACAATAGGCGAGTGCCCTAGCACGCAAGCCACGGACATTGAATACTAAAGCATAGAAATACGGCTTCAACGCATGCAGCAAGTGCACGACGCGAAGGATAGATGATAAATGTGTCGAAACGTGCCTACGTGACGAGATGATAAAAGACGGCTTCGTTATGAAAGAATACAGTTATGGCATGAATGTGGCGAAACTGTCGGATATGACATAATGCCTCGAAAGGTGTTCGGGACCTTCGGGTCGTTCGGTTGACGAGCATTGAGTTGAGGCAAGATGCCATAGAAACATTGAAACGAAGTATGAAACGTAAGAACATAGAAAGTTAATGAAAGAAATACGAGACGATATTGCGGCATGGTGCCCTTCGAAATGTTCGGGGCCTTCGGGCGTTCGATGAGAACATTCGGGTGGTGTGCCAATTGAAATAGAGATAAGCGAACTTGTTTGGTTGTATGAAAGATACGATTCGTTGCATGGTCAAATGGACTTAAAGATATAAAAGCCCGTGCATGGGTATTCCTTCGAACGTGGTGCGCCAGGGTGCTGGGACCGTTCGGCCTATGAGGGATTCGTTTACGGTATTGTTGGTGCACTTCATTTAGAAGGGTAGCGACCTTCTAGTGAATGTGATAAGCCACTTGCTGCGATTATTTCGATGGCATCTGATATTGGTTAGCAACCGCACAGAGTTAACATCGTCTTATGTTTCGATACGATAATATAAGTCCATTCTAGCCCGTAAAGCTAGTGACCTTCATATAGTTAAGGGCTACGGGTTTCGAAGTGCAAGGTATGCATATATCCTGTATGGACGGATCCTGAATAGCGAGCACTTATAACATGACAGGGAAAATAGATAGGCGTATTCACCTTGCATCTGTGCAAGGGCGAGTGCGTCAATATTGCTAAGTTGTGCCACGAATCAAACACGAGATTGCTTGCCTGTTTACTTATGCGAATTGAATAACATGCTTGCCATGCTTTACAGTCTTCGAATATGCCATAAACTCATCCTAAGGAGAACATAGAAAGAGAACTAAATTGTATGTTTGCATGAATCAATACAATACTAAATGTCGGTTTGTTAAGTGGGTTTTTGATCAGTACAGCGAGGACGAAAGTACTAATCCTCCACTAGTTTGCAAGCAGGTTCAGGGATTGGTATGCTCGCGACGGAGCTTCGCTTGAACGCGTTGAGGCTTGGAATGCCGAAGCGTATTGAAGCGTGCGATCGTATTGACACTCGGACTCGCAACAGGATTGATGCGACCGAGATATAGATGGCATAATGTATGGAACGGTAAAATCCTTTGTGGGCAAGAGAGAACCTGAGTGTTGTAGCCATTCTGGCAAACTCCGTTGGGCTATCGAAAGCCTTGTAATCTGATTTCGAATATCAATAAAGTGAATCATTTTCGTATACTTTGTTTTGTCTTTCGTTGTTAACGTTCATCTCAAAGATAACCATTTGAGAACTTGTTATCTTGCCTTGCACGAGCGCAACTCCATGCTCGTGCGGCATCACGCCCCAGCGAGGATGATAATTCGGGTGATTCTGGGTCGGGGCGTGACAGCATATAGAATCACTCTTTGCCCCTGGAAGTCCAGCATCGTAGTACTTTCCTCTGCAGGACTTGGGGACAGCAGAGTCCTCTATGGCTTGAAGTGGGGCCGCATGAGAGTTGCCTTCGTCGTCTTGGGCAGCAGAGAGTACTCCGTCCAGAGCTTGGGAAGGAGCAAATGATTTTGGCCTCCACTCCCTGCGAGCTTTCTTTGTGCGGGTTCGCTTCTGGACCGGGCCAGCGCTCCCATCGGAGAGTATTTCTTCAAACGCCTGTTGGTCGAAGCGGACGACCATCTTCTGTTGTGTGGAGCCAAGTTTGACTGCATCCGATTGCGTCACCAACTTCTCAATCGTGGAGAAGTTTGTCCCCAGCAGAGTCGCCATCGTGTTTGCCATTAATTATAAAAGAACAGAATAATTATATCGGAGGACTGGACTTTTACTTTACAATACAAACTCGCTTGTACAAAAAAAGCCTAGGGACGAAAACCTAGGTACAGCAATCTAAGTACAATTTTTTAGTTTTTCTGGGGGGTGACGGTAGAGGCTCGGGAAAGCGACGGCAGCTCTGCCTTACTCCTTGGACGATCGGACGCAGCCTTGGCTCTGGTGAAGAAATGCTCTTGGACGTGTGAGGAGACTCCCTAGATCTCTGGATGTCTCTGTAGTGCTCTCTCTCTCTCTTTTTCTCTGCTCTTGTCTCCTCAATTCTCCAGAATTCTTCCCCTGTTTGCAAGGGAATGGCACCTTGCTATTTATAGAAGTGAGGGTATGATCATTAGGGTTTACAATGATTGCCTCTTTGAGAAGTCGGCGGCTAAGGATCAATTAATCTGGGCCATTAATTCTGATTGTAGCAAATCTAGGTAATTAATGTGGATTGCATCAAATCTCTGTGGATAATAAATGTTGATTGCCATGAATATTTATGATTTATGAATGCCTGCCACGTGTCCAATTTGCTTGATTTGATTTGATCTGGACAATTATGACAATCGCAATAAATCTGATCAGGGAAGATAAGACTGCCACGTGTCTCAATTGTCGCGAAGAACGCCATATGTCTCAACTGGACCTTCCTGGCAGAGCCGCATATGGGTGGTCCTCTCAGCCGTATGAAGCATACAACCGCATGAGGATGGACAGACGCATGGGGATGGACAGCCGCATGGGGATAGACAGCCGCATGGGGATATGCAGCCGTATGGGGATAGACAGCCGCATGGGGATATGCAGCCGCATGGGGATGGACAGCCGCATGAGGATGGGCAACCGCATAGGGATGGGCAGCCATATGAGGATGGGCAACCGCATGGGGATAGACAGTCGCATGAAGTGGGCGGCCGCATAACTGCAGTAGCCGCATGGAGTGGCCTCGGAACTTGTTGGATATTGCCAGCTGTAAGGAGATTTTTACCTCTTTCATAGGGATACACCATCATGTTAGTCATTATTGCGTCTTTATATCAGAGCCGTCGTAGTTGTCATTTGTCAGAGCAGCCGTCAAGGCATTAAATGCAGCCGATTGTAGAGAAGAACTGTTGAAGGCCACGTGGCTTCTTTCTGGGCCACATTGAACTATCCGAGCCACATGGACTTCTGAGTCGCATGGGGATACTGAGCCGCATGAGGATCTTTCTGTCGGAGGCGCATAGGCCTTTCTTTATTCTTTTCCATGCTTCTACATGAACTATGATTCTAGCACTGGAATATAAAATTGTAGTACATGAATAACGATAAAACTATAGTACCAAATCTATAACAATAAACTAGATTATCAGTGTAATATGCATTTGAAATAACTATCAGAATATATGATCGGCTGGGGTAGTACAGGGTACAAGAGCCCATTAATAATTTGGCTTAGAGTCCCACGTGCAGGATGTGAGACCTAAGCTATTAAACAATGCCTAGCTAATTTAGGATTGGTCACATATCTGTAGTATTTCCCCACCCCAATGTACAAGTAAAGAACACTGAACAATGAACGATGAACAATGAACAATCGTGTGTACAATGTGTCAATATGAGAATATGAAGCAAGACAAAAATACAGTGTAAAAGAGTTCGAGTCAGTGTACATGCCTTGCTTGGAAGCCCGAGAATAGTATAGCATGAATCTGAACGATCACATGGTATTTGGTACCAATTGGTTATGATTCTACAATATCAATTAGCTAACATATTATCTAACTGACTAATTACTATATTTTAAATAGAAATGGCTTAACAAATCTTTATAGAAAAATATGCTATATGACTTAATATAACAAAATATTGTTACTAGATAGATATATCTACTTAGCCATTTATTTATACTACTATCAATATGAAAAAAATAGTAACTAAAATGTAACCATCAAATAATTGCTAGTAAAAAAGACAGTTACTATATGTTATTTGAAAATTTTACTATTATGCTAACAATACAAAATAAGAGTTTCTTGAATTAACAGGCCAGCCCAACTTATGCCAATAAGCAAGACTCCTCAATGTACCCAATTATATATATATATATATACCCACTTAACCTATCATAAACGGAACATCAGTCAACCCAACAGCCTAACCCAGCAAGGCATACACTAAAACCCGACTTCATTAAGCTACAGACATCTCATCAGAAACAATCAACAATTTAAATTCATCCCCATACAGTACAATCATGATGCCGAAACTCTCTTGGATACTTGACTGCTATGCGTCCAAACTCCTGTCGAATACTGTTATGCTCTCTCACCAAAACATAGCTCGAAATAGCAAAAACACCTGCAATCCCAACTAGCCAACTCACACATCAGACTCAAAATTCTGGCAACACAATACAACTAGAAACCCTGCAACATATACACAGATTTCCTCCATACACATAGACTTAACCCAGCCTTCGCCAATCTATTGCACTCAACTTCCCAACTAGCATCACCAGAGCTAAAACACACTCAGCAAGGTACGTACATGAACCAACAAAAATAGAGTCTAGTACCATCTGAGAACCACACCAGCAACATTTCCGTCTTCAAACAAAATAACACATTTAAACTAGACTCATAAACAACTCCACCATCTAATTTATATACAACTCCAAATCGATCAAAAGTCTACAGAACCCCCAGCCCTTGCATAATTGAATTTAACGGCTACTATTCTCGAATTGAAGTTCAAAAACTTAGAGGGAAATTTAGAGAACCGATATGAAAATTATATACAACCAAATCAAAATCAAAACTCAGAATAGAAAGAAATATACAACTAACTGTTACAAAATCAAAACAGAAATCCAAACCAAATTTTAAAATTAAATAGAAATTCTTGCCTCTGGCTATTCTATTCACGTAGTTGCAAATTACTCGACACGAAGGTGAAAACAATCTGGACACGAACCTAACACCAGTACACACTCAAAGATTTGGACACGAACCTGGCTTCCGACATGAATGACCCGACCCCCTATATCTCAACATTACCCCTGGCCAAACGTTTCTAATAATTTCACGCAATGAAACAACCAAATAATTTACGAAGAAAAATAGAGTAATACCTGAAAAAATTGAATCGACGAAGTCAAGACGTCGGGGTCCAGTTCAGTACTCGTCGTCCCCAGACATGAGCTAATACCCGATCTGGACACTTAACAACAAATGGAATGTATCATGGAAAAATTGTAGTGCCCCGTCCCGCAAAGTCAATCGGAGGAATCGAAACGCCGACAACATTCGGAATTAGCCTTGCAACGGCTACTCGAAGACATCGCTCGGTCAAGGCGACCGCTCGCTCAGGTGAGATAGTTTCGGTGAACTTGCCTCATCTTTGCCTTCACATAATAAAATTCATGTTTTTAACTTGCACAATAGGCTTGAAAATAAAAGAGACGAATCTACATAGCTAAGGGAATAATCCCGACGGGTCGAAATGAGTTATAACATGAAAAATATCCCACGGTCGGCCTAGAGTTGGTGCACGGCGTGCTTTAAAAATGACACTCGGCCCTTCGTCCCATGGCTTGGGAGAAGAAAAGTTGGTCTTCGACACAAAAGCTAAGAACTTGCCTAAGTCATAGGCGTCGTCGCGTAAATGCTCGATAAAGCATGCACGCTATCGTAACGCAAGGCTTGGCATAGCCTTTGCTCGTCCCTCGGGTTAAGTTGTAGGCTTGAGTAAGTTAGTCAAAGTTATGTCGGTCGACCAAAGTCATTCAAAGTGCTGTCCCGCTCATTCTGCGATTGTCAAGTTAAATAGTCCCACGATCCCAAGACCCGTCATATAAAATATGACTTGGGCGATAGCGTCGCGTAGAACGTAAGTCGGTTTGAGACATGATGTACGAACTTAGCGTTAAGGTATGAACCACGGTCGACATAATGAGTTTTGGCGAAAGGACTATCGAATAGGCATTCCTGAGTTGAATGAAATGATACGGTAACATGGAAAGAATGCTCGCGATCGTGGGTCGTCGAGGGGTCTCAAATGATGAAGTCTGGAATGTGGAACTCAAAAGATAGTAAAACAATGAAAGTAAAGACAATGAAACAGTCCTGAAATGAGGAAGTGTCTGCATGGTCATTGGATAACTTGTGTACCGGTGCACAAGGATTTGATTTTGTTCCTCAGACGGTTGTCGCGGCCATGGGACCGATCTGGTCTAGGAGGAACCACGGGCCTACGGAACCCTTGGATGGTCTGCGACCTGAACCAAGGGGTGCACCGTAGGACGGCTATTAGGGAAAATTTGGCGAGATCGTGCCTCATTTTACGAACGTACCCTAATATCCAATGGAGGTCCAAGATAGCTTGTCGTGCTAGTGACCAAGTTCATATAGATGTCGGCATGACGGCGGCAATCCGTGAGTGTGCCTTTAGATTTAGTCGAGTATTGAGTACGCTATTAAAGAGTTTGAGTTGAAGGTGTGTGTACAAGTCAAAAGCACAACGTTGGGCCTAAGATTTGGTTTCAACGTAGGCATCGTGCTTCGGCACGAGTCGTGGTGTCGAGTCTTAAGATGTTGGCATAGAGTTGTACAAGTTTGATTGAGTCGTCGCGGGTTTAAGTCAGGAATCGCCGTAAGGCAAGTTGGTTGAGCGACACTAAGTTCACAAGTCTCGATTGGGTCAGTTGATGATCAAAGTAGCAAGGGCCGCGAGGCGGCGAAACGGTTAAGTCTTACTGAATTGAGAGGCACGGCCTCAGCAAGGGTTTGTGGCACGGTCACACGGAAATGAAGCCTCATCGCGTAGTTGCGTCTCTGATTTTGGCCGAAAGGCAAGCACGACTTGATAGGTTAACATTGTTTGCACGAAAAGGGGGTCTAGAGGTAAAGTATGAGTTAACATTGTGGTACAAGCACGGGATGGTCCTCATACACAAATATGCCAAGGCGTCCGTAGTCTTAAAACTGATCCTAAGGCAAGACTAGAAAGACAATAGAAAGGGATTTAAGCTGCACAAAGTAAATGAACGTGTAGGTTTCGTATGGGTGGGCGAGGAGCTCACTCCACCAGTACAGTTGAGTACTGACACCCACACAGTGTTCATGTGCAGGCACAGGTAGAAGCTTGTGGCACGGAGCTCGCTTGGATGCGTCGAGGCACGGAGTTCCTTGGCGATTCGAAGCATGCGGCCGCGTGGAACCGAAGAATTATACAGGACATAATGTATGGACATCACCTTCCGAAGCTTCCGCTGGTTCAAGTATTTGTATCGAGAGATGAGAGAGAGCAGGGTGACTTATAAAATGAGAGAAAAGTGAGCATGAGAGAATTTATAATTTGGCCTTGCGCCCACAAATGTAATCTTGTATTTAACATAAATAAAGAGCTTCTTTTGAATGACTTGTGTTCATGTGTTCTTGTTCTAATTTTTGCTGCATGTTTTAATGTATCTGCTTGGGACTTTTGTGTGACGACCCCGTCGCCGCCGATGTAATCGACCGTTATGAAACTGCCATGCATGAGTGCAATCTAGGCTCGTGCGGCATCACACCTTAGCGAGGACGATCGCTCCTACGGGAGCGGGGTGTGACAAAAATCATTATAGAATCTCTCAAATTTGAAAGAAAAATTCTAAAGCAATTCAAGAATCCAGATTCGAACACTTACAAGGAAATTCAGATCTCAATTCATCAATTGTGCTGTGAAAATTTCCACACCAGAAAGAATTCAAATCACAAGTCAATCAAGAACCCCTATAATTTCAGATCTGAATAGAGTTTGAGATCAAGACTCACCTCTGTGGATCGACAAGGACAGTGTGGCGATTCCGTAAAAAACTCGCGATAGAAAATTGTCGAGGAGATGACTTTGCCACCGAAAAAAGAGGCACGCAGCCCTAGTCGCCAGAAAAGAACGATGCTCGCAACCGGTCGCTCGTCACAGAGGAGAAACTAATCAGAACGATCGATGAGGAAATGATAAAATCAGAAAATGTCATACATACATTGATAGAAGCTCACGGATCTAGATCGAACGTTCCCGATACAGATCTGTGAACAAATCAATTGTAGATCGGATGGAAATTAAAGAAACCAACCAAAACGAACTTACCTTGGTTGGTGACGACGAGGTTGCGGTGACGAACGTCGAAGAGAAACGACTGTCGTCTGAGGAAGACGTTACTTCTGCAAAGATGGTAAGGAAAATCTAAGGTAAACCGATGCATCGTCAATGGAAGGAGGTCGCCAGAGTAAGATCGGGCATCGCCGAATGACACGGAGGAAGAGCACTTAGTCGCCGGAGGAACTCTTGCGCCCCTATGGTGGTGGCAGATCTCCCGCCATCGCCATGGCAGCCCCTTAGAGAAATTAGGGTTAGGTCAAGTTGGGGGAGAAAGGGATTTGAGGCTGTGAGCAAAAGAATGGTTCTCTGCTCCTCGAATTTGACAGAGGGAGAGAATGAAATGAGAGAGAAAGTAAGGGTGAGTGAGTGGATTAAATAAGGATTTAGAAATTTTTTGGTATTTACAAAAGAACACTCCATAAATAATTTTTATTGCAAATTATACCCAAAAGTTGTTAGGAAGCTGTTAGAATACTTGGAGAGCACTCCAAGAATGCTAGTACCTTTCTCAAAATATTAATAAATATTTTGTTTATAAAACTACAAAAGAACATTTAAAACTTGAAATTCACTATTTCTTGAAATAAATGCAAATAATATTTAAAATACCATAAATTCGTAAAATAATGGATAGTGGGGTTACACCACATATCTCATAAATCAGACCTGCATGGGCCACCACTAAAACTATGTCACGCCCCAGAACCAGAATACTGGCAAATGGGGATGGACCAGGCCAGCTATGTAATACCAAAGTACTCTAGTACTCTGAAATAACGTATAAGCTGTCAAGACATAGGGGTTACTATTACAATCCAACAGTCAATCCTAGGTCGAATGATCCTAGGTATCTCAATCACAAGAAAATATACAAAGTACAAGAAGTATGATCTTTAGACATAAAATAGTAAAGCGTCCCAAACTATATATACATGGATGATCATGAAGCTAGTAATACAAAGTGAAAAACTAGCAAGAGTAATAGTCATACATGGTAAGCTCTAGCTATAGTCTAGAATACATAAATCATGTTTAGGCCCGTAGGCTAAATGTCAAGATCCAAAACACAAGCTTAACACGTGCTCAGAGGCTAAATGCCACAAAAGAATTATGTACATTACTAGTGGGAGAATGAAATAGAAAATCCACTAAGGTACTCTGGTGCTCCGGATAGTCACCCTCGAGTAGATGGTATGGAAGATCCTTCGAGCTCCTCTATCAGATCTAGCCAAACAAAACTAGTGGGGTCAGACCCCAATAGCAAGTACCACAAAGGAAGCCAAACTATGAACTAAAACCAGCAATAACTAACATAGCAACGGCTATAGACAGAAATAGGCAAATGATGATCGAGACTCATGCACAACCAATGCACTTGTCCCGATAATAGAAAAGACAATAAGTAAAACAACATGGAGCATAGGATAAATAACATGTGACATAATGTAAACTGTGGACATGTAAGATAAAAAAAACATGTGAGCATGTGAGCATGTAAGATAACTGGGACGTGTGGGCATGTTAGATGACTGGGACATGTGACCATGTTAGATAACTGGGACATATGAGTATGTAAGAACTATATAGTATGACAAATGATAAGATAAATTACCCTTCTCCAGAATAGAACTTCGTCTCTAATCAATGTACAACATAGAGATCATGTATAGCGTGTGAGTACTGAATATGACGACAAATGACAAGTTGACTAAGAAATGCACCTTGTACATCATAGGGATCATGTCTCTAGAATAGAACTTCGTCTCTAATCAATATACAACATAGGTATCATGTCTCGATAAGACGAACGTGCAAAAAGTAATTGATAAATTTGCAAAAAGGCTGATACGGTAAATTTTGACGGATACACATCAAATTCGTCGCACAAACGCGACCAATTTGAATTCTGTCAAAGCCCACACGTCCGCGAAGTCGATACGCACCTTTTGATGCTTTCGGTTTACGACCATGTCGCCCGGATTGGCGGGACGGACGGTGTATCGGGTGATTTTTAGTTTTTGAAAAACAAATTTTTCCTAATTTCACAAGTGAATTACTTTTTGTATAGTGCATGAAATTTAAATCTACAAGAAGGGCTTTAATGCCCTATAGCTTGTCTACAAGTCATTTCATACCGATTTTCAAGATTCGTAACCTACTGGTCGCAAATCGATCTCAAACATGGGGTGTTGGGACAGTTTCTAATGTCCAATAAATCAAGTTTTTCTTGATTTTGGAACTCGTTTTTCGTCGCACATAAAGCGAAATAAACCAAACTATTTCAAGGGACATGATCTCGATTTGGTTGTGAAGATACCGGGAAAAACGGTTCGAAAAATGATCGATTGGTTGTGAAGAAATCGATCGACGAAGTGGTGAGTTTGCAACGGCTGCGCTGCTGCCGTATGTACTATGTCCCGCACGCTCCGACGGCTCTGGTCGGCCGTCCGACGGTCGTGCCGCGGCGCACAGCGTCCCGGGGTGCGCGCAGGGTTGGGGTGGTAGCGTCGGGTTAGGGTTTTCGAAAAAAAACCTCTCTCTCTCTATCGATATATATATTTATATATGGGGTTTCGGCGACTAAAACTTGAGCCCAAGGGCTCGGGTTGGAAGCTTACGTGTGTGTGTGTGGGTGCTTTATTGATTGGTTTGCTTGCTTAGCTAATTAGTATATATATATATATATATATATATATATATATATATATATATATAATATATATATATATATATATATATATATGTAGGACCGATTGTAGGAACGAGTTGTAAAGCGTAATATTCTAGAGGGGGGTGAATAGAGTAGGCAGCGAAAATTAACTATTTAAAAAATGTTAGTAACAAGATCATAGATAATATATCACAGATATGTAAATGAAAAGTAGAGAGTAGAGAGCAAACGCAAACACAAGAATGTATACTGGTTTCCCTCTGTTGAGGACTAGTCCAGTCGGTAGAACTCTAGCTACCAGTTGAATCCACTATGGAAAATCACCACAAGTTTTCATCCGAAGATCTTGCAACTTCTACAACGCGAGCTTGATCCGAAGTACTCGACCAACTTCAATTGTGAAGTGTGTAACTTCAATCAAGCCTCCGATTACAACCACTCTGAAACTTCTAGACCGTACCGCACTGGCAAATCGACTAGAGGATTGTAACTGGCTTGGGATTTGAAAATGAATAGCTCAGAACACTTTGGAAGAAGTAGTAGGATTATAGAGAAGAGATATAAAAGTGAATGAGTGTGTTGAAATGATCGAAATCCTTCTCTATTTATAGTTTTTCCAAAGGCAGAATTCTGACAGAATTCGGGCAGAACTCTATGAGAAAATCTTGATCATGCTTACTGCATGTCTAAGAACATGTTAGGCAAACATAACAATATGATACAAGAATAGCAATATGATATAGAACATTTAGGACAATGCTAACATTAGGACAATGCTAAGTTTAAGTAGCAACATGATAGTGATTATATGAATATTAGTGACGTCATTATGTTAAACTTAATTGATTAGCCATATTCAAAAACATGATATAATCATTGGGCTAACAATCTTCCTCTTTTTGATTATGGCAAATCCTTTAAGTTTAATATATATACAATAGATGCATGTATCACTAATAAACACATAATACTAGAATATTGTGTGCTAACTTAAACTTATTTCTCCAACTTAAACTTATTTCTCCCCCTTTGACATGATCAAAAATAAGCTCCCCCGTAATTAGAGCTAAAATGAACTCAAGCATAAGTGAAAGCATAAATAATCATGATGAAGGATTAGGAGAATAGTGTAACGACAAGTGTAGAAAATTGCATAACTAAAGTAGAAAAACTTATCAAAAATAGTTGGTTGAACTTAAAAACATTAAAATCAATCAATATGTAGTTTACCAACTAAAAAACCAAAAATGGAAATATGTTTTGAATGACATTTGACCAAAAAAAATCTATCAATATAGTAGGAATCAATCATTGGTCATAAATAAATCATGAGAAATAGAAATTCGCAGATCTAGTATATATAAAAGAATCAAAAATATAATGAGACTTTTAACAATGATCACAAAAAAAATATATGATTCATAATTTGCCCATACAAATTAGTGAATCAATTCCATAAAGAGTATAATCATCGAAAAGAAATCAAAATACGTATACTAGAATCTATACAAAATCTATACCAAAGTTCATGCATTTTGAATTCAATTACCTTAGCATGATATATGAATATCCATTAGATAAATATGAAGGTAATGAAGACAAAATACTTGAGAAGGAGAAATTCAGTCGACTTGAATGCTCCTCCGCAAAGTATGATCAGTCTAAATATAGATAATCATGAACTTTGAGATAAAACCTCAATCCAAAAATGCCAAATCAGTTTAAACTCAAAAGGATTATCAATAAATTAAATTAATTATATTTGGCAAGATAACTTTTAGAAGCTCAAAAATGAGAGAATTAAAAAATAATAATAATCATATATTCTCTCATCTAATACAAATCTAAATATCATGAACAACTCAGGAAGATATTTTAAGTAAAAGAATATATGTCCATGATGAATTACGTATACCACATATTAAGGGCATAAAGGAATTGATGCAATTAAATTTGCTCCCCCTTAAAATATGCGTATATAGTCCAAAAATAATTTATATGCATAAAACAGATAAAATAAATAATCATAAGATCTAAGGGATATCCAAGATATGCATCTTTTCTTTCCTTTGATCAATGCATATAAAATTCCAAACTCAAAACAAGTATCATCTTTAGGCAAGAAAAGAATTATCCAATAAATAACTGCTTAAAGATGAACAAACAAAATATATCTCCAATATATATATATAAAAGAAATATTTTAAGACATTAAAAGATTTTGAAAACTGTCTTTAATAATAACATTTGAGTACCGGACAGATTCAATAAATCAAAAAGACTTTTCAAAAATATGGAATTTATTACAAAAAATTGTCTTAATAAATGTTCGAATGCATCCATTTAGTCCTCAGACTTAAGACTGGCGATTCGAATCACGGAAACAATTTTAATAAAAGAATCCATAAATCATAAATAAATTCATTTGAACAAATAAACATAACTAGATAAATGTCCAAAGAAATATGTTTTCTAGATATATGGCATGTCAAGGAGATAATTGATTTGAAACAATTAACTACTCCACCTTTACATGTCTATATCCAAAAATAATAATATTGACAAAATTTTAAAATAAAATTTTAGAGACATATTTTCAGAAGTAGAAAACTAATTCAAAAATATTAGGTCTTCTTATCAAAGTTCATTTCTTCCCTTTTAAAGCCTTAGCACGGTGTCCACCTGACAACCGTAAGGTTTAAAGAAAAGAAACGCTTTGGGAGAGAGATTCAATTTGCATGACTTCTCCCCTGTAAAGAGTTACTGTTGTAGACAGTAAGTAACTTGAATAAGAAGATAATAATATAAAGCTCAAAATCATTAATATTACGAATATTACACAAGCTAAAGATGAAATCACAATACCATAATATTCAATGAGTAGTCACGAATATGAAAAACAATCATCTTTAGACAAAAGAAAAAATATCCATTAAATGAACATTTTAAAAATAAAACAATCAAAAGATATTTCAAATTAGCATGATGAATAATCGTATAAGTCAAAAGATGACATAAATTGATCTATGCTATAGAATCTCACAATCGACAATAGATCAACATATGATACCTTTTGTGAAAATATAAAGAGAGAATATTATCCATCAAATCTAAAATCCAAAATCCAAAAGATAACAATTAGATCAACATATGCTACCTTTTGTGAAAATATAAAGAGAGAATATTATCCATCAAATCTAAAATACAAAATCCATCAGATAATAATTGCAATTAGATCTCAATAAATCTTTAGTTTATAAAGTGTTGATCCATCTTGGGTTAGCTGTAGAGGTACTGTCCCAGCTAACGGAGGTTCACCGGGGAACACTTAAGTACCGCTTCGTTTCGACCGTAGTCGTGGTGACAGACAGACCCTTTGTAGGCTTGTACCCAAAACAAATCTCTTCTTTAATAAACGAGGATTTAAGAAGAATTAGTGCAATATGAAATCAATTATATTCTATGGACTTAAAAAAATCTTAGAACAATGTAGCATACGGCATAAGATGTATCAATTTACATTTATCTATATGTGCTACAAAATCATTGGGTAACAATAAAATATAAAAATATTAGTAAATCAAAATGTAAGACCTAGATACGTTGATGTATTCTGGAACCTAGGAGATTTGACAGCACTTGGATCCAGAACTAGATAATAGTTGTAAGTACACCTTAATAAATCTTAAGTCTATAAAGTATTGATCACTTCGGGTTAGCTGTAGGGGCCGGTTCCCAGCTAGCGGTAGTCCGAAGACTAGTGCACCGTGTCGCTTCAGGCTATTTACACCTGTATGACAAAAGGACCCTTTCGGCTTGTTCCTAAAATGATTTCTACTCTTAAGAACTTAGATTCAAGGGAATATATGCAGTATCATCGAACATCATCAAAATCCAGAATCCCTAAAAGTAAAATAAGTAAATACCCAAAGAATGGTTTATCAAGATCAAGATATTCAAAATATCATGTATCCAAAATGTCAACCAAAAAGCCAAGAAAATAAAAACATCATTTTAAAAAGGCTTTGAGGAAGAAGCTAATAAAGAGAAGTACATGAATTTGTCAAAAAAAATCAATAGCTTAAGTATGAGATAAGCACAAGTTTGAAAATACTTTTCAAAATAATATAATATATAACTTGAACTTAACTCATATATCCCCATAAAGATATTTATATAATATAAGAAACATATCAGCAATATATTAATGATAATGCATTATTCATATATCATTAACAATCATAAAAAAAATTATCACAAGATAAAAAACATGCATAAACATGCTTTGTCAGAAAAAGATTTGATTGATTCATAAGAAGTTAATCATAATAAAATTTAAGAATCAATAGTGAAGATATTATGCAAGCACAAGGTTAACATAAAAATATATGTATATACTTTTCAAGTAAGTAGCAGACTTGTGCTAAACATACATACTCACAAAATACTGATCAAAGTAAATATGACATGTTAAAGACAAATCGGTAAGAAGTGGCCATTAAAAAATATTAAAGGCAAAGAGACAAAATCATATTCACCAAAACAAAATTAAGCTCCTATGCATGCTTCAAGTACAATAAATAGCATAGATAGATAAATGTGTCACACTAATAGAAAAAAAAATATAGTGTGAGCTGATCATTTAAGCTAGACAATAGTCATGCTAAGATTATATCTCACATTGATTCAAATAATAAACAATTTAAAAGATATCAATGAAAGCTAATAGCAAGACATCAAAAAGAACATGCTAGATATTAGAAACTATTTAGTAAGCATGTTACCGAAGTGGTTCTAGTGACCACACTTATGTTGGTGCAATTGCTTGGAAGATGACCTTTGTAGCTTTGCAATCACCAACATGTTTCATGGTTCTATTTGATATGAGAAGCTTCACCTGCAATATTAGGTGAAGACTTTGGTATCCAATACTTGGATCCACATTTGTTAGCTTTGGAAACCCATTTACACAAGTTCATATCAACTAGCTTTCTAATCTGACAATGATTAGAAACATGTCCATTCAAACCACAATAATGACAGAAAGAATTAACATTAGTACTATGTGTAGTAGTATGAGAATGTGCAGTAGTGTGATATGATGTGCGTGGATACTTGTAATAGAAAGCATGGTTGTGTGAAGCTTTAGCTTTGCTTGCTTCCTTTCTAAAAGATCTAACGTGTGTGACTTTGTGATGTGCTAAGTGTCTTGTGTTAGACTGAGTCGTAGGTTGTACTACCTGCTTTCCCAGTCTAATCTCTAACTTTTTAGAGTTAGCACAGATCTCATCATACTTAGCAGAGAGAGCATCAATTCTACATGAAGCAATAGAATACTTCTTCTTTTTTGATTCTAATTCCTCCTTAAGTTTAGTATTTTCTTGAGTGCTTTTCTCAATGCATTCAAGCGCCTCATGCAATCTAAACTCAAGTGTGGATATCTTAATAGAATTATCAGAAGTAGAAGTATCTCTAGCATCATTCAATAAGCAAGTAAGCTTTTTAATCTCACGCTTATAGGATAGAATATCCTTTCTAGCTTGCTTATATTTATCTAATACTTTCTTGTGTTCTTCTAACAGATCACTGAAAGCATAAGATAAATTATCATAAGAAAATTCACTCTCTTCAGAAAAAAAATTATTTTGTACCACGTTAGATAATGCCATTGTGCATAAATTTGCAGCTTGATGAGGTTTTTCTTCTTCTTCTTCTTCTTCAGAATCGCTTGCTTCGCTTTCACACCATATGCCCGATGATCTTCCTTCATTTGATTGTTCGTAGTGACTCTCCTTTCTTGTAGTAGTATAATCTTCTTGGATGTGGTCTATCTTCTTGTAATTGTCACATACAAGCTCTTCTTCGTATAAGGGATTATGCTGTACCTTAAATCCTAATTTCATCATGTACATATTTGCATCATTATGAAGACTATCCTTCTCTCTGGAGTTGCTACCTTTGCTTTCATACTTGCACTCATAAGTAGCTTCAAGAACTTTCCAAATTTTATGAGATGTTATGCAAGTAGAAATAAGATTGAATACATTTGTGTCTACAGCACAATAAAACATATGCATAGCTTTTGCATCAAGGCTAGCTAACTTCTTCTCTTCATCCGTGTAACTATAATAAGGCTTATTGATTATAGAAGATGTAAGAATAGAAGTGATAGTAGGCTTTTTGTAGCCGGTGACAACAATTGACCATAAGTCAAAATCTAGAGACTTCAAGTAGAAGCTCATCCGTGTCTTCCAATAGCTATAGTTTGTTCCATCAAATAGTGGGAGTATATTTGATGATTGCTCTTCAGTTGTGAAGTACATACTTGACATATGTGATACAGTGATCTATGTAACAGCAGTTATATAATAACAATATTACCTCGCTTTACCTGTAAAACCCGCTTTGATAATGAGGCTTTGTTCCAAGGATGTTAAGCCAAAATATCTATATAAGGAGCACCTGCAATAATATCTCTAGAAGGAGCACCTGCTCCGATATATCTATAAGGAGCACCTGCTCTGATACCAATTGAAGGAGCAATTGGTATGAGCAGCAATATCTATATACCAAGCACCTGCACTGATACCAATTGTAGGAGCAATTGGGATCAGAATATAATACCTCTAGTTGCAGTACCCGCTCTGATACCAATTGTAGGACCGATTGTAGGAACGAGTTGTAAAGCGTAATACTCTAGAGGGGGATGAATAGAGTAGACAGTGGAAATTAACTATTTAAAAAATGTTAGTAACAAGATCACAGATAATATATCACAGATATGTAAATGAAAAGTAG
>JANAVB010000194.1:3167942-3169613 GCA_029216955.1 Iris pallida
TAAATAACCTCCTCCCAAAGCTCTCAACTCAAAACATAATCTAGTATCGTGTCTCAGCGACCCATCTTCAGCTATAGAGAAATCGTCTAGCAATCCTGCTTGCACCTGCTCCCTGATGCTCCTCAGGGCTACGTCCTGAAACTGTGTTGATATGACCATGTCTATCAATGCAGAATGAATCTGTAAAACCCCATATCTGAATCTACATACTCAGAACGATCACCTCGATACCCAACCTTTCCAGATCAGCCAATAGATGACGATCTGCCGCCAAATACATAGACTGGATACCTGCTCAAGGCATCTACAACTACGTTGGCCTTTCATGGATGGCACAGCAACTAGATATCGAAGTCCTTCATCAGTTCAAGACACCTCCTCTGAGTTAAAGCCTCCTTCTGGGTGAACACGTACTTCCAGCTCTTGTGATATGTGAAGATCTCAACTTATTGCACACTCTACTAGATACTATACACACTAATGGGATACTACCTTCTATTGTCTTCCTCAAACGAATATAGGTAAATAAGTAGCATGCGGGCTCAGTTGAATGGGACCACAGTGTCAGTGGGTAGTAGGCTTAATGTGGGTTGTGTCCTATATTTTGGGTCAACAAGTTTGGGTCAAAATGGTGCCCCCAATTCGTCGGAAATAAAATGACTTCGTAGGGTGAATCAAGATTGGGTCTTGTGTCAGGAAAGTTGTGTATAAAATGAAGCACAAGATGGTGTGCCTGAGTGGGACACACAAGTTCATGGGCGTAGGGTGTCTTATCTAGATCATGCATATGAAGTTAGTTTTGAGAAAACAACTAGTCTTGTGCTCCTAAATTAAAATTCATGGCAATATGCATATGATAATTATAAATAAAGTGGGAATGGTCAATGCCTAAATTGATCCGAAAGTTGTGCGATAACAAAGATAGTACAAGAAAACGAGTTTGAGTGGGACATGATATATCAAATAAGATATCTTGTCTGCTACAAACTCATGAAGGAAGTTTCCAGATATTGACATCTCTGATGCTCCAGAAATCAAAGTCACGGAAGAACATTCGCTATCTAGGATACTCTCTCTAGGATGTCTACCCAAGTCTTAACGCTGTCTACACAAGCACTACTCATCTATATGATACTTGGTAGTACCCCTATATATATACTAGGTGTTTATGTCTCTCCTCCAACTAGACACTAAATTTGGTGCCTAAACTTCTATAACACTTGAAATACTTCGTCTCTAGCTACTAGGGTACTCCTTCTATTCTGGTGCCTGGTGCAATTCCTACCTTAACACTTATTAATCACTCTAGGGTTCTCATCTATATTTAATCAACAATCATATACAATACTTCCTAACCATAATCTAAACTATTAACATAATTACTTAAGGATACAGACCAATTGCAAGTCACCAAGCCATCACACTACGAAGAACCATAATGAAATGAGAATCTACAAGGACCTGAACTAAAGAACCGAAAGTATCCTTACTCCTAATCTATTGAGATGGAACAGAATCTATAATAACATAAGTGAATGATAGAGATGACATGTTAGGACCCTTCTCAAGATACAATCTGATAATCATACATGTTCTGTCCTAAATCATGATACTCAGAACCTCACCATGCCAGTAAGCAAGGCTACGATAACGGTAAGATTCCATAAATAG
>JANAVB010000194.1:3169626-3174626 GCA_029216955.1 Iris pallida
TAGCTTTCTATCTGACAATGATTAGAAACATGTCCATTCAAACACAATAATGACAGAAAGAATTAACATTAGTACGATGTGTAGTAGGATGAGAATGTGCAGTAGTGTGATATGAGGTGCGTGGATACTTGTAATAGAACATGGTTGTGTGAAGCTTTAGCTTGCTTGCTTCCTTTCTAAAAGATCTAACGGTGTGACTTTGATGTGCTAAGTGTCTTGTGTAGACTGAGTCGTAGGTTGTACTACCTGCTTTCCCAGTCTAATCTCTAACTTTTTAGAGTTAGCACAGATCTCATCATACTTAGCAGAGAGAGCATCAATTCTACATGAAGCAATAGAATACTTCTTCTTTTTTGATTCTAATTCCTCCTTAAGTTTAGTATTTCTTGAGTGCTTTTCTCAATGCATTCAAGCGCTCATGCAATCTAAACTCAAGTGTGGATATCTTAATAGAATTATCAGAAGTAGAAGTATCTCTAGCATCATTCATAAGCAAGTAAGCTTTTTAATCTCACGCTTATAGGATAGAATATCCTTTCTAGCTTGCTTATATTTATCTAATACTTTCTTGTGTTCTTCTAACAGATCACTGAAAGCATAAGATAATTATCATAAGAAAATTCACTCTCTTCAGAAAAAAATTATTTTGTACCACGTTAGATAATGCCATTGTGCATAAATTTGCAGCTTGATGAGGTTTTTCTTCTTCTTCTTCTTCTTCAGAATCGCTTGCTTCGCTTTCACACCATATGCCCGATGATCTTCCTTCATTTGATTGTTCGTAGTGACTCTCCTTTCTTGTAGTAGTATAATCTTCTTGGATGTGGTCTATCTTCTTGTAATTGTCACATACAAGCTCTTCTTCGTATAAGGATTATGCTGTACCTTAAATCCTAATTTCATCATGTACATATTGCATCATTATGAAGACTATCCTTCTCTCTGGAGTTGCTACCTTTGCTTTCATACTTGCACTCATAAGTAGCTTCAAGAACTTTCCAAATTTTATGAGATGTTATGCAAGTAGAAATAAGATTGAATACATTTGTGTCTACAGCACAATAAAACATGACATAGCTTTTGCATCAAGGCTAGCTAACTTCTTCTCTTCATCCGTGTAACTATAATAAGGCTTATTGATTATAGAAGATGTAAGAATAGAGTGATAGTAGGCTTTTTGTAGCCGGTGACAACAATTGACCATAAGTCAAAATCTAGAGACTTCAAGTAGAAGCTCATCCGTGTCTTCCAATAGCTATAGTTTGTTCCATCAAATAGTGGGAGTATATTTGATGATTGCTCTTCAGTTGGAAGTACATACTTGACATATGTGATACAGTGATCTATGTAACAGCAGTTATATAATAACAATATTACCTCGCTTTACCTGTAAAACCCGCTTTGATAATGAGGCTTTGTTCCAAGGATGTTAAGCCAAAAATCTATATAAGGAGCACCTGCAATAATATCTCTAGAAGGAGCACCTGCTCCGATATATCTATAAGGAGCACCTGCTCTGATACCAATTGAAGGAGCATTGGTATGAGCAGCAATATCTATATACCAAGCACCTGCACTGATACCAATTGTAGGAGCAATTGGGATCAGAATATAATACCTCTAGTTGCAGTACCCGCTCTGATACCAATTGTAGGACCGATTGTAGAACGAGTTGTAAAGCGTAATACTCTAGAGGGGGATGAATAGAGTAGACAGTGGAAATTAACTATTTAAAAAATGTTAGTAACAAGATCACAGATAATATATCACAGATATGTAAATGAAAAGTAGAGAGTAAGAGCAAATGCAAACACAAGGATGTATACTGGTTTTCCTCTGTTGAGGACTAGTCCAGTCGGTAGAACTCTAGCTACCAGTTGAATCCACTATGGAAATCACCATAAGTTTTCATCCGAAGATCTTGCAACTTCTACACGCGAGCTTTGATCCGAAGTACTCGACCAACTTCAATTGTGAAGTGTGTAACTTCAATCAAGCCTCCGATTACAACCACTCTGAACTTCTAGACCGTACACACTGGCAAATCGACTAAGGATTGTAACTGGCTTGGGATTTGAAAATGAATAGCTCAGAACACTTTGGAAGAAGTAGTAGGCTTATAGAGAAGAATATAAAGTGAATGAGTGTGTTGAAATGATCGAAATCCTTCTCTATTTATAGTTTTTCCAAAGGCAGAATTCTGACAGAATTCGACAGAACTCTATGAGAAATCTCGATGGGATCCGTAACTGCAGGAAGACCAAGTTCAAAAAGCAACGTTCATAACCGAACTCTGGCCGAACTCTGGCCGAACTCGGGCCGAATTCTCCTGGAGTTCTGTTGGAGTTCTGTCAGGGTTTTTGTAAATTGGTTTTGGGCTTTTTAAGCATTAGGAAGTAGTTTGGGTTTTTGTAAGTGGGCTTGTTTTCAAAATGAAAGGGTATTTTGAAAACATTTCTTGGGTAGCCTATTTGCCAGTACGATTCAGTTTACATCGTATTCCTAGACTCATAAATATGCAAAATACATTGACGAAATAGAAAAACCAAGAGCCCTTTGATGACGCCTTTCTTCTGAAATTTAAGAAAACTTGAAGACGCCTTTTTCACTTGACGGCGGTCGTCCAAAGATAAACAGATCTGGAAATCTGAATACCTTTTGGGGGCTTCGCTCCGAACCCCTAACGGGGGGCGCTGCCCCTCGACCCCTGTCCGCTGACCGGCAGCGGAACCCCCGATGCGAGGCCCCGGATAGGTCGTTAGGCGGTTCAGAGAAAGCTTGTATAACGCCATCTTTGGCCCATCAATAATTCTCTATTGCATATGTCCTGGTTTGACAAAGCTTGATCATGCTTACTGCATGTCTAAGAACATGTTAGACAAACTAACATATGATACAAGAATCATATGATATAGAACATTTAGGACATGCTAACATTAGGACAATGCTAAGTTTAAGTAGCAACATGATCGTGATTACATGATTAGTGACGTCATTATGTTAAACTTAATTGATTAGCCATATTCAAAAACATGATATAATCATTGGGCTAACAATATATATATATATATAAATATATATATATTATATATATATATAATTACACACACACACACACACACATATATGTACATACATATATTTATTTATAAACCCATTAAATATTCTCCCCTTTATACATATTTATATTTAAAAGTAATTTCTTTTTCCTTTAGTATATATAATATAATTTTTTTCCTTTAGGTATATATAATTATATGTATATATAAGGGAAAGAAATTATTTTTAAATATATATGTATATAATTATATGTAATATATATATATATATATATATAATATATATATAATTATACATACATATTTAAAAAAATATGCATATAATTGTTTACATATTATATTTAAAAATAATTTCTTTTTCCTTTATAATATATATATATATATATATATTTTATATATATATATATATAATATATATATAATATCTAATATTATATATATATATATCTCTATGTATGAAATAATACATAGAAAATTTATATAAAATATCTTGAAATTATTTATAAATAAATTAAATATTTGTACCTTATATTTATTAAATATTTTAAAAACTTTAAAATAACTCAATTGTATATACATATATTTCTAAAAAATATAATTTTTTTAATCATCATGGTAATTATATTAAAAGTTTTATAAAAACTTATTGAACATATATATATATATATATATATATATATATATATATATATATATATATATATATGTATATAAATAAAATACCTATTTAACTAATAATGTAAAAACTAACATTAATAATTTAAATAATAATAAATAATATAATGACTATATTAGCCCTATTCAGGGTGACAATCTACCCTCCTAAAAAAATTTGTCCTCGAATTTAGAGCAAACTAGTACAATCAAGCAAGCTAACAAGGAGAATAATACCTCAAGGCTCGAAGAGATAAGGGTAACGCTCCCGCATCTCGTCCTCTCTCTTCCAGGTAGACTCACTGGAGATTGATGCCTCCATGCGACCCGAACCAAAGAATAACTTGGTTCCGGAGCACCTTCTTCCAACGATCCAGATCTCCACAGGCTGCTCTGGATAGCGGAGAGTAGGCCCCCCTCTAACTCGGAGTGATGCAATACGTGACTAGGGTCTATCATGTACCGCCTCAACTGCGACACATGGAACACGTTATGAACTCCCTCGAGCGTAGACGGCAAGTCTAGTTGATAGGCTACTGCACTGACCTTTCCAAGAATAGTAAAGGTCCGATGAAGCGCGGACTAAGCTTTCCGCCTCGGCCAAAACAAATCGTGCCCTGTGTTGGAGAATCTTCAGGAACACCATATCGCCAACCTCGAACTCTAACGGTCTCCGGTGGCTATCGGCCCAATGCCACTGTCTATTCTGAGCCCCCAAAGTCTATCCTGATCACTTAACCTTATCTGCTACATCCACCACCATCTCCGGGCCAAACAAAACTCTCTTAATGATATCGTCCCATGACAAAGGAGTACGACATCTTCGTCCGTATAGAGCCTCGACTGGCGACATCTCTATACTGGCCTGATAACTGTTGTTGTAAGGAAACTCTATGTTACGACCCGCACCCGATTTTCGGACGCGAGCTCGTAGGCAAGCCAGCTACGTATCGAGCGGACTCCAGCCCGACTCGAGTACGTATAAGCTGTCAAGGTCATGGTATCATGGCTAATATGGTAATCTACAGTGTATCTCAATCCACACGAATATATACGACAAGAATGACAACTATGGGTCGTGTTCTGCAGCCCACTAGCATATATGTCCGATTAGACTCCAAGAATAATATGAGTTTATAAAATAAGCAGAATATATCATGGTATGGATATAAAGCACGAGAGGATAATAAAAAATATCACAAGTAAATACCTGTATCCCTGCAGGTATAATCATTACCATCATGAGCCGCTAACTAACTCCATGCAATCAGCTACTGAAGAGATCAT